>JARPMR010000021.1:2719681-3319681 GCA_029955525.1 Oeneis ivallda
CTCTGTTGATAGCGCAACCCTCGACAGCGTCCGCTGGGCGTGGCGAGGCAGGGCAGCACGCTGTGCGCGAGCTCCTTCTCGTGCACCCAGCTTGGCCGGGCAGCACGCGCAGGCCGCGGTAGGCGGGCGGCGCGAACTGGCGACTCTGTTGATACGCGCACCTCGACAGCGTCGCTGGGCGTGGCGAGGCAGGGCAGCACGCTGTGCGCGAGCTCCTTCTCGTGCACCAGCTTGGCGGGCAGCACGCGCAGGCCGCCGGTAGGCGGGGCGGCGCGAACTGGCGACTCTGTTGATAGCGCACCTCGACAGCGTCGCTGGGCGTGGCGAGGCAGGGCAGCACGCTTGTGCGCGAGCTCCTTCTCGTGCACCAGCTTGGCGGGCAGCACGCGCAGGCCGCGGTAGGGCGGGCGGCGCGAACTGGCGACTCTGTTGATAGCGCACCTCGACAGCGTCGCTGGGCGTGGCGAGGCAGGGCAGCACGCTGTGCGCGAGCTCCTTCTCGTGCACCAGCTTGGCGGGCAGCACGCGCAGGCCGCGGTAGGCGGGCGGGGCGGGGCGGCGCGAACTGGCGACTCTGTTGATAGCGCACCTCGACAGCGTCGCTGGGGCGTGGCGAGGCAGGGCAGCACGCTGTGCGCGAGCTCCTCTCGTGCACCAGCTTGGCGGGCAGCACGCGCAGGCCGCGGTAGGCCCGGCGGGCGGGCGGCGCGAACTGGCGACTCTGTTGATAGCGCACCTCGACAGCGTCGCTGGGCGTGGCGAGGCAGGGCAGCACGCTGTGCGCGAGCTCCTTCTCGTGCACCAGCTTGGCGGGCAGCACGCGCAGGCCGCGGTAGGCGGGGCGGCGCGAACTGGCGACTCTGTTGATAGCGCACCTCGACAGCGTCGCTGGGCGTGGCGAGGCAGGGCAGCACGCTGTGCGCGAGCTCCTTCTCGTGCACACAGCTTGGCGGGCAGCACGCGCAGGCCGCGGTAGCGGCGCGCGAACTGGCGACTCTGTTGATAGCGCACCTCGACAGCGTCGCTGGGCGTGGCGAGGCAGGGCAGCACGCTGTGCGCGAGCTCTCCTTCTCGTGCACCAGCTTGGCGGGCATCACGCGCAGGCCGCGGTAGGCGGGCGGGGCGGGGGCGGCGCGAACTGGCGACTCTGTTGATAGCGCACCTCGACAGCGTCGCTGGGCGTGGCGAGGGCAGGGCAGCACGCTGTGCGCGAGCTCCTTCTCGTGCACCAGCTTGGCGGGCAGCACGCGCAGGCCGCGGTAGGCGGCGGGGCGGGGCGGCGCGAACTGGCGACTCTGTTGATAGCGCACCTCGACAGCGTCGCTGGGCGTGGCGAGGCAGGGCAGCACGCTGTGCGCGAGCTCCTTCTCGTGCACCAGCTTGGCGGCAGCACGCGCAGGCCGCCGGTAGGCGGGCGGGGGCGGGCGGCGCGAACTGGCGACTCCTGTTGATAGCGCACCTCGACAGCGTCGCTGGGCGTGAGCGAGGCAGGGCAGCACGCTGTGCGCGAGCTCCTTCTCGTGCACCAGCTTGGCGGGCAGCACGCGCAGGCCGCGGTAGGCGGGCGGGCGCGAACTGGCGACTCTGTTGATAGCGCACCTCGACAGCGTCGCTGGGCGTGGCGAGGCAGGGCAGCACGCTGTGCGCGAGCTCCTTCTCGTGCACCCAGCTTGGCGGCAGCACGCGCAGGCCGCGGTAGGCGGGCGGGGCGGGGCGGCGCGAACTGGCGACTCTGTTGATAGCGCACCTCGACAGCGTCGCTGGGCGTGGCGAGGCAGGGCAGCACGCTGTGCGCGAGCTCCTTCTCGTGCACCAGCTTGGCGGGCAGCACGCGCAGGCCGCGGTAGGCGGGCGGGGCGGGGCGGCGCGAACTGGCGACTCTGTTGATAGCGCACCTCGACAGCGTCGCTGGGCGTGGCGAGGCAGGGCAGCACGCTGTGCGCGAGCTCCTTCTCGTGCACCAGCTTGGCGGGCAGCACGCGCAGGCCGCGGTAGGCGGGCGGCGCGAACTGGCGACTCTGTGCACGATCAATTATGATATAATATTACTCTGACATGTTTGTGTCGCAAGTGACCTCTCTAATTAATCTATAATTAACTCTAGACCCCGCTGTCCCTATACAAATTTCAGCTTAAATAAATTATGGATTTAGCTATTTGTAGCACCATATGAGTGGCTCTCGAACTAAAAAATATGTGTGTCGTTTTAATAATAAATTAATAAAAATAAAACCTGAAGTCAGAATTCAATCCACCGAACAAATAGTCTTACTAAAACGTTTAGCCACTATGCCACTGAAGCTATGACGGAATGTGTGTTATAAAAATTCTTACACTTTTTTTCGCTTAGCCCCCATCTGTCAAGTCCGTACTGTCCGATAAGGTACTTCGTTGTTAGTGTAGCTTCATAGAATCAAAACTCTCTGATCATGAGCAATTTGATCTTATTTATTGAAATCAACCATCATCGAAGATATTCATCAGATCTTCACCTTTAAATGGGACCAACCTAACAGTATGGTGTGTGGTAAGGGCAGATCAGAATACAGTTGTCATCATCCCTCCTCTTCCCGCGGGTGTCGTACGAGGCGACTAAGGGAATATAACGGAGAACGGGCAGCAGCGTCCTCTGTGCTACTGCTACCATCTACTGCGATCACCGACCCGTCTGCCCCGCGTGGTGATTATGGGCAAACCCTCCCCTTGGGAGAGGCCTTTAGTCCAACAGTGGACTGTTATAGGCTATTGTTGATAACAGTATGACTTTCAAATAAAAAAACTATTGATATCGGATCACATTTAACAGAGTTATGGAGTAACATCAATAAAAGAAATACATGTATTGATAACCTCCTCATTATATTTAGGGTTCCCTAGTAAACAAGGAACTCTTATAGTTTCGCCATGTCCGTCCGTCTGTCTGTCTGTCTGTCTGTCCGCGGTTTAGCTCAGAGACTATTGGTACTAGAAATCTGTAATTTGACAAGGGTATAAACATCAATCACGCTGACAAAGTCGTGAAATAAAATTGTGAAAAATAATTTTTTTAGGGTACCTCCCCTACATGTAAAGTGGGGATGAATTTTTTTTTCTCGTCTATCCCATAGTGCGGGGTGTCATTGACTAGGTCTTTCAAAAATATTGTGGGTGTGGGAACATCATTTTTCAATTCAGGGATCCGTTTGTGAAATATGATATTTTAAAGTGCTAAATTTTATTAGAGTCAAGTGTCCCCCCCCTCTGCCAGCTAAATGGTTGTATATAGGATACAAGAAAAAATTCACAGCAGTAGTATATATAATGAATTTTAAAGGAAAACTATCACGGCTAAGTAGGGTTCATTAGTTAAGGAGTTATATCTGTTTTTCCTAAGTTAGGTATTAAACGTAGTGTAAGTTGCATATTTTGTAGAATATTATAGTATTTAAACCATGGAACTCAGAATTTATTCAATATTCATAAATAAAACAAAAGCACTATCCTAGGTCAGCAATGATATTTGAGACTTTCAACTACGGAACCCTACAATGCGCGTGGCCCGTCACGCACTTGGCCGGTTTATTTAAGTTGGTTTAAAAGCTTGTAAAAAAGTCAACGTATAAAGTTTGTCAGCTAAAGTGATCACTCACCGGCTGATGCGTGTAGAAGGTCATGGAGAAGCTGACCAGGTCGATGCGGCACTCCGCCATCACCTCGCGCCACACACCCTCCTCGGTGATGGGCGCCTCCCTGCCACACAACCAGACACTTTAGTCATCAAAAGCATTACCACCTGACAACCTCCCTGGCTCTAACTGGGAGGTCTACATTCCCGGCGGGGACAATTTGGGAATTTCTTCTTCATCTGTATCAACTAATAGACTAATAGAATCGTGAGCGTTGGCATCCTTACGTAGTTGAAATCCAACCTGCTCACACGAAACACTTCAGTTCAACGTTTCTGAATCGAACCGCTAAGGTGTGGAACGCACTTCCAACATCTGTGTTTCCGGCCACGTACAACCTCAGTACCTTCAAGGCAAGAGTGAATAGGCATTTTCTAGGCAAGCGCGCTCCAACCTAGACCTCATCAGTGCTCCAGCACGCATGATTGTCGTCAAGCGCAAGCCTATCCCGCAATAAAAAAAATGACCTCCCTGGCTCTAACTGGGAGGTCTTGACTCCCGGCCCGGACAATTTGGGATTTTTTTTTTATTCGAAGACAAGATAGTCCTTGACTGCGATCTCACCTGATGCTAAGGGACGATGCAGTCTAAGATGGTAGCAGACTAACTTGGAAGGGGTACGGCAGTGAAAATGCAACTCATACCCCTAATCGGTTTCTACACGCCATCGTGCCGGAACGCTAAATCGCTTGGCGGCACGTCTTTGACGGTAGGGTGGTAACTAGCCATGGCCAAAGCCTCCCACCAGACACAACCTTCCCAGTTCAGACCAGTTCTTCTTAACCTTTATCACTATAGTACCAGGAGACAGGGACGACCAACCCGAAGATGGGAAGACGATATCCGTCGGACATTGGGTCCTTTCTGGACAAGGGTTGCAGCAGATCGAGCCCAATGGTGTGAGTTGGAGGAGGCCTATGCCACTAGGCATGCCGAACTACGGGACCCAATTTAGAAAACTAATATTTACTGTAAAAATTTCTACGTATTTTGTTATGTTCGGATATAAAAGGCTATTTTATTTTATTTATTTTATTTATAACCTGTATCAACTAATAGACGTCTACAGCTGGACAAAGGTGTCTTGCATGGACTTTCACAGGTCTTACACCTGAATCCAGTAACTCAGGAGTGACTTGTGAGTGTACAATGGAGTGTAGAAAAGATTTAGGGTACGGGTTCAATGTACACTACAATCCCCCTTCCAAGTTAGCCTGCTACCATCTTATACTGCATCATCACTTACAGTAAGGTATCCTCACCTACAATACGGTGAGATAGCAGTCAAGAATTATCTTGCCATCAAATTAAAAAAAATAATAATGAGAACCTCCTTCTCTTTGGAAATCTGTTAAAAATAAGCAGTGATAGCCTAGTGGCCCAGTAGAATTATTTAACAGTACGGAAACTACCTACAAATGTTCGAAACAGCACACTCACACAAACATGCGCATCGACGAGACCAAATAGCGAACCTCGCGGTGCTGTCAGTAGTGAGGACCGCTATTTGGTCTCGTCGATGCGCATGTTTGTGTGAGTGAGCCGTTTCGAACATTTGTAGGTAGTTTCCGTACTCTATTGCTATCTTTACTCTGCTAGTGGTTAGGATTGTGGTCTCCTATTCGGGAGGTCGCAGGTTTGATCCTGGGCACGCACCTCTAACGTTTCAAAGTTATGTTGTGTTATACAATTAAATAACACATGCTTCAAAGGTGAAGGAAAACATCGTGAGGAAGCCTGCAAACCTGAGAGGTCTCCATAATGTTCTCGAAGGTGTGTGAAGTCCGCTAATTCACATTGGGCTGGAGTGGTAGACTATGGCCTATAACCCTTCTCTGAGAGGAGACCTGCGCTCAGTAATGAGCTGTTGATGGGTTGATGATGATGATGATGATAAAGTGCAGGTCTCCTCTAAGAGAAGGGTTATAGGCCATAGTCCACCACCCTGGCCCGATACAAATTGGCGGACTTCACACACCTTTGAGCACTTTATGGAGAACTCTCAGGTGTCCAGGTGTCCAGGTGCCATAGCTCCGTTTCTGCGTGATTGAAGGACAATTTTATTGCTGATTGAAATTGCTGATGACGGTAATGAATAAAACATATAGTAACCCTTCAAAATCAGGCACGCTCAGCACAATGTTGACCTCGGACTGCAGCACCGTCAGCCCGGTGAGCTCCTCGGTGGCGCGCAGGCAGGTCTGCAGCTGAGCCCGCCGTTCCTTCAGCTCGTAGGCCGAGGGGTCAGAGTGGATGGTGAACTCTATTTCTGAGTCTGAACTGAAAAATTAGTGTAAAGTCCATTTAACACCACTCTTAACTTAGCTGCCTCGTTGGTCTAGAATAGAATAGAATAGAAATGTTTTTTATTCAAATAAACTTTTCTACAATTGCTTTCGAATTGTCGATGAGTCTACCACTGGTCCGGAATGCCCTTTCTGCCGAGAAGAACCAGCAAGAAACTCAGCAGTTTTCAAAACAAGTTTACAATATAATAGATACTATGCTATGTATGCAGTGTTTCCACAATGAGGGGAAGTAGTTGGGATGGAATGGGTTGGGATGTTCGACTGCAGATGACAAGGTCCCGGGTTCGATTCCCAGGTCAGGCTAATAAATGTACTGAGTTTTCCGTCATGAAATTCTCAGTGCTAGCCTGGAGTTAAGAAGTTAGCAGTGTGTCACCCCCATGCCTTGGAGAGCACGTAATGCCGTCGGTCCTGCACCTGATTTCCAGTCGTGTCGGATTTCAGTCCCTTCGGGCTATGAAAGTGAGTGAATATAGAGTGCACCTATGTTTGCACACACTTGTGCACTATAATACCTCCCTTTTTCTAACAGGATGGTGTTACTAGTTAATAGATCATGTGTGATACACAACCTCTTATGTATATGTTTATAGATATGAATATTTTACTCCTATCTCCATATAATACTCTCCAGGTTCCCAAGAGAAACAAAGTAGCACTGCCTATGATGCCTCTTTCCCAGAAATTTCTTATAATTTATATGCGGTTGACCTGCCTGTGGTCTATGCGCATCAAAATCTCTGAAGCCGAATGAATACTCGTATCTCCATGTTCAGTCTAACAACCTAATGGAGATTTTTTTAGGTGTTTTGTTACGAGGCGTACTGGAACGCCGTATCACTTGGCGAAAAGTCTAACAAGTTAAATGCAAAGGGTTTGAGTCAATTTACCTGTCGTCTTCATAATATACGTGACTATCCTTGGAGCCCGCGCGGGCTTCTTCGATTCGCTTCTCGTAGTATTTTATTTCATTTAGTAATTCCTCTTTTCGTGCGAGCAGCTTTTGCTTTCTGCTTACGATTTTATTCGACATGTTTTAAGTTTTAACATGAGAATTATTAAATAAAAATAGAAATATGTACCGATTCTAAATCAAAACAAACAAAATGACAATTGGCAAAAACAGTTGAAACTTGAAAATTTTAAAAACATTCATGTCTATGGTCATGGTCTGTGTCTATGGTCACGTCTCAGACATGGAACTAGGAATTACGACTACGTCTGGTTGCGTATTGCCATGGAAGTATAGTCGCAGTTCCTATTTCCATGATTTCCATGCGTTTTGCCATCCAGGAACTATTCGTTTTGCACATGAAGGTAGCAAATACATGGAGGTGCCCTACCTACAAAAATCGGGTGCATACCTACAGAAAAAACCTCATAAAATGGCCGCCCATTAGGGAGTGTGCTTCGAAACTATCGACATCGATAAGGAGTGAAGCGATAATCAAGCATTTATGTATACGTAGTATTTATAGGTAATAATAATTACGTAACGTACGTTTGTACTCTATCAGGTACATATTATTCGGGTGGATTTAGGTTTTTAAAGATCTTGGAATATCCAAACAGTTTCGCTGCCGTTTTGTGAAATCGAAAGAGATCACCATATATAAAAAAGTACTCATTTATAAATTATAATATGTATCAATCGTTTGTTAATTATAAACCACTATTTCTTTTCATTAAAAGAGCAACTTGCTGGCTCATAGTAGTAGAATTTCTTTCTATAAGCGGTGGTAGAGTCGAAACATGACGTGCTTAGCATGAGACAGCTATCTGCATGCCCTACATATAAATAAACAAAATATAGAATACTAGGTGACCCGGCGAACTTTGTACCGCCAACTTACCTATATAAATAAAACGAATAAATAAAAAAAAAACTATCCTATCTTTCAAGTTGGACCAAATTACAGATAGTCACGAAGTTTGATATCTATTATTATTATTATTAGCCTTTATTTCCTTATTTCACTAATTACAGTTAAATTCTAAATCTAATGTTAGTAACAGTTACATATTTAATCGCTTAACCTAATGTTAGTACATAATATTATTGATTATTTACGAACTATTATGTAACTCTGTTTTTTTTTTTTTTTTTTTTTTTTTTTTATAAGGATCCCTCTAATTGGGTATAGGCCTCCCCCAGTTTCTGCCATTTTGGTCTATCCTTTGCAGACTCTAACCATTGTTTTCCAGCTATGGGTATTAAGTCATCACGCCAGCGTGAGTTTGGTCTACCGACTCGTCTCTTCCCTATAGGGCCAGACCATATAGTTACTGCGCGTGTCCATCTCTCGTCGTTCATTCTAGCGACATGTCCTGCCCATCTCCATTTTAGTTGTAATGCTCGTTGTGTCTGTTTTGATATCTATACTGATATTAAAATGCGAAATATGTCTGTCTACCTGTCTGCTACTTTTAAACGGCCGATATTTTTAGTTGTTTTCGATGAAATTTTGTACCTACCTATAGAGATAGAATCCTGCAAAGTTGAGGAGTTTCCATGGAAAAAAATCTTAAACGACAGCAGAAAACACGGACATTATCATCTATTATATAGAGGTATTAGATTCTAGCATTTATTATTTATGTGAAGTATTAAAATAACCGGACAAATGATATAAATTTCAACTATAAACACCAAACTTCTTGTATTATCTGATAATATGGTGATGAGCAGTAATGCATTAGAATTTATTCAAGTCATTTAACGTCACCTATAATAATATCGACAAGTCGATACTCCATTGACACAAATCCAACAACACGCAACTACCTACTTGACAGGCTGACAGCTGAAGTTCAACCAATAAGAGTGAATACATAATGTGTTGTACATAACACTCATAAAATGGCGGATGGCACCCGGCTTGACTAGTAATTACTTTATATACTCTATCTCCATCTATTTCCTACCTACCATGGTTTTGCACTCTTGTTGCACAAGAACTAGTCGTAATTCCTAGTTCCACAACAAGAACTTAGTTGGCATTTGGCATTGTTGCTCTACGTTAAAACCTAGAAGCGTCTTCTAGTTTTAGTGATCTGTGAGGGAGTAGGGACGCATGAAGTGCCAAAAAGTATCGAGATATTGACATAATATTTTGAAATTTTATTATGTCTGGTTTACCAATCTAGTTCTGATTTATATTAACTATTCATATTGTTAACCCCCCCCCCCAGGGTTTAACCTGTATTGAACAAGGGAAACAATCACTAAATAAAAAAACCACTCACAATCAATAAGTTGTAAATAGTTCAGTCAGTCAGGACAAATCTTTTTAGAAGATAGAAGATTAATATCGAGAATCGAGATTGAATTAGCGATGAAAACATCGATCTTTCGCGATCATCGATCGACGCAGACAACAATCTATATGCTCTCGCTTCCTTTAGCATGTGTACGCATCCTTAAGGATGCGAAAGGATCAAGAAGCTTAAATACCTTTGTAGGTATTTAAGCTTCTTCGAAAGGATCATTTCACATGCGTTGAAGCGCGATGCTTTTATGTGTGACTAAGGTCCAGCCTTAGTCACACATAGCAAGCATCACAAGCATCAAGCATCAAGCAAGCATCACGTGGGATATTGGTCAAGCGTGTGCCTATCCATATATATATGACTGCACCTCTTCTCCGACCGAGCGTCTAATAAGGGCAATCACACACTATCTCAGAACAGAACATCATTCTCAGCAATCACCTAAGGGCAATCACACACTATCTCAGAACAGAACATCATTCTCAGCAATCACCTTCTCTCAATGATAATAACTACTCACAACGGAGGTACATTGTAACCTTTACGTTACAATCATGGAACCCAACATTTCCATGTCTAACTAGACAAACCCGGCTAACTATTCTAGCCTAGGCGCAGCCTCCACCATCCCCAATAGCTGCCCTGACTCCACCTCAGAAGACCCTAAGCAAAATCTCCTTTCTAACTCGCTCATGGCCCATCTCAAGGCAACGAAGTACTTTCATAGTAACGCGGAATATACATTGGGACGAACCCACCAAATAACCAATTCAGCACTCACTCACTCCACAACGACTGATCAATCTTTCCAACGCATCACCAATCGCACAATCAATCAATCTAGATTCCAAATGCATTGCAACCACAAAAGCACATCGCATCAAAAACCAAGGACTATTGTCCATGACAGCTAACCTAGCAATTATTACGTAGTCTCCTAACCAGCAACTCTCCGACAATTGCATAATCATTAATCACTCTACACTATCGCAATCACTAATCGTTAACCCTTTATTCCTAAATCCGACAAATTAATGACAAAACTGCAACACAACTGCGACACAACGCACAGTGGGTCGAAACGGCTTTATGAGGGACATAGGATTTTTTGTTACAAATTCCATTAAAAAAATACATATCGAAAGACCTCGTCATTCTGATGAATAATTGTTATTAAACGTTTTTCTCTAAAACTGATAGTTTGCCCGGAAAAAAATATTTTCAGTTTTTGTTGTATGGAATGAAAGAGAAACTGCTAAAATTTGGCCAAGGCTTGAGAGGTCTTGCTTTAAAACTACTTTATTCTTATTCTTTGGCTTGTTGGCTATGACCCTATGCTATCAGCTCGCACCCAAACTTGCCCGTTCAAGAGTTATAAGAATCCGAAATATTTAAAAAAATATGATTTTTATTGATTTTATAATGTCGTGGATTATCAAATATTTGACCAAAATAATGTGTACATGAAAATTCTATGAATAAATATTTAAATTAACTTTAAAGCACAAGTTCATCGAAAAGAAACTTATAAGTTAAGCACTTAAAATAGGATACTTCATAGATTAAAACTGTAAATTATATTAAAATAACGTGAATTCAAACAAAGGATCTACAAAAATAAAACTTTCAAAATATAGCTTTCTTTATTTCTTTTTAACAATTCATTTTACTATGTATTTAATGTATCTCCTAAGCTAAACTGTCTTTGTTGTTGGAAACTAATTACAAACAGTGAAAAATTAGCTACTCATCAGATAATTATAATATTTCATTTGCAGTTCTATTTATTTTTTATTAATTATCTACTCTGCGAATTATCTTTTCAATTTGCTAATTACTATATTAGTAATGTAATTGAATTGACTTGAATTGAATTGAATTGTGACTTTTTATCCCGGAAAATGAAAGAGTTCCCGAGGTACTTTAAAAACTAAACCCACGCGGACGAAGTCGCGGGCATCAGCTAGTCATCAGATAATTATAATATTTCATTTGCTGTTCTATTCATTACGAATTGTCTCCTCTGCAAATTATCTTTTCTATTTGCTAATTACTATATTAGTTATGTAATTAAATTGAATGACTCCACTTCCCTAATAATATACCTTAATGATAGGGATAGGAAGGAGTAATTCCAACCTATATAAATAGGGGTTTCATTTAAATAAAACCATTCAGAGATACGCATTTTGACTACCAAGACAACTTGCAGTGTACTTTAATATTTTTATGACAAATATGGAAGTTCTAGTGAATAATTTGGATTTGTTCATAGTGTTACGAGAACAGGTTGGATCTTTGGCGGATACTAAAAATCTTTTTTTTTTAATGGAATATTTGCTAAACCATCCTGAAGATATTGATAAGATGAAGACTTGCATAAGTCAGAAAAAAGAAAAGTTTATATATACATACACCTGAAAAAGCGCTAGGCTCTCTCGATATCGCTTAACTTATCAAAATTAATTAATTAATTAATCTATGGGATTCTGCAATTGAACAAGGTGCGGCATCTATGTATCACACCTACTACAAAATAAAGCAAGTAAAATTGAATTGTTGCCCTGTAAAACAGGACATCACCATAACCGAAGTTTTCTCGACGTATATTGTGACGATGACATTGAAGCTTTTGGTGCAGATGGTGCCAAAGTTTCTGCATCTTTACTGATATCATCGGGTTGGAGATTTCTGTTTGGGAGATAAGGTCTTTAGGCCACATTATGGCAGATTCCAGCCAATCTCCATTTCTCTTCAAAAAAAATACTACTATTTGATCTTCCCATTTACCACAAACATTTGAACAAAACTTCAGGAGATTTTTACTTGTTTCTTCAGTCCAGTTTACGTTCAGCGTCTCTTTGAGGTATTCAAAAAGACTTACACCATGAACAAATCCAAATTATGCACAAGACCTTCCAGATTTGTCACCAAAAAAAAAGTCGTGTGGTGTCGTGGGACACCAGATAGGAACGAAGTTATTATTATAAAAATATTAATTTCAAGTTATATTCGAGGTATAAAGAAAATAATTATTCGGGTATACATTTTTTATCATGATTTTGTATCGATAAAAATAAAAATGACCCCAGGGAAGCCTAAATATCGATTTTATAAAATATTAAAATTAAAATAATTTTATAAAATAAAATTGCGCGCCCCCGGGTGGGCTCGAACCACCAATCTTTCGGTTAACAGCCGCACGCGAGCCAATTGCGCCACGGGAGCGATGCACAACTCGTTGAAATTATTATATAAGATATTTTTTAGACCGTCAAAAAATGTATAAAAGTGTCGTTACAACTTTTGGTCTTAATTTTTTCCGTCTAGCCTCCTTTCACAACGCGCGATAAGGAACTTCGTTCCAATATTTAGGCACACTGCAAGTTGTCTTGGTAGTCAAAATGCGTATCTCTGAATGATTTTATTTAAATTAAACCCCTTTTAAATATAGGTCGGAATTACTCCTTCCTATCCCTATCATTAAGGTATATTATTAGGGAAGTGAAGTCATTCAATTTAATTACATAACTAATATAATAATTAGCAAATAGAAAAGATAATTTGCAGAGGAGACAATTCGTAATGAATAGAACAGCAAATGAAATATTATAATTATCTGATGACTAGCTGATGCCCGCGACTTCGTCCGCGTGGGTTTAGTTTTTAAAGTACCTCGGGAACTCTTTCATTTTCCGGGATAAAAAGTCACTCTCAGGTCCTCAACTATACCCATGCAAAAAATCACGTTGATCCGTAGCTCTGTTGCGGCGTGATTGAAGGACAAACCAACAAACACACTTTCGCATTTATAATATTAAGTATGATTAGCTAATTTTTCACTGTTTGTAATTAATTTCCAACAACAAAGACAGTTTAGCTAAGGAGATACATTAAATACATAGTAAAATGAATTGTTAAAAATAAATAAATAAAGCTATATTTTGAAAGATTTATTTTTGTAGATCCTTTGTTTGAATTCACGTTATTTTAATATAATTTACAGTTTTAATCTATGAAATATCCTATTTTAAGTGCTTAACTTATAAGTTTCTTTTCGTTGAACTAGTGCTTTAAAGTTAATTTCAATATTTATTCATAGAATTTTCATGTAGCACATTATTTTGGTCAAATATTTGATAATCCACGACATTATAAAATCAATAACAATCATATTTTTTTAAAAATTTCGGATTCTTATAACTCTTGAACGGGCAAGTTTGGGTGCGAGCTGATAGCATAGGGTCATAGCCAACAAGCCAAAGAATAAGAATAAAGTAGTTTTAAAGCAAGACCTCTCAAGACTTGGCCAAATTTTAGCAGTTTCTCTTTCATTCCATACAACAAAAACTGAAAATATTTTTTTCCGGGCAAACTATCAGTTTTAGAGAAAAACGTTTAATAACAATTATTCATCAGAATGACGAGGTCTTTCGATATGTATTTTTTTTAATGGAATTTGTAACAAAAAATCCTATGTCCCTCATAAAGCCGTTTCGACCCACTGTGCAACGCCTGCGACCCTCCATGACAGAATTCCGAATCATCGACCATGAACACTAGAATCTCTGACCATAGATCACATCGTTACACAGACACCGAGACTAGCATCCCTGACAAATTCCACCATAGACTACAAACATTAAGGAATGCAACACGATACAACCATCAATACATGCAACTAGGAATTAAGACTACGTCAACAGATTGCACTACACCTCCTACATAAATAAATATCTCGTGAATCGAATCACGATGTATGTTCGGGATAAACTCGAAAACTACTGAACCAATTTTGATCAAACTTCGTAACTATCTGTAATTTGGTCCAACTTAAAAGATAGGATAGTTTTTATCTTATTTATTGACATCAATAGTTTTTTTTTAATTCACTTTATTGCACAAAAATAGTACAAAAGGCAGACTTAATGCTAAAGCATTTTTTACCAGTCAACCTTGAGATGTGAGACAATACTTGATAACCATATAAACAAACTAAAAAGGAACGGCTTCACAGTATACTGGATTGACGTCGCACCTTACAGTGGTCTAGTGTATAACGGAACACACCCAAAATTATCATGAAAGATGTCAATGCCATTGCAAATCTAAAATGTCATTGTCAAGTCGCAAACCAAACCAATTTGCACTTTAAAATTTTATAAATGTTAGAAAACGTTACAAAATAAAGGAATAATTCATAAATGTAAGCAAAATATCGCGCGTTTTCCATTCGCTAATCAAACAATTGGCTTTAGTATTCCTCAAAGACGATATAGGCATAATAGATTCGAATTAGAATTATCGATGTTGGCGGTGTGTGAATTTTATTGTGAAAACACGAAACTATTCGTGTGTAATAAATGAAAAGGCGCATTAGTAAAGTTCAGAGGTCGATTCCGCGAGTAATGTGCAAACGGATGCTTGTTAGACTTAATTTGGACGAATAATTTCGTGTTAACCAACCTTTTTTGTTTGTGTATTCAATCTATGTTAACTTTTGTGGTTGTGTGAGTTTCCCGGGCGCAATGGGCCAGACGGGCAGTGCAATGCCAGGTAAGTAACCTAATTGTACTTTAAACATGTAAACAATACATTCTAATAAGATTCTAATGTGTACAAATTGTGCTGTTTGCATAACCTATATTTGGTATGTTTGGAGGGCCAGAACTAGTGTTACTTTAACTAGGACTTTATGTACTAGGTCTATAATTATATACTATATAGGTATATTTTATTCATTGGGCTAAGATCTTTAGAGTATGCTTAGGGTAAGATCTATAGAAGGCACTTTTATTCAACTCAGACTCAAGACTGAGTTAAAACGAGATAGATTTATGTCAACAAATTTATCTCACTTTGACTCTATCTTGAGTCCGCAGCAGAGCCAGAGTACGATCTATAGATCTCCAGGCTGCCTTAGGCTTGAGACAAAGTCATAACAAGACAAATATGTCCTGACATAGATTTTTCTTGTTCTCACTCTGTCTTGTGTCTGCCTAAGTATGTCACACTCTCTTTAACATTTCTGCGGTGGTGTCGTGTGATGCGGGTTATTACGTTCCCTAAAATATGGTTGAGCGAAGCAATGGCTGGGTCATGCGTCATGCTTGTGAACGGGTGCCACCAGCGGCAATGGGGCTACTTTCTGTCTGCCCGTCTTGACATGTGTTGAATTATAATTAGAAATAATTACGTATGCTTTTGTGGAACTTCCCCTCATTGTGGAAACTCTGCATACATAGAATAATATCTATTAAATTAAGTATATTGTAAAAGTATTTTGAAAAGAGCAACTGCCGAGTTTCTTGCTGGTTCTTCTCGGCAGGAACGGCATTCCGAACCAGTGGTAGACTCATTGACGATTCAAAAGTACTTGTAAAAGTTTATTTGAATAAAAAACATTTCTATTCTATTCTATTCTGAGCAGGCTGAGAGTGCGATCTAAGACCTCAGGCTAGGCGTCTAGACGGACATACAGCCTTTACACTGCATACAGACTGCAAAATAGTAGTTTGGAGACACTGTATTGCAACCGTTGACTCAAGCACAGTCTTCTGTTGTAGCATTGCACTCTACTCTAAAGTCTAGACTGTTAAAATTTCTATATACACTATAAACTCCATTTAACACCACTCGATTTAACGACAAACACCCTAAAACGTCAAAATTAGTTGACTCTGGTTGGTTTACCTCATTGTCCATATAATTATACACTCTATGTAGCATCATGCCCACTGAAAATAGTGACAACAATATTATGTCATTAATCTATACTTATAATAAATAAAGCTGAAGAGTTGGTTTGTTTGTTTGTTTGTTTGCTTTCTTGAAAGCGCTAATCTCAGGAACTACTGGTCCAATTTGAAAAATTCTTTCTGTGTGTAATGTACTCGTTTATCTACTATATTATGTAGATATCACACCCACGCACACACACACCTGTGCTACTCTGGCTGGTCCGGTAGCCTATACTTGACTGGTGACGCGTGCAGTCGTTTCTTGTATTTATGCCCTGTATGATTTGTGTGTACCCTCCAACTTAACTCAATACATTACACTGTGTTAGATAGCCCATTTATCGAGGAAGGCTATAGGCTATATATCATCACGCTAAGACCAATAGAAGTGGAGCACCAATGAAGAATGTTTCAAAATCGGGGTTTTTTCCTTTTGAGAGCTTCCGCTGCGTGCGCTGCGTAAACGGTTAAACTTTCACAAAAATCAAGTATGACAGAATTGTTCCCCTTTAAAAGTTCAAAAAAAAAAGTCAGCGACAGCATATATCTCTTTTAAGGTTAGCTCACTATAACCTTTATTGGTTCTAAAATAATGCATTATTTGCGAAGGTGTTTTTAAGGTGGTGAAGGTAAAGTTAAAACTATTCCACGTGGAGGAAGTCGTGGGCAGAAGCTAGTAAGTTATAAACAGTACTTTCTAGGTTGTCGAAATTAATATAAACTGCAGTTGCGTACATTCTTTTGTGTGTTATTATGTTGCTTTATTGTCCAGCCCATATTTACCTTGACTATCTGTATCATACATACTGAAGATTCTAAGAAATTTGTTCTGTTGTTTATTGTGATTACTTTGCACATCAAGCCAAAAGACTGTCGTTAGATTGTTATACATTTGCATTGCTTGTGAATTTCATATTTTATTAATAAATAATATTATTATAGTAAAATAATATTGATTATTCTTCTCTCCATTTAACGACAACTCTCAATAACGCCATAAAATGTGCTGTTCCTTCAGTGTCTCTATATAGACACCTGTACCTATATATTTTGAAAAGCTTAACATAGTAACATATTTAACATTACATTACATACATAACATAACATTATATAACAACATATTTAATTTGATTAAGTACATATTTTGCTAAACTAAACAGTTTTGCTGGGCTATCATTCAAACTTTTGTTAGGATATCTGGCAAGCTCCAAAATGTTTTCTGTCAACAAACACCCGTCACTCTTTCTCTGAGGTCACACTATCTTCACTTTAGAGAGATAAGGCAACTAGTGGTACCTATTTAATTTATTTTTAAGTTTATTATAAGATTTGTTTCAACACAACGTTGTTGTTAGTGTACAATAAAGTGTTTTCATTAATTCATTCATTAAACTATTGACTATTTGGAGCCTAACTTGTACATTGAAAAAATGTTAACTCCTTTATCTTTGTTTGTTAATTTGTTAAAAAAATATACCTTGTAATAACAGGCAAAAAATATGTAATAGTAAACCATAGTGCCACCCAGCAAGTGTCTGTCCCCCTAAAAGGATCTCCTGCTCTATGGGAAACCAGTTGTTGAAGAATTTATCAGCAGCTGCATAGTCGTTGGCTGTAATTTTGTTTTGATAGCTAACTAAATACTTTAGCAGCAATCTCCTATCCTACTAATATTATAAATGCGAAAGTTTGTGAGGATGGACGGATGGATGTTTGTTACTCTTTAACGCCACAATTAATGAACTGATTTGGCTGAAGTTTGGAATGGAGATAGCCATGAGATAGCTCATTCATAGGATTAACACATAAGCTACATTTTAGTCGGTTCAAAGCTACTAGATACTGTCAGCGTACTATAATATTATAATTATATAATACTAGTGGTTCGCCCCGAACTGAGACCTCGCGGTAACGGTTTCCCATAATTACTTATTCATTCAATATATCTATTGAATCTAGTATCCATGACGATCAAAATTGACATTATTATTATGCCCGTTTTCACCAACCATACCTAAATCATCCCCTTTGTAGAAGTCTCTTTACGTAGGTAGCCCCTAAATACAATCCTAACATCCCATATGTCATTTTCACCTTTAGTTGTCCCGTAGAGGTTTGTAATAACAAAGTTGACAGAAAGTGTCAACTAACTTAACATATGTAGCCCGTAAAGGTTAGGGAACTGTTATAGTGAAATCCTCAAGGCCTCAATCAAACTTAGGTATAGTTTTTTGGAACATTCAAATTAAATTACTTGTACACAGCGTCAACTATCGACACGATCAGAAAACATGTAAAAACAAACTGCAACGTGAAGTTTTATTGATGTTTGCTAAATGACTAAATAATAATTTTAATTGAATATATTATGTTACATATAAGCTGCATTTGCTATATGAGATGAGAGCGCCATCTATTGACATCATTGTGAAGTTCTGTTGTTGCTGCTCATTAAAAGTTAAATAATTTAGTTTCCTTATTACATTTATCTAATTTTAGTATTTGTTGTTCAAGTACATGATATTACGCTAAAATTATAAAACTTTCAAGCCCCAGCTCTCAATGGTTATTCCGTTGTGAGGTCAAATATAATCTCCACTTTGAAAGCCCCCCATTTCGTCAATTTTAGGAAAAAAATTAAAAAAAAAATACTTTTGTACTCTGTTCCAAATTATCTTTAAAATGACGTACTGTAACCCTATGAAAAGCAAAAAATTTTTTTTTTCGTCGCTTTCGCTTCTATGAGAGCCCCCCTGAAATAAAGATTTTTATAACTTTTTAAGCCATTTTCGGCTGGAGGCCATCGGTTTACATATTATATCTAAAATTGAAGTAATTACGTTCAGTAATTCAGAAGTTATAAGGCTCTGACAGACGGACGGACGGACGGACGGACGGACGGACGGACAAGTGCAAATTCACTCAAGTAGACTCAAAGACCTTCGCTTCGCTCGGTCGATAATTTACAGTAACTTACGGCAATTAATAGTAAGCCTGAACTGGCGTACCCGCATAGTCTCGTAGCCACCAATGCTTGACGTTTTCAAACAGGCTATGATACTACTACGTTGCCCCATTTAAGGAGATATTTATTGTTTGTGGAAGAGCGGTATCTAATAGCGACTAAGCTGCCGATTCTAAATCTATGACTGATACTTTTACTAGTATTGATTTTCGTAGCAACGGCTGGATCATGCGTCATACTCGTGAACGGGTTCCACCGGCGGGAATGAGGCTACTTTCTGTCTGCCCGTCTTAACATGAATTGAATTGTAGTACCTACGCTTTTTTTGGAACTTCACCTCATTGTGGAAATATTATATTCTATACTATTCTAACAAAGCATGGGTTAAATCGGCATGGCATCCGGGTGCCCACAAGATAGTATAAAAAACTTATTACAGTGTAATAGCTGTACTTATAATAATATTGTAAAATGATTATTTTGAAAAGAGCAACTGCTGTGTTTCTAGCCGGCTCTTCTCAGCAGAATCCGCTTTCCGAACCAGTGGTAGAGTCATGACGTGTCATCTCATAAGAGCCACAGGTTGGCCTACGTGAAATAAATAATTTAGAATTTTTTTGAATTTCGTAACAGGGAATCGAACTTCTCACTTACGAGGCGACATCAAACTTGTGTGTTACAGAGGTCGCAACTTATGTACCTAGACAGCTGACAATCAGCTGTAGGACACTCAGCATTCGAATATTCTACCAATTTTCAACCTCATATCTATAAATATAAGGTTCAATTTCAATTCACCATTCCATATTTTAAATTTACAAAATTCACTCTGTTTTCAACCTTATACGGCTGCAATTAGGTTCAATTTATTGTTTATTGTGTCGACTGAAGAATTTTACCTGTTTTTTTTTTCTTTTTTCTCAATTGCTAAGCAGTTTTAACAGAGAAACAGCTGGTCCACGAACTTGAAATGCTAAAATAGAAAACAAAAAGCTGATCCAATTTCGATTGACATTTCGTCTTTTGTGATAGAACAGCCTTCTATTTATTTATTAATGAACTTGAAAACTACCAATTACTTACGTATTATGTTAGGTTTTTTAAACCTTTGTTTTCGCGAGATTAAAATCAGCATCATTAGAATAGAATAGAATAGAATAGAATTTTTTTTTATTCAAATAAACTTTCACAATGAGTCTACCACTGGTTCGGAATGCCGTTCCTGCCGAGAAGAACCAGCAAGAAACTCGGCAGTTGCTCTTTTCAAAATACTTTTACAATAAACTTAATAGATATTATGCTATGTATGCAGAGTTTCCACAATGAGGGGAAGTTCCACAAATTCATTTTTCATAGTCGTGTACGCATCGAAAAGCCGAATTGATGCGTACAACGACTCTATGAAAAATGACAGTTTTGTATGGACAAAACGCGAATCTATTCCCACAGATGTGGTTCCAGTCTAAATTGCCATCTCGTGAGTTGCTGGAGAGAGTCAAATCCACGCTTCTTTATCAATCTTCATTTGAATAATATGCTTTATTCATAGCGTACACGCCCATTCCCACAAATGAATTTCGGACTTTCTTGAGGCGTAAGGACCTATTCTTTTCAAGCAAATCAGCTGACTCTGAGATGGTTTCTGAAACAGAAAGGAACCTATATTATGCTTTTACCATTTTGCATGGAGTCAGCTGATCGCGGCAAAAAATAACAAAGAACTCTTTGCACAACCCAACTATTTTCACTTGCACAAATAATTATTTTTAAAGACATTCAAAAATAAACTCTAAATACTTGAAAATACAGTTGATTTTCGATATTTCGTTAAATGTCCATTCCGTACTTGCCTTTTATGTTGCGCGAAAAACACGTGCGTTAAAAAAAAAAAAAGAATGACAGGTAGTCGCCACAGCTGATCGTCAGCTGTTCGGATACGCGTACTGAAATACTTTGTCTATGGTTCCAGTTTATTGGTAATGTAAATTGCACTTTACTCACTAAAGATAAAGCTCGAAATTGTCTGGGTATGGAATGGTGATGAGGCTAAATAATATTGGGCGAAGTTGAACAATTGAAAATTCAAATTTTCGAATTAGTAACAAATAACAATGGCTCCATTCAAGTTTACTTTGACAAAGGAATTTATACTTTACCGCCTTTGAATTGCGGTTGAATATTGAAATTAATAGAAAATAATAAAAAAATTTAATAAGTAGCACAGGTACCAAGGTAAATTTTTTTTACAGAACATAAGTTTCAGTTTTGAACACTTGATATTTTTTTTCTTTAAGATTTTATTGGCAAAGATCCATGGGAACTATTTTTTTTTTCAAACAAACTAGAAGATACTTTTTCCTTATTTCAACTAAGTTGCATTATTGTATTTGTACCAGAAACCGTTATAAAAATCTCGCATGAACTCTGTTTTTCCGACATAAAAGATAGCCTATGTCACTCTCCAAGCTCTCAACTGTATCCATGCAAAAATCATGTCGATCCGTCGCTCCGTGATTGAAGGACAAACCAACAGACAAACAATTTCGCATCTATACAAATAAATAAAATTGAAGTGTCTGTTTGTAATGTCAAAATAACAGCTTTTTAGTAAATGAAAGTATATTGAGACTCAAGAGTCAAGACAAGACATCCATTTTTAAATTTTTGTTTGTCTATCTGTCTGTCTGTCTGTCTGTCTGTCTATTTGTTCCTACTGCTTGTTGCTAATCTCGGGTACGGCTGGTATGTATACCGGTATCTTCGTAATTTCTAAACCGATTTGCATGAGTCTTTTTTTAATCGATACAGAAACTTTGCGAGATGGTCCCATAAAACTTCTGGTTCTAACTCCGCAATCCTGATGCTATAGCATCAGGATTGCGGACGGGTGATGTCGCGGGCATCGGCTAGTTTATAATAATATTAGTAAAATAACTATTTAGAATAGAATAGAATAGAATTATTTTTTATTCAAATAAACTTTTTTACAAGTACTTTTGAATCGTCAATGAGTCTACCACTGGTTCGGAATGCCCTTCCTGCCGAGATGAACTAGCAAGAAACTCGGCGGTTGCTCTTTTCAAAACAAGTTTACAATACAATAGATATTATGCTTTAGCAGTGTTTCCACAATGAGTTTCACAAAAGCATACCTAATTATAATTCAACACATGTTAAGACGGGCAGACAGAAAGCAGCCCCGTTCCCGCCCGCGGTGGCACCCGTTCACAAGCATGACGCATGATCCAGTCATTGCTTCGCTCAACCATAGTTGAGGGAACGTAACGTATTTGATGCGATTATCGTGTGTATGGGTTACAGTTTACACCTTTCTAATTTCACTACATACTGAAGAGTGTGCGACTTTTGCCAACAACTTCCTAACCTTTAGTACATAGCATAGCCGTGTAAAAGCAGTGATAGCCTAGTGGTTAGGACTGTGGTCTCCTATACGGGGGGTCGCAGGTTCGATCCCGGGCACGCACCTCTGACTTTTTGAAGTCAAGTGCGTTTAAGCAATTAAATATCACTTGCTTCAACGGTGAAGGAAAACATCGTGAGGAAACCTGCACACCTGAGAGTTCTTCATAATAGAATAGAATAGAATATAAATGTTTTTTATTCAAATAAACTTTTTTACAAGTGCTTTTGAATCGTCGATGAGTCTACCACTGGTTCGTAATGTTCTCGAAGGTGTGTGAAGTCCGCCAATTCGCATTGGGCCAGCGTGGTGGACTAGAGCCTATAACCCTTCTCTGAGAGGAGACCTGCGCTCAGTGGTGAGACGGTGATGGGTTGCTGATGATGCTAGCCGTATAAACTGCGGCGGCGGATTGGAACCCGCGACCCTTCCGCGGCCGGCTGCTGGCTCCGCAGGTGGCGTGCGACTGATAATTGCTTCATTCGCCGTTATACATAACGAGCATAACGAGTTAGGCGCTTAGGAGATGCGCTCTCCAGTTCTCCACTTTTACATTTGTTTTTTAGCAGACTTAAAAAAGAGGAGGTTTAAAATTCGACTGTATGTTTTTTTTGTATGTTTGTTACGCGATTACTCCATTATGAATGGATTTTAATTCCTTTTTTTTTAGTAGGGTATACTTCAGAGGTGGTCCCATATGAATTCGAAATTGAATCAGCACTTTTTTTTTTTAATTTATTTTTCAATTTTTTTGAATTGAAAGGCCGTATCGTCAGATTGGTCCCATTTAAATAATATGAAGATCTGATGAAAATATCTACCTATCTTTGGTGTTGGAGGACGGAACTCCTCAATTAATAAGAGCAAAATATCCTATGAAGCTACCACTAAAAAGCTTTGCGAAAAGGAAAAATCGGCCAAGTGCGAGTCGGGCTTCGCTCTTTTAGTGTTCCGTACATATGACCAAATCACTTTTTTAGAACTAGATACATAGGTATGGGGAAAAAATGCTCGTTTGTTTTGGTCACAACTTTGAAGGCCCCTATTTTTTCATTTTTGAAGCTAACAAATAAAAAATATATTTGAACTCCACTTAATCAGCTCTAGACAATAACACTCTACACGCCAGGGTAAAAAAAAATTTATTTCGACTCCTTTTTTTATTATTTTTTTATTTTATTGTTATTTGTTGATAAAGCGGCAGTAGAAATACACACTGTGAAAATTTCAACTGTCTACGTATTACGGTTTACGAGATATAACAGCCCGCTGACAAAATTCAAATTATTTATTTCACGTAGGCCAACCTGTGGCTCTTATGACACGTCATGCTCATGACTCTACCACCGGTTCGGAAAGCGGATTCTGCTGAGAAGAGCCGGCAAGAAACTCAGCAGTTGCTCTTTTCAAAATAATCAGTTTACAATATTAATAAGTAGCTATTACATTGTTATAAGTTTTTATACTATCTTGTGGGCAGTTGGATGCCAAGCTGATTTAACCCGTGCATCTTTGTTAGTATAGAATATGACATTTCCACAAACGGACAGACAGACGGACAGCGGAGGCTTAGCGACAGGGTTCCGCCTTACCTTTACCCTTTGTGCAAGGAACCCAAAGAAAGGCGAAATTCCCGGCGCGGAGTAAGGCCGGTCGCGGCCACCGTCGGCAAAAAAACGTGCACAAAAAGTGTTCGCAGCTGTCGCTTGGGCACGCGAGGCGCGCGTGGCTGCTGACTGTACGCTTTATATCCTTTTACTGCGCCGTTGGTGCAGCGGTTAGCATGATGACGAGGTCCCGGCTTCGATTCCCAGGTCGGACTAAAAAAATTGGTTGTCTGTAAAGCCGGTTTACGGACGATAGTTTTACGCGATAACGTCATAAAGATGAACAGCGTGCTGCTAGAACTAGCTCGCGGCACATCCGCTAACCACAGCGTGAGCGCGGACGCGATGACTGGCGGGCGCCGGGCGGCGGCGCGCGGCGGTCACAAGCCAATGCCGGGCCGATCGTGCCTTTCTATCGCTTGTTCCGCGCTCTCGCTTGCACGCGCAGGCTCAGCTGAAACGTGACACTTTTTCGTGTGTGCAGCCGGTGTTATCGATTTATAAGACGTTATCACGTTAAAAAACGTATACCTACTTAGGATTTTCCTGTTAAGAAATTCTCAGTGCTAACACGGAGTTAGGAGTTAGGTTTGGCGGTGTGTCACTCCCGTGCCTCGGAGAGCACGTAAAGTCCTGCGCATCTCTCTCCGGTCGCGTCGAACCCACCGAACTATGAGAGTGAGGGATTAGAGAGTAAACCTATGTTTGCACTCACACTTGTGTAAACATAGAGGTACTTGTCGTGGTAGTGTCTCGACGTGTGATAAGAGCCACAGCCTTACCAATATTACAAATGCGAAACTGTGTTTGTTTGTTGGTTTGTTCTTCAATCACGCTGCAACAGAGCTACTGATTGACTTGATTTTTTACATTGACATAGTTGACCTGGGGAATGACATAGGTTAGGCCTTTTATCCCGGGAAATCAAAGAGGTCCCGCGGGATGTTTTAAAACTGCATCCACGCGGGACGAAGGCGCAGACATCTAGTCGACTTCTACAATTCTGAACCCTTCATTAAATAAATTTTACGCAGTTAGGTAAGAAGTGCAAGGTGTTCATTGGACGTACCGTGTCTCATTGTGGCCCGTACCGTCACGTTTTCCATGAGCTATATATACTGTGTATATAATATGTATGTACATAGATATACTGCCGTGCGTTATTAGTATACAAACTTGTCTTGTATGAGGGACTCAAGAGTCAAAGACACAGGCACTTAAAGGTAAACTCATCGACGATTCAAAAGCACTTGTAAAAAGTTTATTTGAATAAAAAACATTTCTATTCTATTCTATTCTAGTTACTTAGGTACTTAGTTTTCACTTTATCGTCAGTCCCTGTGACTGCCAGATTTTTTTTTGCATAGGCATAGTTGAGGACCTGGGGACTGACGACTGACATAGGCTAGGTTTTTTATCCCGGGAAATCAAACACTTCCCGCGGGATCTTTAAAAACTAAATCCACGCGGACGAAGTCGGTTAGGTAAGAAATCCAAGGTTTTTTTTATATTCGATGACAAGATAGTCCTTAACTGCGATCTCACCTGATGGTAAGTGTCGATGCAGTCTAAGATGGTTGCGGACTAACTTGGAAGGGGTATGGCAGTGAAAATTCAACCCATACTCCTAATCAGTTTCTACACGCCATCGTGCCGGAACGTTAAATCGCTTGGCGGCACGTTTTTGACGGTGGGATGGTAAGTAGCCACGGCCAAAGCCTCCAGACCAGAGACAATTCAGAAATTATAAATTCCCAAATCGCGCCCGCCGGGAATCGAACCCGAGACCTCCCAGTTATAAGACCACACGCTCACCACTGCGCCAGGGAGGTCGTCAAAAGGTGTTTATTGGACGCACCGTGTCTCATTGTGGACCGTACGCCGGCACCGGCACCTATTGCCATGTCTTACAGAGCGCATCTGTCACCCGCGTCCGCCATCTTTGATCACCAGCTTAGTTGGCTCTTCGCAAGGAGGAATGCGATGATGGCCCGAATGTATAGGTAGACCGCTAAAATTGATAACACTCTCAATTGCATATTTGACTGATATTTTTAAGCTATTGCATAGCTTTTATCGCTTTGAACTAGGACAAACAGTTTGAGCGCGGCGACCGAATCAAGAAATTCCGTAACGAAAATAAACGTAACACCGTCGTTCAGTAAGCGTTCAACATTTTAGAGGTTCACAAGTAGTTCTGTTCGGCGCGGTGGGCGAGCGGCCGCTTTCTTTACTGTATGGTGTATGATGTCGCAGGTTCGAATCTCACTCGCGAAGTAGTGACAGTGCGCTTTTCTTGTTTGTTTGTTTTTTAATTATTTTTTTGAATAATTTTTATTATGCAAAAAAAATTGCATAAATATTATAATTGCATAAGTTGATAAAAAATGCTATGCAATTGCTTTATCGCGGCAGTCCCCGAGTGCCACTTAATTTTTATTTATTTATTTATTTATTTAGTACCAATAATATAACAAACAATGTAAGAAAGATATAAAGGACGTGCACAAGGACAGCTTATCTCTAAAGAAGAGATTTCTTCCAGAAGCCCTCGAATGTGAGAACAGTGAGAACATACAGAAGTAGGTACTTAGGTAGGTACTAAAGACTAATCTTTAAAAATTTACATTACAGATAATACAATACATATAATATTAAAATACTAATATATAATATACATGATATTATAATAATTAAGTATACAATTTATACTACATATATACTTAATAAATAGTAATGATAATATAATAATAATATATATAATTTATAATATACTATATATCATATAGGAAAAAAAAATTACCGGGCATATTAAAGATGAAATTAGGAGGAAAGATAATGCTGCTTCAGTTTCGACTTAAAAACAGCAACAGATGGATTGTTGCGGATATTCTCAGGAAGAGAATTCCAGAGGCGCGCTGCAGCTACCGCAAACGATCTTGCGAAGAAAATGGTGTTGCTGTGGGGCACTTTTAGTATTTTCAACTCGACGCAGGATCGGAATGGTCTGGCTCGCGGAGGAGCATCCAGAAAATACTCACGTAAATATCCTGGTGAAGAAAACTTAAAAATTTTGAATATTAAGGTTAAAATGTGAGCATTCCGGCGAAGTCGAATAGGGAGCCACTTCAGTTGACGACGGAACTCAGATATATGGTCGAATTTGCGCAGTCCGAAAATAAAACGGATGCACAAATTCTGAAGTCGATCTAATTTGTCAAGTAGCTCTTCAGTTGCATCTAGATAGCAAACGTCAGCATAGTCAATGAGAGGAAGGAGTTGAGATTGTGCTAGCATTATTTTAGTGCGTAAAGGCAAGAAACTTTGAAGTCTCCGTTTTTTTTATTTATTTAAAACTATGTAGCTGATGCCCGCGACTTAGTCCGCGTGCATTTATTTCTTAAAGTCCCTCGGGAACTCTTTGATTTTCTGGGATAAAAAGCCTAGCCTATAGCACACCCCAGGTCCTCAACTATACCCATGCAAAAAATCACGTCGATCCGTTGCTCTGTTGCGGCGTGATTGAAGGACAAACCAAATAAAAAATCGGCCAAGTGCGAGTCGGGCCTCGCTCTTTTAGGGTTCCGTTAAAAAAAATTAAATTAAAATATTTTCACGTACCCATGGAAATATTTTAATTTAATTTTTTTAATTTAATTTAATTTTTATTATTTGTTGTTATAGCGGCATAAGAAATACATAATATGTGAAAATTTCATCTGTCTATCTATTACGGTTTACGAGATACAGCCCGCTGACAGACGGACGGACGGACGGACGGACAGCGTAGGCTTAGTAATAGGGTCCCGTTGGTACCCTTTGGGTACGGAACCCTAAAAACAAACACACTTTCGCATGTTTTTAAATATTATAACACAATGCTATTTTTTAAAAAGACTTCAAAAAAGGAGGAGGTTATCAATTCGTCGGATTTTTTTTAATGTAAGTCCACTGGGGGTATACTACAAGGGTATACTTCCCAGGGGGCCTCATATAAATTTCATCGAAATCGGTCGAGCGTTTTTTAAAATATCAACAATAAATTATATATTTTGTATAGCGGCGCGGGAGTTTGAAGTCAATTTTTAAAAATAATTTATCCGTAGCCCTGTTGTGGCGTGATTGAGTGACAAACCGACAAACACGCCTTCGCGTTTATAATACTAGTAAGATGAATCCTGTTCCGTTAGATAAATTCATAATTTCGACTGCCATCACGCCTGGTGCCTTATGAACGCATTCCGCACGTGCCCCAGCCCCCAGGTGCCACCCTCCACCCTCCACACAACACAATCAGCGCCAACAATATAAACGCACATGTATTTTTCCGCCGATTCCGCGCGGTCGCTTTCATCGTTTCCGGCGACGCGACGCGAGCGCATCTGGTATCGGGCGTTTGATGTTTGCTGGCTTTTACTATAGCCTCTCCACATATCCGCGTGAATCGCGCGCGAATCCGCGAACCACCTGCGAAACATGAGTGTAGTACCGTTTCGCGTATTCTTCACGGCTCCGCGCCGCGTTCTCGGATTTTTCCCCGATTAATGTCGGTTTTTTGTTCTGCGACAAAGAATTCGCGACGCGCGGCTCCACATTCGCGCGGCAAATAAATTCTACACTATTATATATGCTATTCTATGTTCAAAACGTCTACTTACCTTGTTCTATTTCGGTGAATAGCTACCATCTTTGTTTTCTCCACTTCTTTTTAATTACTTTCTTTTGTATAATATAAGCGTAATTATAAATCGCTAAATGCGTAAAGCAGCCCCGCACCCGCAGCAGCAACTTCGGCGTCCATATTTGTTAACCTGACGCGAACGGTTGCGAGTGTAGAACCAAGACAGTTTCTTGCTGCGATGCACGACGTGATTTGCTCCGTGAATCGCGCGGGAATGTGGAGAGGCCTTTATTGTTATTGCCGTATTGATGGCGTTCTGGTAATGTTGCAGCAATACTGTGCTCGTTTCGCGATTTGCTCATGCTATATGTAGAGCGCTCCGAGTGTTTTTAACCGACTTCAATAAAGGAGGAGGTTTTCAATTCGTCGGTATCTTTTTTGACGTGATAACGTCTTATAAATCGATGAACACCGGCTGCACGCACGAAAAAGTGTCACGTTCCGCCTGAGCCTGCGCGTGCAAGCGAGAGCGCGGAACAAGCGATAAAGAGGCACGATCGGCCCAAGCGTTGGCTTGTGCCGCCCGCCAGTCTTCGTCAATGTTTCTTTATGACGTTATCACGTAAAACTATCGTCCGTAAACCGACTTACTTACAAACAACCAATTTTTTTTAATGTATGTTCACCGATTACTCGAAGACGCCTTAGTGTTGGTTATATACTCAAAGGTTATAGGCCACAGTCCACCACGCTGGCCCAATGCGAATTGGCGGACTTCACACACCTTCGAGAATATTACGGAGACCTCTCAGATGTGCAGGTTTCATGGCTCCGTTGCTACGTGATTGAAGGACAAACCAGCAAGCAAACAAACATTACTTTAAGATTACTTTAGAACCTAGGCGTTGCAAGATTCCAAATTGTGACCTATGCTATTAACACTTAACCTTCGTCTTTGGGAAGGAAGTCGTCACCCAGTAAAACTAATCAAGTAATTGCTTTAATCAGTTAATTAACGTCATAAGAGGGTCCGCAGAGACGTACAGACTTACATTACATTAACGGTCATTTCTCTTTAACTTGCAAGTTGCAATTAATTAACTATTGGTTTAAATATTAGAATTCTAAAAATTATAATGAATGTTATATTCATTAACTATTCCATTAATAGTAATAAGTACTACTCAATTAGAATTGAAATTCCAAAAAAAAAAATGATAAAGTCATTGCTAATATTGTAATGCGAAGCGTGTGTGTCGGTTTGTCCTTCAATCACGCAGCAACGTATCGATGTGAAAACTAATTGCCTCATCTGGCTACTTTTAGCGGCAGTGATCGAGTTTCGCAATTTTTAAACGCTAACTTTCGATAGTTTTACCATATTTCTTTTAAGTTGCGAAAAGGCGATGCAGTTGCTAAAAGTAACCATCTTTAACCCACTTTATAAAACAAAGGGATATAAATATAAAATTAAACTCCACAAAGATCGTAAATCTCCACGCTTGTCTTGCTGATACACGAGTATTGTTTACTTACGAATATTACATGTGCTGCCTAAGTGAATAAGAAACAAGTTTAGTATAAATTAATTTAAAACACCCCCGACATGTGAATCTGGCCTGATTATGTCCGGACTATGTGCGATATACCTGACACCCTGTTACCCAGTTCGCTGCTCCATCATCAGACCCTCCTCCTCGATCCTCGATCATCATCTATCTAACGCCTACTCATTGAGACCGTTCTAATGAGCCCAAACACGCTATATCTGCTGTAAGTTGCTGAGGAGTTGGGATCCCGCAGTAGAATGCTGCAGCATCAGCTCAAGCTCACTGGATCGTTGCGGCACAAAATCGTTTTCTGTGGCGATTCTTGCAAGACGATTACGATTATTTCAAAATCTTGACGAACAGAACCATTAGGCGGACAAAGTAAAAGTAGGTGTACCAATTATTGTCTAAAAGTTATTCCATTGATCGTATTCGTATTCGATGACATTAGCGTCAAAGTAAAATAATCCTTGATAGTATTGATTTATTCACAAATTCAGTATAACCCATTATAGCATGGAGCGTTATGGAGCGTAAAAGTTATTCCAATGATCGTATTAGTAATCGATGATATTAGCGTCGAAGTAAACTAACCATAAAAGCATTGAATTAGAGCTCAATTTTGTGTAATTATGCATTCTCATACGTTTACGTATGTACGAATTGTACGATAGGCTCCATAACGCTCCATATTAAAATCGCTTTTATTGAATTTGTGACTAAAGGATTATTTTACTTTCACTCTAATGTCATCGAATACGAATACGATCAATGGAATAACTTTTAGACAATTGGTATCCTGAACCCTTTCTAAACCAAAGAAGCTTACCAATTTCACAAAGGCACCCTAAACAGCCACCCTTCGAAGTTCGAATACAAGATGTTCTAAATTCAATTTCATCCCTTTCTCTTATTACCATTTGGAACGGGACAGCGTTACAATAAGGCATTCGACAGCCGTGCGTGCGCATCTGCCGTTCAAATTATGTAACGTCGTATTTTAGATGAAATCATACATTCAAAATTACGCTCTAAATGTTACCTAAAATTGAGTTGAGTTTCCGTTGTGTGAAACATTAAGGTTCTACACAAAAGGTTTTACTGAAAATTAAACTTTTGTGCCATTCGAATAGAGTTGGTTTTCCAATGTTGTAGTGATAATTGCAGCTGTAAATAATTGTTCATAGCCTTTCGTAGCTCAAGCGTTTCGAGCGTAGCTCCTAAACTAAACGCCACTCCGTCGCCACGGTCCGTCGCGAGCGGACGTCTATCGCGTGGCGTCGTGGATCTTACAATCGTAACCAACCACGCGTAAAAAACAAACTGAAATTAATTTTAAGTGTTATTCGTGACTTTAAGTGAGTGAGTGGATATGGATTAAAAGTTGGGGATTTCTAGTTTTTCGTTTTTTTTTTTGTAAATTTTGACCAATGATGGGGGTTAGTTGTATGAACGTGAGGCAGGCGCGGACTGGCTGCCACTGCCCCGCCTGCCCCAGGGCTTCGCCCCATGGGGCTGCAATGCCGCCCCAGACCCTAGTTTTGCCGCCAATGGCATTGGATCAAGAAACCACCCCCGTTAAGGACAAAAAGGGGTCCAAAATGAAAGTGCTGAAAAAGATTAAGAGGAAAATTGGCTTAGGTGAGTTTATTTTAAGCAATCAATAAGTTGTTAATACTTTACAGTGTATATCATTAGTTAATCATCAGAATTGAAAGTAGGTATAAGGTAATTAGTAATTAATAATTAGTTTTTTACTTTGCTGCTAATTAAAAATAATGAGAATTTAAATCATTAAAATAGTACATAATCATCGATTATGTGTATTTAAATTATGAGTAATACAAATAACTTTGAATTAAAACTAATGCATTGAATGAGTATTTATAAGTAAATGTACCAAATGGCGAAGCTTGTAAATGCATCACTCTAAATTAAGTTCTCATGTAAGTGACTAGTCTTTATGAGAATAAATGTCTTTAAACCTAAACCTAAATAGATATATTTAATAATAATAATAAATAATAAAAATTTCTTTATTTAGGTAATAACCCATGTACAAATAAAAATAGAATAAAATAAAATTATTACAAAACATAATGTAAAATTAAAATTAAAAATTGAATTGAATAAATTGAGAATTATTTTCTATTTGGATCTCGATGTGTAGAGATCCAATGTCTCAACATTGGACTGCACAAGTCCCTACCCACGACCTGGAGGATGCCGTTACCAGAGTTAGGCAATCTTTCCCAGAAGGAAGATATACGCGTTCTGATAACAGCAAAGAAATCGGGCACTCCCGACTCGGCGAACATGCCAGACGCGCTGCAGTATCTTGGAAACTTCATAATGATTTTATCTTCTTTAAAGAATAAAAGGAGAATTAAACTAAAATAGACACTTAAGATCATGTAAAGTGGACGCATATAATTTATATTATGAAGAGTGGCATTATGGACACCGTTTATAACCGTTTTTAACGGCTACAGTGAATATTCTATGTTATCTAATTTACCTACTTACCGTTTCCTAACTAACCGCTAACACAATAATCAACTCAACATTTTAAATGTCAACTTTTAAAACAGATTATATCAATCATCCTGCATAAGGGTGAAACCACATTTGTGAGGATCGATTCGGATTTTACCCATACAAAACTTTCATTTTCCAATGAAACGTGTACGGATCAAATCAGCTATTCGATGCGTATACGTTTCTTTGGAAAATGACAGTTTTGTATGGGCAAAATCCGAATCGATCCTCACAAATGTGGTTTCAGCCTAATTCAGTTTTTAAACTCTGTTCGATGTCATTTGAATTTGGCATAATTTTTCGCACTACCCACTTTTTGTTTTTATATTTATTTGTCATTTTTAGCACTTATTGATGCGTCAGTTTGATTTTCGAACAGTTGCATCATCCGTTACTTGCACTTAAGTTGAATTACTTTGTTGCTTCGTGGAGAAAACTGTACTGAAAGTTTGTTGTGTAGTTTGATGAAAAGTTATTGTGAGTGACTGTGTTTTTGGATGATTTAGTGAGAAATTCGTGATGTTTGCTTGGTTATGCTACTATTTATTTATAGAACATAATGGTAAGTCATAGATTCCCTGACTCGATACTTGATAAGTTTAAAACTTACTTAAATGAAACGGACTTCTTATTAAAAGTTAAAACTTAGGTACCGATCATTCGCTGCAAGTTCCTTTGTATATTGCTGCATTATTGCTGGTTTTCAAGATTTACAGGATTTTAGGATAGAATAGAAATATTTTTTATTCAAATAAACTTTTACAAGTGCTTTTGAATCGTCGATGAGTCTACCACTGGTTCGGAATGCCTTTCCTGCCGAGAAGAACCAGCAAGAAACTCGGCGGTTGCTCTTTTCAAACCAAGTTTATAATAACTATGCTATGTATGCAGTGTTTCCACAATGAGGGGAAGTTCCAAAAAAAAAGCAAATTTACAATTCAATGCACGTTAAGACGGGCAGGCAGAAAGTAGCCCCATTCCCGCCGGTGGAACCCGTTCACGAGCATGACGCATGATCCAGCCGTTGCTTCGCTCAACCACATTTTAATGACAAACTACATAGACAATCTTACTTCTATGCTCTAGTACTACTTTAATGAGCCTAATAAGTATTTATTACATGCCATAGCATCTGCCACGGCACGGTGGGTAAACTTAATTCGCATCAAAAACACCTGTTGTTGCACCTTGCTTTAACTATCTTTAATTAGAATTCATTTCTGCTCGTCAATCGACACATTTCGACTGACCGGTTTTGGTGTAACTCACCGCTGGTGTAGCGGGCATGGGCAGGATGGGTACCTGCTAGAAACGCGTTACGGACAATCGAAGCCGGGCGTTTACGTTGATTTTTCAATTGTACCTACCTAGCTAGAACCGAATTGTGGGAGTTGTACTTCTTATACTTTAATCACATTGGTTTATCACAACCGACTTCAAAAAAATGAGAAAGGTCTCAATTCGTCGGATTTTTTTTTATGTACTATGTTCACTGATTACTCGCAGACGCCTGAACTGATTTGGAAAATTCTCTTTTTGTTTCAAAGAGTATACTTCCCATTTAAATTTTATCGAAATCGGTCGAGCGGTTTAAAAAAAATAAACCATATATACTTACTAAAGTTCGGCCGTTCAGAGAATGCGTTCCTGACACCTATCAGAAAAATATTGTTTACCAAGTTATTTGACACTCAGTTTGGCACAAAATTATAACATTAATTGATTATTGATATAATAATGTTGTTTTAATGCTCATCAATTGTTAAAACGGTAAACAACCAGCCATATTTTTATCGTAACTGCAACGCGTTTTTTAGAAATATTTTTTTTGTATACGACGCAATCGCCGAGTTTCTTGCTGGTTCTTCTCGGCAGGAAGGGCATTCCGAACCAGTGGTAGACTCATCGACGATTCAAAAGCACTTGTAAAAAAGTTTATTTGAATAAAAAACATTTCTATTCTATTCTACTCTATAAGGCCTAAGGCCCAAATATTCACTAGGTCCACAACATATCCATCACATGTGTCACTAAGCTGACTAGGTAATTACCTAAAACTTGTCAAGACAATAGAGCGAAAAATGCAAAAGAGAGGAAAAGGACAAAGCGCCTAAGCACAATGCGCACAATTCCGCCAGATGTGGCGCGAACCTGGCCGGAAGTGGTGCGGGGTAGCTGCCAAATACCAGATGCTTACAAACATACCCAGTAGGTACCAGGTACCCATGTACTTAATCACTTCCGAATTGTTAGGTAGGTAGGTATACTTCCCTATCAATTCCCTATTTGTAGTGGCGTTCGAAGTCGATTTTAAACCGACTTCAAATAAAAATTCTTTTCAAAAAACCGACTTCTAACGCCACTACAAAGTATAAAAATAATTTTAGTTTGTCCACGTTTGTTGAAGTCGGGCGGGCCTAAATTCAAACTATGAAACCGATGCGCGACGCTACACAATATGAGAGACTCGTTTGTAGAAGTTGAGCGAGCATCGCGAGTCGGTTTCATAGTTTGTATTTTTAGCCCGCCCGACTTCAACAAACGTGGACAAACTAAAATTATTTTTATACTTTGTAGTGGCGTTAGAAGTCGGTTTTTTGAAAAGAATTTTTATTTTAAGCTTTTAAGTGTAGTATCCTATGATTGAGGAGCTAGGACCTGGAGCTCCATGATGTAGTCCATACTTGTTACCTACGATAATAATTCGTAATCGACATTTCCTAAATCTCTGTATTTTAGGTGAGTAATATCCCTGCAGCATCAGGCTTGAGGAGTTGAAGGTCAACATTTTTATGGGACCATTTCGCAAACATCCTCTGTCGATTAAAAAAAAAATCACGCGAATCGGTCCAGTAATCCCGGAGAAATCGGTGGACATACATAGAAAAAAAAAAAAAAGATACCGGCCGAATTGAGAACCTCCTCCTTTTTGGAAGTCGGTTAAAAAGGAGGAGGTTCTCAGTTCGTCGGAATCTTTTTTTTTATGTATGTCTATGTTCACCGATTACTCGAAGACGCCTGAACCGATTTGGAAAATTCTTTTTTTGCTTCAAAGGGTGTAAAAAAATCTAAAGGCTTCTCAGGTGGTCCCATTGAAATTTTATCGACATCGGTCGAGCGGTTTTTAAAATAACAATAAATTATTATATTTAAGGTATATTAAGAAGAATTTCTTATTTAAATGATTAATTTTTTATATTAATTTTTATAATTTTTTTACATTTATGTATATTTATTGTGCTCACAAATTTTCTCGTTATAAGCTATAACTATACAGAATAGATTTTTATTCAAATGAACTATAACAAAGTGCTCAACGTAGAAGAACCCGCAAGGAACTCTGCTGATGTCGTGTCTTATGAAAGTGGTCGTACTGTAGCAGGCTGTAAGGTTACCACTTATAATAGGGATAAGGATTTAAGTTGCGATTTTTTTCCGCCCGTATAAGTTTCGATGCGGGCCTTAGCCTCTAAAGGTCGTCTTGTTAAAAAAAAAATAAAAAAAAATATAACAAGATGCTCCGAAGACAGCTGTGCGTTTATTGACGCTTTTGAAAATCGAACCGCGCGAGCAGCTGACTGAACTAGGGTTGCCAGTTTCTGAATTAAAAACTCCTACTCATAATATTATGTTAAATAATTTAATACAAAAAAATATTTTTAAAAAACCGACACTCCCGCGCCACTATACAAAATATATAATTTATTTTTGATATTTTAAAAACCGCTCGACCGATTTCGATGAAATTTGTATGGGAATATATACCTGGGAAGTATACCCTTTAAAACAAAAAGAATTTTTCCATATCGGTTCAGGAGTCTTCGAGTAATCAGTAAAACATACATAAAAAAAAAGATTCCGTCGAATTTATAACCTCCTCCTTTTTTTGAAGTCGGTTAAAAATAGAGCGGGTGACTCAATGCTGTAAAGTTTATTAGAAACTAAGAACGAGGGTCCCAAACTCTTTGAGTCTTTTTGACATAATTTAACCGACGAATAAAGACATTGTGATTTGTGACAGATTTCCAATACAAAACTGTCAGGACGTCAAAATTCCTCGGTTCAAAGTTACAAGTTGTTTAAAGTACAATCGACCGTAAATGTCATATTAACAAGATGCCAATAATCAGACGTTAAAAGCGCCAAGAGGCTTTTAGTAAATAGTTATTTTTTACTAAGCTTTTAACTATATCGGTGTTAACCCATTTTAACTAATTTATCGACCGAGCGAAGCGAAGGTCTTTGAGTCTACTTGAGTGAATTTGCACTTGTCCGTCCGTCCGTCCGTCCGTCCGTCCGTCCGTCTGTCAGAGCCTTATAACTTCTGAATTACTGAACGAAATTACTTCAATTTTAGATATAATATGTAAACCGATGGCCTCCAGCCGAAAATGGCTTAAAAAGTTATAAAAATCTTTATTTCAGGGGGGCTCTCATAGAAGCGAATGCGAAGAAAAAAAAAATTTGCGTTTCATAGGTTTACAGTACCTCATTTTAAAGATAATTTGGAACAGAGTACAAAAGTATTTTTTTTTAAATTTTTTTCCTAAAATTGACGAAATGGGGGGCTTTCAAAGTGGAGATTATATTTGACCTCAGAACGGAATAACCATTGAAAGCTGGGGCTTGAAAGTTTTACAATTTTAGCGTAATATCATGTACTTGAACAACAAATACTAAAATTAGATAAATGTAATAAGGAAACTAAATTATTTAACTTTTAATGAGCAGCAACAACAGAACTTCACAATGATGTCAATAGATGGCGCTCTCATCTCATATAGCAAATGCAGCTTTATGTAACATACCTATTATTCAATTAAGATTATTATTTAGTCATTTAGCAAACATCAATAAAACTTCACGTTGCAGTTTGTTTTTACATATTTCTGATCGTGTCAATAGTTGACGCTGTGTACAAGTAATTTAATTTGAATGTTGTTTGAGGCGGCCAAGAAAAGTCGATGAATTTAACAACGCAGTTTTATTTTACTTATGATTGCACTTTTACAAATTATTTTAGTTACAAAATTATGCTAGCACGTAGTAGACACGTATTATGCGAGCAGAGGTTGCTGTCAGAGAGAGTATAGACTAGAGCATAAATTAAAGAGTTGTAACAGACAGTATTGCCATATTAAACCTACAAAATACAGATAATATGAGAACAAAAATATGCGTTGATCGCATACATACTGCCCTGGAGGTGAAGAAAGCTATGCATAATTATGGTATTACAAATTAAACCAAATTGAATTATTAAAGTTAGATAAGTTGGAACAAAATTACACAAGTTACGAGTAGAACAAAATTACATTTAGTTAAGTAATGCTAACATCAATTAGGTACACCAAAGTGACTATATAAATATAACAAAATTACATAATAAAGTGCAGTTTAAATTTAAGAAACAATATTGATAATAGTTACTGAACATCTTAGTACATAAACAAAGTACATATTATTTCAACTAGTGTTTTATACTCAAGTTATAAGAACTAGTATTTATAATTATTAATGTTATAGATTATAAAAGAAAATTATTGCTAAATGACTGGGTTATGCAATTGTTTCATAACACTGAATAACAAATTTCCAATAAGACTCAAAGGACCATTCATCATTTAATATGATCTTATCATAATAACTAAAATTAATTTCTACTATTGGAGTAAAACCAATTTATTGATAGGACGATGATACTCTCCAGATGCAGTCTTGAGAAGTACAGATCTAACAAGGTTGTCAGTTGCATTTTTATAAATTTGAATAACCTTGCCTAGAGGCCAGCAAGCTGGTGGAGTATTTTCATCCTTGATTATAACTATATTACCTATTTCTAAATTATTCAATTTACAAAGCCACTTATTTCTACTTTGCAATTCAGATAAGTATTGTTTATAGAACTGTTTCCAAAAGGTCTGTTTGTGTTTAGTGACCCTTTGAAAAATAGTTAACCTATTTTCTGAAATTTCACTAATATTAGGTTCAGGTAAGTCCACAATAGGCGCCCCTATGATGAAATGCCCTGGTGTCAGGCAAACTAAATCATTATGTTCATCGTTCATTGGACACAATGGACGGCTATTGAGGATTCCCTCAATCTGAATAAGTACAGTATTCAAAAGTTCATAAGTTAACTTACTATTACATAATTGCCTTTTTAATAATAGCTTGACAGATTTAATGCCAGCTTCATATATGCCTCCCATATGACTGGCTAGAGGTACAGTAAAATGCCACTGAATTTTATTGCTACTACAAAAATTAACAATCTCACTGTATGAAGTGTCATTTTTAAACATTTTGTATAGTTCATTGAGTTCGTTACTAGAACCCTTCATATTCGAAGCGTTGTCCGAATACATGTGGCTAAAAAATCCTCGTCTAAAAATTGCCCGTTTTATGGCATTTATTAGTGCTTGAGATGACAAATCACTCACTAATTCTAAGTGAATAGCACGAGTAGCAAGACAAACTATACGGCATATATAACCTTTAGTGTATCTGCAATTGCGAGTCATATTTGATCTAATGTTAATGGCACCACTAAAGTCAATGCCGACATGAGTGAATGCACGAACCAATGACACTCTTGGACTAGGTAGGTCTGACATTTGTTGTTGGCAAGTTGAAGCTCTAAACCGAATGCATCGGACACACCTGTGAATAACCTTTTTCACTTCATTTCTACCCTTTATAGGCCAGTATTTCAGTCTTACATTGGCAAGTGTGGTTTGAATACCTGAATGTAAGAGTCTGTAATGATACTGTTCAATAATGAGTGTAGTTATGTGAGATTGACAAGGTAAGATGACAGGGTGTGCTTGGTTGTATTGAATGTTTGCATGTCTGATCCGACCTCCTACACGAATAATACCTTTGCTGTCCAAGAATGGATTTAATTTTCTCAAAGGGCTAGATTTAAATGTGTATAGATCTCTATGGCTGGTGGTATCTTTCAGTGAATCTAATTCTTTTATTTCCTTTGGGAAAAATGCTTGTTGTACAGTACGGATGATGAAATCCTGTGCATTGTTTAGCTCTGATACTGAAAGAAATGAAATGTTTTTAATGTTACTTCGGCAGTTGCTGATGAATCTAAGAACATATGCCATAGTTCTGTTAAGGTTTGTGAAGTTTGAAAATCTTCCAAAATATTCCAAAAATGTATGTTCTGTGGTGACTGTATGTGTGGTATGTGCCTTAGGCTTAACCAATTCTAACCTGCTATCAGATTCTACTACTGGTTGGGGAATGACAATGGGCCACTTGGTAATATCCTCCCTAGTCCACTTAGGGCCTGTCCACCATAAGTCAGATTGGATTAGTTCTTCCGCAGTGATACCCCGAGTGAGCAAATCAGCTGGGTTCTCCTTAGTGTTAATATAATACCAAGCTTCTACTGAGGTCAACTCTAAAATCTCCATGAGCCTATTTGAAATGTAAACATTATACCTTTTGTATGGAGACTTCAGCCAGTGAAGCACAACAGCAGAGTCAGAAAATAAGTAAGTATTTTTTATATTGAATGATGTGAGTATGGTTTGTACCTTATTATTCATTCGCGCTAATAGCAAGGCTGACCCTAGTTCTAATCTTGGGATTGAGACAACTTTAATTGGACTAACCTTTGTCTTAGACATGACAAGTGTGCAAGTAGGTTTTTTATTAGAATAGGTAGCCCTTAGGTATATACATGCACCATAAGCTTGAGAGGATGCATCACCAAATCCTAGAAGTGCAAGTTCAATTGGGATGTCAGAAAAGTAATAGCGTGGCAGTTCCATGCCTTTCAAGCATTGTAAATTTTTATAAAAGGTTAACCACTGACTCTCTACATCTGCAGGCAGGGCACTATCCCAATTTAAATTAAGCTTCCAAATATTTTGCATTAAAATCTTTGCAGTGACAGTATTGGGTGAGAGCAAACCTAGAGGGTCAAAGATCTGAGCAATGTTAGATAAAACTGTACGCTTTGTATGTTGAGAGGTTTCTTTGTTAGGTATTGATATAGTAAAACAATCTTCAGTAGGTATCCACTGTATGCCTAGTGTCTTGACTATACACTCAGGTGAGAAATCATATGAGGCAGAACTCATGTTGTCTGACAGATTACTTGTGACATGATCTAGAATATCTCGGCAGTTAGATGACCACTTGTGTAGTGTGAAACCACCTTTATGAAGTAGGTCAGTGACCTCATCACAAAGTTGAATGACGGTGTGTATGTCATCTGCTCTGTCCATCAAGTCATCCATATAGCATTGTTCCTGTATGCATTGAGCGGCACGAGGGTGTGTATCTTTATGTCTGTGGGCTAAATCTTTAAGAGTTCTACAAGCTAAGTAGGGTGCACACTTGGTGCCATATGTGACTGTTTTAAGTTGCAAGCATTGTATAGGGTCTTGTTTATTATCTCTCCATAGTAGTCTCAATAGAGAGCGGTGTTCAGGATGAACCAAAATATTTCTAAACATCTTCACTATGTCTGTGGAAAAAACAACTTTGTGCATTCTAAACCTTATAATGATGTCTAGTATATTGTTATAAATATTAGGACCTTCAAACAGAGCATCATTTAATGAGATGCCGCTGGAACTTTGAGAGCTCGCATTAAAAACGGTTCTCAATTTAGTGGAAATTGAGTTGGTCTTTAAAACTGCATGATGAGGAAGAAAGTAGGCAGGGTATTTACCAGGAGTTTTAAAATCCCCTTGTACTATCTCAGCATGATCAAGTTCTAAAAATTCATGAATAAATTGTTTATATTGTTGATATAAATTGTAAGAGGCAACAATATGCTGTGTTGAAAGAATCACCTAGTTTGTAAATCATCTCTTGATTGATAGGTAAATGAACTGTGTAGCGACCTGTGTCAGAAATGGTAGTGCTGTCGGTAAACAGTTGTTCACAATATGCTTGATCTGGTGTGAGTGTTGGTTTGTAGCTTAACTCTTCTTGTTCCCAGAATCTAGATAACAATTTGTCACTGTTGTGATCATCAATGAGGTGTAGATTCACTAATGTATGTGAAGTGAGGTGTATAGCTCTAGTGTCAAGAAATGGACCTGAAATAATCCAGCCGAACACTGAGTTAACTGCATGAGGTAAGTTTTCACCTAATGTACAACTACCTTGTGTTATGATGTTGTAAAACAGTTGTGCACCTATTAGTAGGTCGATTTCATTGGGAATGTTGAATGTAGGGTCTGCTAATGTGTTAGCTATGTGAGTAGGTATGTTCCAGGTGTTAGTGTGGACATAAAAGTGCGGTAGATTGACTGTAATATTATCCATCACTAAGCATGTAAGACTGGCTTGATATTCACTGATGCGTGATGCTATTCGAGTAGTAAGAGCTACATTAGAGTGTAATTTAGAAGAACCTATTCCTTTAATAGAACATTGATTAGGTTCGAACTTACATTTGAGTTTGAGTGCCAACTTGTTGCTGATCAGGTTGACCTCGCTTCCAGAGTCCAAGAGAGCCCTGGCTGTATGCCACTGTCCATCAGCGTCGGCTATCCTAACAACTGCTGTGGATAGCAAAATATGCATATTGTTAGTAATTTTAGTGATAGCTGTGTGAACAACAGGTAGGCTGCCGTCAGCAGTGCTAGCTTGATTATGAGGCGTGGTTGACTTTAAGTTGTCATTAGATGTAGGCTTAGTTGGCGCAGACATCTGAGCTGGTGCAAGCATTTCGGATGCTGAGTGTGAGAGTTGAAACTTATTAACACTATTAGAATGTAGTGCGTTAGGGGTTTTAGAGCTATTTATGTGGACCGTCGTGTGGTGGCGACCTCTACAGGTAAAGCACTTATGCTTGGAGCACTGGTGATTAGACTTAAAAGGTTTAAGGCAATTCCGGCAAAGTGAATTATTTTTTACAAACTCAAGCCGCTGTTGAGGAACCATTTTTAAATATTCAGGGCACTTATAAAGAACACAATGTTGAGCCTTACATAATATACAAATATCATTAACATGCTCAACTGTAGCACCATGAGTTACCTTGGTCTTAGCAGGGACCGTCGACTTACTGTCAGCGCCTTTGTCATTGATCAACTCAAAGGCTGTCCTACGTAAGCTGAGAAATTCAAGAAGTTCAGTTAAGGTAGGTAAAGTGGTTTCCTTTCTATTAATTTCCCAAGCAGCTCTAAGTGAGTTATCCAATTTTTGAGTTATGAGAAAAACTAATAAAACATTCCAACCTTGAGTTTCAACTTTGAGTGCATTTAATGAGTCTAAACTTTGTTGCAGTATTACTAAAAAGTCCTTAAGGTTAACTTTTGTAATCTGTGGATGATTGACTATTGCTTTAATATGGTGATTCACAAGGATAACCTTATTGTCGTACCTGCTTTGAAGAATGTCCATAGCCTTGTTGTAGTTTTCGTTGGTGATAAGAAGCGATCCAACGAGTCCCGCAGCCTCTCCTCGCAAGGCTGACTTTAGATACTGAAGCTTTTGAACGGGTGGTAGGTTGCTGTCCCCGATGGCAGATTGAAATATATTCTTGAAACTGTGCCAATCCTTTAGTGTCCCGTCGAATGTCGGTAATTCCAATTTAGGCAGCTTGATGTTGAAGGCATCAGAGTTGCACGTGTTGTACTGCATGGGTGCCGGCGTGGCACGCACATCGATCACCTTTTGTAGGTGCGCCTTTGTGGTATAGTACTTTTCTTCCACTGCGTTGCGATCTTGGTCGTTTTTGTCGTCGTCGTCATCCTCCATTTCAATGTACATCTGTATATTCTCGTACCTTTCGAGTAACTTTTGAAGGTCTGCAAGTCGCACCTTTAGTTCCGTAGTTTCCACCTCGGACAGATCGGATTGCGAAAAATTGTAGATTCGCGTGATCCTACCTTTCACATTATTTCTTTGTGCGAGTAACCTTTCAACATCTCGTGGCGAAGACATGGCGGCGATGACGCAGAATACGTACGATGTTGACTGATGGCGATTTTGAATTCGGCGCTGTGTTCATGCATCCGACGCTCGTAGGACCAGAAAATGTTTGAGGCGGCCAAGAAAAGTCGATGAATTTAACAACGCAGTTTTATTTTACTTATGATTGCACTTTTACAAATTATTTTAGTTACAAAATTATGCTAGCACGTAGTAGACACGTATTATGCGAGCAGAGGTTGCTGTCAGAAAGAGTATAGACTAGAGCATAAATTAAAGAGTTGTAACAGACAGTATTGCCATATTAAACCTACAAAATACAGATAATATGAGAACAAAAATATGCGTTGATCGCATACAAATGTTCCAAAAAACTATACCTAAGTTTGATTGAGGCCTTGAGGATTTCACTATAACAGTTCCCTAACCTTTACGGGCTACCTATGTTAAGTTAGTTGACACTTTCTGTCAACTTTGTTATTACGAACCTCTACGGGACAACTAAAGGTGAAAATGACATTGGGATGTTAGAATTGTATTTAGGGGCTACCTATGTAAAGAGACTTCTACAAATGGGATGATTTAGGTATGGTTGGTGAAAACGGGCATAATAATAATGTCAATTTTGATCGTCAATTATGGGAAACCGTTACCGCGAGGTCTCAGTTCGGGGCGAACCACTAGTATACATCTGTGACGTCACCCGGGTCAAAGCCGAAAATCAGCGCCCCACTTTGTGTGCGTGTTTGCGTGTGTTAAGTGAGGCATTATGCTGAGCTGTACACCCTTTCTGGGTGGTGTCACAGGTAATTAATGTTAAATTTGTATTTCTGTTTGTCTGTTGCACCATTACTGAATACATGTATTTTCTTTCTTTTCTTTCTGTAAAAGTACGGCCATATTATGTTTAAAATTGTTGTTTGTATTTTTTGTTATTTATCTAATCGGTAAGAAAATGCGGAAAAAAATATTGTTTGTGATATGCGGAAGCAGATGAATAGATAAAAAAGGGTTTATTTTACTAATTGAATAGATATGCAGGTTTGGATTAACTTTTAAATAGGCGCATTTATGGTTTTTACACAATAGGACACAGTTGATGATGTAGAAATTCAAAAAATTCAAGAAACATATAAAATATAAATTTAGTTAGATACCTATAAAGTGTTAATAATGTTAAGAAAGACGCTAAAATTAAAAAAAAATTAAGTGGCAACCCTAGCTAGATGCGCCGGCGCACGCCCCGAAGGTCCCGTTTCGAAACAGCTGGCGTTTGACAATACGAGCGAGTGAGATGCTGTATACAACGACACCGTACGAGTGAAAGAGATGAGCGATGACATATGTTTGAATTGTTAGTGATACTGATAAGAGACGCGGCTCCCGTATAAATGATAAGCAATTTTTATCGAATGAGGTATTTTTGGGATTTTTTTAATTTAAAGTAGGTACTTATGAATAATCCTGTATTTTACAGTCTTTAAATAAGCAATTAAATATAATTCTCTTTAACTGTGAAGGAAAACATCGTGAGGAAACCTGCACTCCTGAGAGTTCTCCATAATGTTCTCGAAGGGAGTGTAGTCTGCCAATTCACATTGGGCCAAGCAGCGTGGTGGACTATGGCCTATAACCCTTCTCTGAGAGGAGACCTGCGCTCAGTAGTGAGCCGTTGATGGGAAACACACCGCTTAAACCTAGTTATTTGTTTAGAAAAAATATTTCTTAAGTATACTCTAGAGGTAAAAAGGCATTTTTTGAATTCCGTACAAAGGGGTGAAAAAGGATAATAAAGTTATATGAAAGAACATTATTTATTTATAGCTGCCATTTAAATATAATATATTTTGAGACAAAACCACGATCTAATACTCGTATTTATACGCCATATTTTTCTATAAAAAGATGTACGCAATGAATTCAGAAAAAAAAACCATATCAGCTGGTAGAAACACCTTTGTGTCATATATCTGTCCTTTACTTACTTGAGTGCATTCGTATTCAGGATCTCTTTTCTTATTCTTTTATATGTTTCTGTTATAATACCAGCTGCTTATCATCCGGCTCTCTCTTTCTGTTTCTCTATTTGTGTGAAAGAGATGGAGAAAACAGATGCGGGGTAACTTAACATTAGTTATGGATTATAATTTATTAACTAAAAAAAGTGCCAAAAATGTAAAAAATTAATTAGGTATTAGAAAACTAGTTTTTTTTTAAAGAATATCAGCTAAGTTGAAATTGGCTTATATCCTCCTCTCCCCTCCAAATAAGCGGAAAGCTTGTGTCTGGAGTGGGTACGAGTTACGACAATAGTGCAACGGGTGAGATTCGAACCTGCGACCTTTCAGTTTGCAGTCCGCACCTTTAACCGTTGGGCTATTGAGGCTTATTATTATGCATTTACTCGAAATTGTTCTGAAGTAGAATAAATACTTATACTTAAGTTACAAAAAATGTGTCGTTTGTCTACAAAACTAAACACTAACTATACCGATTTTCATTCGATTAATTTATTACCTAATGAATAGCGTGGTTTTGAGAGAAGGTGCGAAGGTAAATTATAATGAATGATTAAGTCGGCGAAATTAAGGCTCAATAAAAATCACACTCAAGTACAAAATAATTCCTGAAATAGTAGGATTACAAAAGCTGGCAACACCGTATTTGAAGCAAACGTTCCAAAATTCGAATTTGGAACATTTCAGAGCTCGGAGCATTCCGCGCTCGGTTCCCACGATCATTAGCGCCGATGCCGTCTTCACAGAGCTTCGAAATTCGAATCGTGCGTGATCTGTGCGGTCGCTCTCTCTGTCGCCGCCGGGCCACGGGCCGCTACCATCGCGCGGGAGCGGGAGCGGGAGCGGCCAAAGCAACGGGTCTTTCAACCAGTCAACCAGTTCTGGTTAAATGTATTAGGCTCGATTTCCTGTTTACAATCATGTTGTACCTGCATTTTTGTGAATAAAAATTCATTCATTCATTCATTCATTCTTTTAGGCTGAGATTTGTAGTCTATTATTTATCTTTTAAAATGAGACACGCAATCTTCTTCTTTATCAGCCGATAGCAGGGAGCCGCCTGGATCCAGCGGCTCCCTGCTACTCGTTTGATGTCGTCGGTCCACCTGGTGGGGGGGGGGGGGGGGGGGGTTGTCTCTCTGAAAACACTGCGCTTCCCGGTGCGGGGTCGCCACTCCAACACCTTGGGACCCCAACGACCATCAGCTCTTCGAACTATGTGCCCCGCCCATTTCCACTTCAGTTTCGCGACTCGCTGAGCTATGTCGGTGACCTTGGTTCTCCTACGGATCTCCTCATTACTGATTCGATCCCGCAGGGACACTCCGAGCATAGCTCTCTCCATCGCCCGCTGAGCGGTCCTGAGCCTACGTATGAGGCCCATAGTTAGCACGCAATACTGTACAAATATTATTATGACTGCGAAAGTGTGTTTGATGGTTGGTTTTGTTGAAAACTTTATCGCGGAAAATACATTTGCGGTCAAAATCTAGTATGTTATAGTCTGTTTTTTTAGCAAACGAGTACCGAAAATTTTGACTGCGTTGTTATTGGTCCACGTAATCAACATAGAGTCCTAGGCCCCACCCCTAAAATGACCCATCTCACTCTGTCGATATCGGAAATGTGCGAGAGACATACTCAGTACTCGTTTGTTAAAAAAACAGACTATATAAGTCGGTATCGTTTTAAGTTCATACTTTATCTTAAATTCTAAAAAAGGCTTGTCCCTCTACCAATGAGGCAAAACTATCGGTATATCGTGTTCAAGTAAACATATTATATTATCATAAATGCGAAAGTGTTTTTGTTTGTTGGTTTGTCCTTCAATCCCGGTTGCAACAGAGCTACTGAATCGTCGTGATTTTTTGCATGCGTATAGTTGAGGATCTGGAGAGTGAGGCTACTTTCTATTCCGGAAAATGAGAGTTCAAACTAAATTCACGCGGACGAAGTCATCAGCTAGTTTTGTTACTTATAATCCGCAAAACTGGAATTTGCTTGTGTATTATGTGCACGGTAATGCTTGCTTCTATACAGAATATAATAGAAATAGAATAGAAATATTTTTTATTCAAATAAACTTTTTTACCATGGGCTTTTGAATCGTCGATGAGTCTACCGCTAGTTCGGAACGCCCTTCCTGCCGAGAAAAATCAGCAAGAAACTCGGCGGTTGCTCTTTTCAAAACAAGTTTACAATACAATAAATACTATGCTATGTATACAGTGTTTCCACAATGAGGGAAGTTCCAAAAATGCATACCTACTAACAATGCAATATATCTTAAGATGGGCCAGACATAAAGTAGCCCCATTCCCGCCGGTGGCATCCGTTCACGAGCATGACGCATGACAGTAAATTAAAGACGGGTGTTTATTTTCAACGCGTACTGTCTGTCGCTTACGCATCAAGCCGTGGCCCCGCGGCCATCTTGTAAGTTGTAACAGCCCTGTCTACATAATTGCCAGTAAATTAAGCCTAACGCTCACTACGCTCGCCGGTGGGAGCGTGTAGAATGTAGATAGTAGATACAGATTATTATGTTATGTGCGATAAGCGCAATAAATTGAACTTTTGTCTAGCTCAGTCCGCTGAAAACACTTTAACCGACTTCAACAAAAGGAGGAAGGAGGTTATCAATTCGATGCGTACACAATTACACGTCATACGGGTTTGTTGAAGTAGGGCTAGCGTTGCGCATCAGTTTCATCGTTTCTATTTAGATTTTAAGCCCGCATGACTTCATACCTGTACAAACTAAAAAAAAATTATACTTTGTAACGTTTGAAGTCAGGTTTTTAAAAATATTTTTATATATTATTATTTTAAGCTTTTTAGTGTAGCTTTATCGAATTCAAATCTTCACATTCTCTGAACGCGAGCGATTTGCTCTTATTCATTGAGGAGTTCCGTCCTCCATCACCGAAGATATTCATCATATATTCACCAAATTTAAATAGGACCAACCCGACAGTATGTCCTTTCAAAAAAAATATTGAATGAATTGAGTTATGGAATAACATCGACAAAAAATAGGCGTCGCATTGATAACCTCCACCTCTTTTTGAAGTCGGTTAAAAATTACTGCGGGCTGACAATTAAAAAATGAATTGACCTCATTTATCTCCTGGACAATTTTCTCTCCTAAGTATCCTTCTATGGTAGTCCATCCACTAAGTGGTAGTGTTATTCTCTGTAATGGTAGTTGTTATTGTTTTCGCAACTGGCAACACTCCCATTACAATTACGTGACACGTACGTCGTTCAGTGACGCAAGAGCCATCCCGACCGCGTCGCATCCCACGACCCCGCGACCTCTCGCGAGTTACGAACTTACGAGCAAACCTGTTGCCGCTCTCTGCGCTCCTGGTACCATCGAGCGCACTTTGTTTATGACACTACAACGCTTTTCTTACAGCAACTCTGTATATGGACACCATTTACACCATCTTCAAGTTAACTTTCACCGACAAATTGACATTTGACAGTTTGACAGTGTCAGTAAAAAAATTAAGTGGCACTCGGGGGCTGCCGCGGTAAAGCTATTGCATAGCATTTTTTATGAACTTATGCAATTATAATATTTATGCAATATTTTTTTTGCGTAATAAAAATTATGCAAAAAATATTAAAAAACAAACAAACAAGAAAAGCGAACTGTCACTACTTCGCGAGTGAGATTCGAACCAGCGACATCATACACCATACGGTAGAGAAAGCGGTCGCTCGCCCACTGCGCAAAATCTAAAATGTTGAACGCTTACTGAACGACGGTGTTAGGTTTTTTTTTCGTTACGGAATTTCATGATTCGGTCGCCGCGCTCAAACTGTGTGTCCTAGTTCAAAGCCCGCGATAAAAGCTATGCAATAGCTTAAAAATCGGCCAAGTGCGAGTCGGGCCTCGCTCTTTTAGGGTTCCGTTAAAAAAAAAAAATTAAAAGTTTTCCATCTACCCACCTACCCATTTTAATTTAATTTTTTTAATTTAATTTAATTTTTATTATTTGTTGTTATAGCGGCAATAGAAATACATAATATGTGAAAATTTCATCTGTCTATCTATTACGGTTTACTAGATACAGCCCGCTGACAGACGGACGGACGGACGGACGGACGGACGGACGGACAGCGTAGGCTTAGTAATAGGGTCCCGTTGGTACCCTTTGGGTACGGAACCCTAAAAAGCAAGTTCTATAAGTACTTTCTACTGTCCAAAAACAATGTTAAATAATAAATTTGTGTTATTTTAGAAAAACTTTATTCGTAATCCATTTTTAGGGTACCGTACCCAAAGGGTGCCAACGGGACCCTATTACTAAGGCTCCGCTGTCCGTCCGTCCGTCCGTCCGTCTGTCCGTCTGTCAGCGGGCTGTATCTCGGTAACCGTAATAGGTAGACAGTTGAAATTTTCACAGATTGTGTATTTTTATTGCCGCTACAACAACAAATAATAAAAATTAAATTAAAAAATTAAGGGGCTCCCATACATGAAAAAGGAGACGAAATAAAATTTTATTTTTTTACCCTGGCATGTGGGGTGTCATTGTCTAGAGCTCTTTAAGTGGAGTTCAAATATATTTTTTATTATTTTTTTGTGATTTTTTTAGCTTCAAAAATGAAGAAATGGGGGGCCATCAAAGTTGTCGCTTTTAGACCAATTTTGTTACGCGGTCTATCTCAAAAACTAAACTAGTTAGGAATTTGAAATTTCGGTATATTATGTACTATATTATAGTGTATTTAAACAACAAATACTGAAAACACGGATTTATAATGCGTTTTGTAAGTTGTGACCAAAACAAACGAGCATTTTTTTCCCATATTATGCTGATTTAGTACTATGTAAGAACTAAGATATCTAAATATCTAGTTTAAAAAAAAGTGATTTGTTCATATGTACCTACGGAACCCTAAAAGAGCGAGGCCCGACTCGCACTTGGCCGATTTTTTAATTTTAGTTTTTTTTTTTTCGTTTAACTACAGGATATGACTGTAATAAATAAAAAGTTAGTGTTTAAATATTAAGCTGTCGGTACACTAATATGGCAGCTATGCAAGCTAAGCTAAAATGGCTTAGCTCTTTCTCGGCAACTTGCATTGAAGCCGTGTGATTGTTTGTCATTTCATTTTTCACAGAGTCAATGTCAATATTTTGAGCAAACTCTATCTGTATTCTCTATGCATTAACACTACTGGGAGTAAATAGAAAAAAATCCCATACCAACAAAAGACTTGGAAAATGGGCAATACTTACTCTTTTGTTACTAAATGAAATCTGTCTACCAGATGGCAAAATTTTATTGCAACTTGCAACCCTTTTGTTTTTTTTTTAAATTTTACTAACTTCCCCGAAAGCTTCGACTTTCATCGCGTGGGAAAGACAGGAACACAACTTTAAATATTCCACTTCCTGAATTCTTTTTCGCTCTTATGACCTTGAATTAAAGTTGAAGATTGGTTAGCAAGTTTGTAAATGTTAGCTTTGTTATACTGCGTACAAGTTGTGAATCGCTAATGCGTATTTTTCAATTGCAAGATGTTTTACGAAATAGATTCATTTCACCTGTTATGGTTTATACCGTACTGGTACTTATATCTTTTGTATTATTTGACCTGCCTGTTTTTTGATGGTGACCGTTTTGAAAGTCAGAAAGTTTCTGGTTCGATGCCCAGCGGAGACAATTTGGAAAATAATTTCTGAAATGTATGGCTGTGGTCCCTGTATATGGACAGCCATTATATGCACGTTATTACATAATATCCAGTATATTAATCATAGATTAATAATTGTAAAGATCTATTATATAAAATTATAGTCATCATCATCATCATCATCATTAGCAACCCATCAACGGCTCACTACTGAGCGCAGGTCTCCTCTCAGAGAAGGATTATAGGCCATAGTCCACCACGCTGGCCCAATGCGAATTGGCGGACTTCACACACCTTCAAGAACAGAAGAACTCTCAGGTGTGCAGGTTTCCTCACGATGTTTTCCTTCACCGTTGAAGCAACTGATATTTAATTGCTTAAACGAACTTGACTCCGAAAAGTCAGAGGTGCGTACCCGGGATCGAACCTGCGACCCCCCGAATAGGAGACCACAGTCCTAACCACTAGGCTATCACTGCTTCAAGCGATTACACATTGGTAAAATTTATTGTACGATCTGTCTTAAACATGCGTTTAGTTTAACAAGCTGTAGGTACAATCTGATTATGACTTGTTGTAATTACGAATTTCATTCCATCATAAATAAACTTTAAAATTACGTGTAAAAGATCGAAAGCGTGTGAATCGAATGTGATAAGATAGCTGAGTGTTTCTGGTATTAGACGGAAAGCGGTCCTACCGCGGGAAAAATGATTAGAAGGAACATACTCGGAATTCCAATTATTACTACCTAGCTAGTTATGTGAGCCTAGTACATTGGTGCAACTGAATGATAGCCATAGTTAAAGAAGTGATAGCTTAGTTAGTGGTTAGTTAGGACTGTGGTCTCCTATTTGGGGGTCGCAGGTTCAATCCCGGGCACGCCCTTACTTTTCGGAGTTATGTGCGTTTAAGCAATTAAATGCTTCAATTGTGAAGGAAACCTGCACACCTGAGAGTTCTCCATAAAGTTCTCGAAGGTGTGTGAAGTCCGCCAATTCGCATTGGGCCAGCGTGGTGGACTATGGCCTATAACCCTTCTCTGAGAGGAGACCTCGCTCAGTAGTGAGCCGTTGATGGGTTGATGATGATGATAAAGTTAAAACAAAACTTAAAATCAACTTAGGAGCTTTTTCGATACTTATGAAACATTGTTGCAGACTGCAGCAAATGCACGAAATATTAAAGTTATTAAGTTAATATAGCTCGTTAAGTCTCTCTGATCGAGAGTTGCATATTTGTTCCGTTTGCTGTGGAGACCCTAGGGTCATGGAGTCAAAGTGCAAAGAATTTTTTACGAGACATTTCATCTCATTCAGGCTCATTTTTTACGCAAAGGATCAGCCTGGCTGTCCAGCGCGGGAATGCAGCCAGTATTCTTGGCACCATTCCACGCGGGCATGATTTGTATAGTAATTAGATTGATTAGTTTAGCTATACTTAAGTTTTTTTGTAACATTTTAATTAAAAAAAAAAAAAACTCGAAATATTAAAATTAATTCTCAACCACTGTAAATGCTAATGTACTGTCGAGTTCCTGTCAATTTAGTCGCGAACGCGTCCGGAATCCCAAATCGAGTCCCGAACCAGTATCCGATCATCACAAAATGAATCGATACATCGCGCCTAAAGGTGACGTTCCCACGGTGGCGTGAGACCGCCGGAGCGGGACGGGAGATGTCGTCACCCGCGCGAGAGAGCGGGACGGCGGACGATCGTTCCAATTATGTAAACAGTTACTCTCGTCATCCAGTCAAGCCATTTTAGACGCAATTGCTATGTAATTAGAGTTTGTAATTGTTTGATTGTCTGCGGTCTGGACATTTTTGTTAAATCGCGTAAGATGACCAAACTTTGTTTTGTTTGCTGCATGTATGGTACAAATTGAGTTTTTCGTCTATTGTGTATATCACTCATTGTTGAGGGTCGTGACTCGTGTACCCTTCCATAATTATCATTTATTTTACGGTTATCATTATATAACTAACATTATATATGCGAAAGTTTGTTGGTTTGTCCTTCAATCACGCCGCAACAGAGCTACGGATCGACGTGATTTATTGCATGGGTATAGTTGGTTGAGGACTGGAAAGTGACATAGGCTATCTTTTGTCCCGGAAAAATAAAGTGCTCCCGAGAAATTTAGCAAAAGTTGAAAGTACAATCAGTCCAATTCATTACCTAATTGAATATTTCAAAATACATACATAATAAGTACTTATATACTGTTTCGAGTAATTGAGAGCCAAAGTTTATGGAAATTTTGATTCTGTCGATTAGAACCGAAAGGGGTTGTTTCATCTTGGGCCAGGTACTTGTACGCTATACCAAAAAATAGTATTAAATCATAGAAATTAAAATAAAATATGCTTTTTTACAGTTTTACAGTGAATACGAGGTACAGATATAAAATTGATAATTGTAGAATAGCAATTCTCGGAGTGGCATCCATATGCTTTTGTTGTCTATGTTTATACTGACATTACGTCATCTTAATGTCATTTCCATTGTCAAATGTCAATTGCTGTCAAATAAGGTTATTTTTATGTCAAACGTCATGACCTGTGTAGGTACGTGTCATTGTCAAAAAGGACGCCATGTTTTTGCGCTTTTATTTTTCAAAATAATTTCGCATTGTACCTCGTAAAAAAGCACCTTTTCCTGAGAAATAAAGAAAAAAAAATCACTGTTTCATGACCCCGAACATTTTGAAAGACCGTACAAATACCTGGCCCAGGCTCCATATATATTTGAAACAACCCCTTTGCTTTTACCCATTGAATTATTATAAATGTACCTTTGTACCGTTCTTTGGTGTTTCGGAAAGATTACTTTTTTGATTTTTCCTACAATTTTGGACCCTGAACTCAAAACACCTGATTTTGGAAATGTTGCACTAATTAATGCTAATACTAGACCGATTATATCACGGACCAATTTGTGGTCGTTGTGGAAAGCGGTTAAGATACACGGTAAACTACACATTATAATAGAGTCAATGTAACTTGTGTTTTGAGTGTAAGACGATAAAGTAAAACTTACCGCACTAGTGTAAAGTGATGATGGTGTAATTGATTACGCATGCGCCTGGGAAAATGCGTCCCCGAATATTGAGAGATAATAGTACCTGTGCTTATATTGTACATAATGTTTATAATATGTAAAACTAGCTGATGCCCGCGACTTCGTCCGCGTGGATTTGGTTTTTAAAATCCCGCGGGAACTCTTTGATTTTCCGGGATGCCTGTGTCACCCTCCAGGTTCTCAACTATACCTATCCAAAAAATCACGTCAATCCGTAACTTTGTTGCAGCGTGATTGACGGACAAACCAACAAACAAACATACTTTCTCATTAATTATAATAATATATATTAGTAAGGAAGAATTAATACTACAATAGAGGCGATCTAATTAAATTTTAGAACACAAAAGCTACTATTGTGACTTAAATATGGTAGTGAGATATATTTCCACCGGGACTTTTTTGTAGAGAATAATGAGTACTTTAATCGTGTAGTACATAATTTTTATGTATCATCAATAGTTTTCTCAGCACACGCCAAACAATGCATTTTATAGGCAAAGTTTTGCTACTTTGGGTTAAATTATTGCAATTTTCTTAAGGATCTCTAGTTTTTTTGAAAATAACTAGTCCAGTAGTTACAGAGCCTATTCGGTACAAACAAACAAACAAAAAAATCTTTCCTCTTTATAATATTAGTATAGATAATATTATAATATGTAAAATATATGTGATTGTGTAACTTTTGTACTATACTAATTGTTTCTTGTCGACATTTGAGCGTGAGATTGGGTGAAGTAGAATACGCAATAATTAACTATTTAGTTTTTTAAATGCTGTGACTTTTAGTACACCTACATCGTCGAACTATAACTTTTAGAACAGAAGTTTCTAACGAAGTTCCGCTCCAAACGTAATGAATGTGTGAATAAAATAAAAATGATTTTTATTCAAATAAACTTTTTTACAAGTGCTTTTGAATCGTCGATGAGTCTACCACTGGTTCGGAATGCCCTTCCTGCCGAGAAGAACCAGCAAGAAACTCGGCGGTTGCTCTTTTCAAAACCAGTTTACAATACAATAGATACTATGCTATGTATGCAATGTTTCCACAATGAGTGGAAGTTACACAAAAGCATAACTAATTATAATTGAACACATGTTAAGACGGGCAGACATAAAGTAGCCCCCATTCCCGCCGGTGGAACCCGTTCACGAGCATGATGCATGACCCAGCCATTGCTTCGCTCAACCATATTTGAGGGAACGTAACAACCCGCATCACACGACACCATCCCAATGAGGGCCGTGTAATTATTTTCTGCACTGGTATTGATAATTACGTTTTTGATGGTTATTGTGATGAACTAAGACACCCTTTCACGGCACAGTACGTCATTTTTAGTAAACTGCGAGCTCGTTGTACTGACGCGATAATACCGCGCAGTTTGCCTTTAAAGGCCTACTAAAATGGCTTACATCGATTATTGCGCTTCTAAGAGTTGTAGTTCGATGCCACTCATGCAAGTTTTTTGTAGGCATAAATAATGAGGCGATAAACAGATATCGGGCAACTTATAGATCTAGAATAATAAGAAATTGATTTATCAGCGTTTACTAGCTGATGCCCGCGACTTCGTCCGCGTGGAAAAAATTTTTAAAAATTGCTTTTTTCATACATACATACATACATACATACATACATAAATGCCGCGTAATTAAAAGATAAATATGTGAAAAGTAGCATACTAATATCCCACAGGAACCGTTTGTTTTCCCGGGATAAAAAGTAGCCTTTGTCATTTTTCAGGCCCTTAACTTCACCTGTGCAAAAAAATCACGTAAATCTAAAACTCCATTGCGTGTATTTTGAAGGAAAAATGCGTAAAAAATAGCGATGCTATCCCGCAGGATTTTGTTTGCTTTTCCGGGATAAAAAGTAGCCTATGTGCTATTCCAGACTATAATCTATGTCTGTGCCAAATTTCAGCAAAATCGGTTCATTCGTTGTCGCGTTAAAGAGTAACAAACATCCATCCATCCATCCATCCATCCATCCATCCATCCAAACATCCAAACATCCATCCTCACAAACTTTCGCATTTATAATATTAGTAGGATAATAAAAAAATCCAACTGCTGAATAATATTGACTGAAGAATACAAACTAAACACCGACTGAACAATATCAACTAATTTATAGCCAGTATCACTCATGCATCATGTAGAAGCAGTGATAGCCTAGTGGTTAGGACTGTGGTCTCCTATTCGGGGAGTCGCAGGTTCGATTTTCTCTGACTTTTCGAAGTTATTGTGCGTTTAAGAAATTAAATATCACACGCTTCAACGGTGAAGGAAAACACCGTGATGAAACCTGCACACCTGAGAGTTCTTCATAATGTTCTCGAAGGTGTGTGAAGTTCGCCAATTCGCATTGGGCCAGCGCGGTGGACTATGGCCTATAACCCTTCTCTGAGAGACCTCGCTCAGTAGTGAGCCGATAATGGGTTGATAATGATCATGATGATCACTCATGCAAGGATTCTAACGACACCTCATACCTACCTCTTATTAGGCATTTAGAAGTTATGGTGGAATAAAGAAACTCACGTACATACATGAACCGTGGAAACATTGCACTCCTTTTTAAAAAGAAAGACCAACGATCGAAGCAGTAAAGTTGATGTTTCCACTACAGTAATTGGAGCAGGAATAGTGGTCGCATCATCACATAGGGTTGCCAAGCACATAGCCGGGTTGGGGCTGTGGTCTCCTGTTTGGGGGTCGCAGGTTCGATCCCGGGCAAGCACATTTTTTTTATTTTTTTTATTTATTTTTGACTGATCCGAGTTATGTGCGGTGAAGGAACACATCGTGGGGAAACCTGCACACCTTTTTTTTTTGTTGACGTGGGGGAAATCTCCTTAAGATACCCAATTTTCCCCCCAAATCGGATTTGTGTAAAAAAATTAATTTGTGTAGTACCTCATAAAATTTTAATCGGAAATTATGTAGGATTTTTACACCTGAGAGTTTCCATAATTTTCTCGAATTGATGGATGGATGTTTCTGTTTGTTACTTCACACCACAACGAAAAAACAGATTTGGCTAAAATTAGGAATAGAGATAGCTCCGACTAAGAATTGACACATAGGCTACATATTATCCCGGAACATTAAGAACCACGGGAATTTGTTGAAAAAAAAAGTTGTGACTAGTCGTGAACTCGTAATCTAGTAAGCTATTGGTACTTTTATAACTTATTTTGTAATTTTGTAAAATACTGTAATTCTTACTAATGTTATAAATGCGAAAGTGTATTTATTTGTAGATTTATTTGTTTGTCCTGAGTCGTCATCTCTGCAAGTCGATTAAAATCAGCCTAACTCGAGATTCTTTTTAAGTCGAAAACTTTATAACTCGAATCTTTTGGCGTCTCCCTTGAAGTTTGACTTAACGACGACCTCCCTGGCTCAGTGGTGGTGGCTTATACCTGGGAGGTCTCGGGTTCGATTCCCAGCGGGGTCAATTCGGGAATTTATAATTTCTGAATTGTCTCTGGTCTGGTCTGGTGGGAGGCTTTGGCCGTGGCTAGTTACCACCCTACCGTCAAAGACGTCCGCCAAGCGATTTAGCGTTCCGGCACGATGGCGTGTAGAAACCGATTAGGGGTATGGGTCGAATGTTCACTGCCATACCCCTTCCAAGTTAGCCCGCTACCATCTTAGACGGCATCGTCCCTTACCATCAGGTGAGATCGCAGTCAAGGACTAGCTTGTGATCGAATAAAAAACGAGGTTCTACTGTAACATTCAGCCGAAGAATTGTCGCCAGCCCTAGTGTTAGTGTTGTTGTCACTTGTCGGGATAAAGAAACTAAAAACCACTAGTTACTAGCACAAAACGTAACGGTATCACATCCCATCCCGGTTCCCACGATCCCGCGCCGGCCGCCGCGTAGTTGACACTTGGGTTGTTTACTTTTTTTTTTTTTTCATTTTCAACGACACTGTCCTTGAAGAGTAAAGGGATTTTATTAGTTACTAAAGTGCTAGAGTGGCGACCCCGCACCGGGAAGCGCAGTGGTGGCAGACCCCCCACCAGGTGGACCGACGACATCAGACGAGTCGCAGGGAGCCGCTGGATTCAGGCGGCGCAAGTCCATGCAAGAGACCTTCGTCCAGCTGTGGACGTCTATCGGTTGATAAAGAAGAAGAAGAAGATTAGTTACTAGCTGATGCCCGCGACTTCGTCCGCGACAATCCCTCGGGAACTCTTTGATTTTCCGCCATAAAAAGTAGCCTATGTCACTCGCCAGTCGATTTCAAGGACTCTAGTCCCTAACTATAATACCCATACAAAAAATCACGTCGATCCTTAGCTGTTGCGGCGTGATTGAAGGACAAACACACTTTCGCATTTAAAATATTAGTACTTATAACTTGCTTCAATGCTATACTATTATACTTTACCTAATATAAAAGAATATGCAGCAGAAATTAAATTAAAATAAAAATTCTTTTCAAAAAACCGACTTCTAACGCCACTACAAAGTATAAAAATAATTTAAGTTTGTCCACGTTTGTTGAAGTCGGGCGGGCCTATATACAAACTATGAAACCGATGCGCGACGCTACACAATATGATAGACTCGTTTGTAGAAGTCGAGCGAGCATCGCGAGTCGGTTTCATAGTTTGTATTTTAGGCCCGCCCGACTTCAACAAACGTGGACAAACTTAAATTATTTTTATACTTTGTAGTGGCGTTAGAAGTCGGTTTTTTGAAAAGAATTTTTATTTTAAGCTTTTAAGTGTAGTATCCTATATGATTGAGGAGCTAGGACCTGGAGCTCCATGATGTAGTCCATACTTGTTACCTACAATATCAATTCGTAATCGAAATTTCCTAAATCGCCATAGTTTTAGCCTGCAGCATCAGGCTTGAGGAGTTGAAGGTTAAAATTTTTATGGGACCATTTCGCAAACATCCTCTGTCGATTAAAAAAAAATCACGCGAATCGGTCCAGTAATCCCGGAGAAATCGGTGGACATACATAGAAAAAAAAAAAGAAAAAAAAAAAGATACCGGCCGAATTGAGAACCTCCTCCTTTTTGGAAGTCGGTTAAAAATACAATAAAAAACCTATTAAAGAATAATGTAACCATCAAAACGTAATAATTAGTACCAGTACCAGAAAACAATGCCACTCACATTCATTGGTTATAGACTGTAGTGAGCCCACGGGAGCGGAACTTTGTTAGAAACTTCTGTTCTAAACGCTATACTTCCATGGAAAGAACCTTGATTATTGCGTCTCTAATAATATTGCAGCAACTTTTTACGTAATAAAAAAAATAGACACAAAAAAGAAAACCGACATAAGAGGCTGTGCACCTGATCTATTTATGGTCGATCAACTAGGCTACTGCGGTCGGATCGGTCTAGAATCTAGATAGTCTAAAAAATAGACATAAACCTAGGTCTTACAGTGATTCTCACGGTATACTCCTTCATTTATCAGACACTAGCTGATGCCCGCGACTTCGTCCGCGTGGATTTAGTTTTTAAAATCCCTCGGGAAATCTGATTTTACGGGATAAAAAGAAGCCTGTGCCACTCTCCAGGTCCTCAACTATACCTATGCAAAAAATCACGGCGATTCATAGCTCTGTTGCGGCGTGATTGAAGAACAAACAAACACACTTTCGCATTTATAATATTAGTAAGGATATATATCTCATAATTCATAAAGGAAAGCCTAGTTCTTTCAATCTCTTCAGTTCTTCAAATCTAAGAATAGTCTACATTCAAGTTCATTCAAGATCGTAAGCGTTTGAATATAAACTCTATTAGTATGATAAATAAAGTCTATGTTTACACTGCGAGTCTCCCAGTGGAGTGTTTCCCACGATCGATGATTCATTAATACATTATTGAATCATCTGTAGTGTCACCATTAAAATGTTTTATTAGGACAAAACAGTAAACAGGATTTCATGTTTTTCATTAATTCATCATCAACCCATCAACGGCTCACTACTGAGCGCAGATCTCCTCTCAGAGAAGGGTTATAGGCCATAGTCCAGCACGCTGGCCCAATGCGAATTGGCGGACTTCACACACCTTCGAGAACATTATGAAGAACTCTCAGGTGTGCAGGTTTCCTCGCGATGTTTTCCTTCACCGTTGAAGCATTGTGCTATTTTAATTGCTTGAACGCACATAACTCCAAGAAGTCAAGAGCGTGCCCGGGATCGAACCTGCGACCCCCCGAATAGAAGACCGCAGTCCTAACCACTAGGCTATCACTGCTGCTTTATATCAATAAGTTGGTATGTCTTAAGTTTTCACTAGCCTTGGCTCGCGACTTCGGCCGCTTGGAATTATATCTTACTATTTAATCCCTAGCAAAGCAGTGATGCCTAGTGGTTGCGACTGTGTCCTACTCCTATTCGACTCTCTCCTATTCGAGGGGTCACAGGTTCGATCCCGGGTTCGGTTCGACCTCTGACTTTTCGAAGTTAAGTGCATTTAAGAAATTAAATATCACATGCTTTAACGGTGAAGGAAAACATCGTGAGGAAACCTGCACACCTGAGAGTTCTTCATAATGTACTGTGTGGTCCGCCAAGGAAGGTGTGTGAGGTCCGCCAATTCGCATTGTGCCAGCGTGGTGGACTATGGCCTATATCCCTTCTCTGAGAGGAGACCTCGCTCAGTAGTGAGCCGATGATGGGTTGATGATGATGATTTAATCCCTTAGGAACCCCTACATTTTTCCGGGATAAAAGGTAAAAGGCTTGTGTCACTCTCCAGGTCCTCAACTATACCCGTGCAAAAATAATGTCGATCCGTAGCTCTGTTGCGGTGTGATTGAAGGACAAATCAACACAACACTCGCGTTTATAATATTGGTAGGGACACGACTATTTTCAGGACGGTCCTCAAAAAAACAAAATGGCTGCGCATCAACCGCCGACAGTTCCCGTAGCGGTGTGATTATAAAGTGAGATTTGGTAACCGCGGGTAGGTACTTAACTAACCGCGAGTTACGACTAACGATGATGTTCAAACTCTCTCCGAATCGTTTTTGGTGCTGCTATTACGATAATATGAAATGATTTGGATAATGTAGGATAATATTGCAGGCCGAAGGTCGCTTACCCAACACGGCAAGGCCAAAATTAAGGGTTCAGATTATTAGAAGCTTTTATTTTACTTGCAATGTATGTATGTATGTATGTATGGATACATAAATTATGAAACAAAGCAACGGCTGGGTCATGCGTCATGCTCGTGAACGAGTGCCACTGGTGGGAATGGGTTACTTTCTGTCTGCCCGTCTTAACATATGTTGAACTATAATTAGATATCCTTTGTGGAACTTCCTCTTATTGTGGAAACACTGCATACATAGCATAGTATCTACTTATTGTATTTTAAACTTGTTTTGAAAAGAGCAACCGCCGAGTTTCTTGCTGGTTCTTCTCGGCAGGAAGGGCATTCCGAACCTGTGGTAGACTCTTCGACGATTCAAAAGCACTTGTAAAAAAGTGTGTGTGTCAGCTCTGACGCACGACTGGAGTTTACACCTTACAACGTCGTAATGCATTCGCGGCGCTCGCTGCGTCTCGGCGCCGCTCGGACCCGATCGGTAGCGCTCGGCTTCCCTCGGAAAGCTCTTTCGCACGAAAACCAACCTTATTTACTCAACGTTAGGGTAGAAATTTGCATCGTTGTGAAAAACGTAACGAGGTCATTCATAAATAGATTTTACTCCTCGAATTTTTCTCATACCGGGCGCCTTATATATGAAAATCGATTCTTAAGGAGTAAACTCCAAAAAGTTTATTTGAATAAAAAACATTTCTATTCTGTTCTATGTTTAGGTCAAATCTTGCAAGATGAATCAGAACCACTTCCCAGTTTCCGATTGAGCTGTGCATGTACACAAATACATACATAAGACTGCTAAAGTCACAACCCTCCCTTTTACCTTCTAAGTCGGGTAAAAATAAACAATAGCGTAGGTAAGCGCCCGCCTATCACGCGTGATATGTGACGACACTCACTGCCTCCATTCACTAGCCTCACGCCCCGTCACTGTCCGCGACTGAGTGTAATTATATCATTATACATTGTATCGTCACAAAGAAAGGTTTAGTATAATTAGGGCCATATATCATGAGCAGCAGGCGTGAGAGGTGCGCTCTAGGTTGTATAATGCAAGTAATGTAATGCATACTGCCGTTACGCTCTGAACGACCTCTCTAATGCTGAGACTTGAGACCTCTCTGAAATATTAGAATAGAATAGAAATGTTTTTTATTCAAATAAACTTTTTTACAAGTGCTTTTGAATCGTCGATGAGTCTACCACTGGTTCGGAATGCCCTTCCTGCCGAGAAGAACCAGCAAGAAACTCGGCGGTTGCTCTTTTCAAAACAAGTTTACAATTCAATAGATGCTATGCTATATATGCAGTGTTTCCACAAAAGCATAAAATTATAATTCAACAAATGTTAAGACGGGTAGACAGAAAGTAGCCCCATTCTCGCCGGTGGCAAACGTGCACGAGCATTACGCATGATTCAGTCGTTGCTTCGATTCAATCTCTTTACATCCCTCCTCCTTGCGACGTATTCCTCATTACTGAAGGTCGTGACTCATCATTGCTTAGCTCAACCATAATTGATTTATTCCTTGATTATATTGATTTAAAGTCACAAATTCAGTACAACCGATTCTATTCCACACACAACACACACAACAACCGATTTTATTTATTAGACTTTTTCTAACATGGAGCGTTATGGAGCGCATCGTACACATCTAAACGTAACGAAATTGAGCTCCAATTCGATGATGTTATGGTTTCTTTTACTTTGACGCTAACGCCATTAACTGAATACGACTTTGCTCGGCAACTTTTAGAAAATCGGACGGCTGAAATATTAAGAGGCGATTTTGAAGTACATGTTCTAAATTAAAAACACATATGTCTCTCCATCGTCTGTCGTGAGCTACCGTGGAGCTCCCAAGATGGCGTCTCCCGCCAAAAATACGACAGCGCGGGGGAAGTCTTTACTTGGACGCTGGTGATGCGGGGGGGGGGGCAGGGGGCGGGGGAGGGTGTGAGGGGGACATTTGTTGCGCATGTGGCGACGCCCGCGGGGATTTGGTGTAAGACCCTCTTTATTGTGGCATTGTTGTTTGTTGTGCTGTGGAAGATTGTAACTGAAGCGTAACTGAGCTCAAAGACAAGCCTCTTTTAGAAAATCTGAGCCACTGCGCCAAATAGAGCTACTTGCGAACCTCTAAAATGTTGAACGCTTACTGAACGACGGTGTTAGGTTTATTTTCGTTACGGAATTTCTTGATTCGGTCGCCGCGCTCAAACTGTGTGTCCTAGTTCAAAGCCCGCGATAAAAGCTATGCAATAGCTTAAAAACAAAAAGTTCACGCGGGATTTTTAAAACCTCTCCGCGCGCGGTAAGAAGGGAGCGGGGGCGGGTAACGCTACACACGGAGTCAATAATCCAAAGATTTATCTCGAGATAGACATTGTTGGTAAAGAATTAAGTAGTTATTTTTAAGTTTTAACATCTCTAACATCTCCCTCCGCTCCCTTCTTACCGCGCAGGCGATACGCGAGTTAAACGGTCGACCTATAGAGCGCTAATAACATTAGAAACCTTAGTGATAAAGATAAACGATATAAAGAGATAAATGCGCGCAGCATCCGCCGCAGACCGCAGCAGCAGGAAGCGGACGTGGGATGTGAAACGCGCCGACCGACCGACCGACCAGTGAGCACTCGGAACATGTTTGTTAAGGTGGAAGACACGGGTCTGCCCGCGAAATTCTAATTTAATTTGGTTTTTCGCCATTTGTAAACTAATACGACAAAGTATTTCTTAAACTTGTCACTTTCAAGTAATGATTTTTATGTAAACCTGTGAAGATGATAATTCCACTGGCGCAATTAGAAGGCCATAAACCTACTTTGTCGTATTAGTTTACAAATTGCGAAAAACCAAATTAAATTTGAATTTCGCGGGCAGACCCTTGTCTTCCACCTTAAAGAATTTTTTTTTATATTAAATCATATTATCGAGGTTTATATTGAGGTCGTGCCCGGGATCGAACCTGCGGCCCCCAAGAGGAGACCACAGTCCCGACCGCTAGGAGTGACAGGCCAGCGTCAGTATTCTAGCCGGCGTGCAGTGCGCGTGCGGCGCCGTCACGCTCCGCGGTTTAGTAGTCCGCGTCACGCGTCACGCGCCGCCGGAGCGTGACGCTCGTACCGGGGCGAGAGGCGCACACGACACCGCTTTTACTTGGTCTATGAAACTAATGCCCCTTTGCTCCGACCATACCTAAACCGTCCCCTAAGCAGGAGTCATTTATTTCACGTAGGCCAACCTGTGGCTCTTATGACACGTCATGACTCCACCACCGGTTCGGAAAGCGGATTCTGCTGAGAAGAGCCGGCAAGAGACTCAGCAGTTGCTCTTTTCAAAATAATCATTTTACAATATTATTATACATAGCTATTACATTGTCTTATGTTTTTTATACTATCTTGTAGGCTGCTGGATGCCAAGCCGATTCAACCTATGCAACTTTGTTAAAATAACATACCTATAATATTTCCACAATGAGGGGAAGTTCCAAAAAAAAAAAGGAAAAGTACACAAAGTAGTAGTAAAGTAAAGCCCCATTCCCGTAGGCGGCACCCGTTCACGAGCATGACGCATGATCCAGCCGTTCGCGTTGACAATATTCCCTGAAGACTCTTTCCGTCCACTGGTAAAGTCTGGTACCTACATAGGTAGCCCCCTAAATTCAATCTTGCCGGCTCTTCTCAGCAGAATCCGCTTTCCGAACCGGTGGTAGAGTCATGACGTGTCATAAGAGCCACAGGTTGGCCTACGTGGTAAAATAAATAATTTTGAATTTAAATTTTTTTTTTTGAATCCTTTACCCGAAGTCGCTTTCCCCCTAAAGGTTCGTGAAAATTAAATTGATAGAAAACGTCATCTAAGCTTAGGTTCCCTTAAAGTTTCGTGAAAAGGAAGAGTCACCTAACTTAACTTAGGTAGCCCGCAAGTTTAAGCCTCAATAGTCCAACGGTTAAAGGTGCGGACTGAAAACTGAAAGGTCGCAGGTTCGAATCCCACCCGTTGCACTATTGCCGTACCCAATCCTGACACAAGCTTTCCGCTTATTTGGAGGGGAGAGGAGGATATTAGTCAAGTTCAACTTGACTGATATTCTTTTTTTTTTAAAAAACAAAGTGGGTCAAAAACGTTTTGATCACCGTTCCCTAACTCTTACGGGCTACCTAAGCTAAGTTAGGTGACGATTTCCGTCAATTCCGTTTTCACGAACCTTTAGGAAACACTTAAAAAGGTTTTATTTAGGGCTAAGGGGTTGTAGTTAGGGGCTATCTACGTTAAGATACTTCAGAAAGCGTCACCTAACTCAGCTTGGGTAGCCCGTAAAAGTTAGGGGACGTTCGTGGAAACTGACAAAAGTGAAACAACAATGAAACTCTCCAAGGTCGTATACAGATAAAGGCGATTTAAACCGATATTAATGAAGCGCCAAATGTCCTTTGTAAATCGAGAAAATGTGTTGTCTCTTGTGACTCATTCTAAAATGGATCCCTTTGTAATATCTTCCCCCACGATGTTCTGTTGTCTTTTTCGACTTAGTCCCTATAAATAACTTGTGCGGAATAGAATTTTACTTTTAGGGCTTTTGTTTTGAGGGACTCTGAAGATTTATTCCAGCTTCAGCCCAACGCTTCGCTAACGCGCTTATTTTAGCCCATTAGGGGTTGAATTTTCCAAAAATCCTTTCTTAGCGAATGCCTAAATCATGAAAGCTATTTGTATGCCAAATAGCCCGATCCGTCCAGTTGCAGTGGTTTGAGCTGTGCGTTGATAGATCACCTTTTCTCTCTATATATATTATACTAAACTATTATTATTTTAATAGCAGTGATAGCCTAGTGGTTAGGACTGCGGTCTCCTGTTCGGAAGGTTGCAGGTTCGATCCCGGGTCCTCTGACTTTGAAAGTTACGTGCGTTTAAGAAATTAAAATATCATATGTGCTTTAACGGTGAAGGAAAACATCGTGAGGAAACCTGCACGCCTGAGAGTTCTCCATAATGTTCTCGAAGGTGTGTGAAAACGCCGAAAAAAATGTACTTAATATAAAAATTTAAAACACCCCCGGCATATTGTGAATCTATGTGCGGAGTCCGGACTATGTACGATTTACCTGACACCCTGTTATCCAGTTTGCTGCTCTATCATAAGATCCCCTTCTCGATCCTCGATCATCATCTATCTGACACCTAATAATAATAATAATAATAAATTTTATTTGCCAAATTGTGGGTACATAACAGGTCAAATACATCATATAGCTCCCTTACACAATCGACTGTCACCGACAGTGTGCAAATGTTTAGACATTAATACATACAATTATACAGAATTAAAATTATCAGAAATTAAAATAAAAATTAAAATTAACAATGAATTAAAATTACATTGGTATTAAATTAAATAACATAAACAAATAATAATAATTAATTAAGTATGTCAGTTGTTAATTTACTATGTCATCATCAGTCAGGAATTCTTGTATACTGTAATAATTTTTTCTGTTAAGTAATTCAAAGATGGCACGCTTAAATTTTGATGGCGGCAGATTTTTCTTATTACCTGGTAGTTTATTAAACAAAGTTACAGCCATACAAAATGAGTTTTTTGAACAGACAGCTAACCTTCTAGGTGGGGCCCAGAGTTTATTTTGAGGATATGGCCTGCCCCTCCTGTTCGGATATATTTCGTTCATAGTCGGAAACAGGTTGGGATTTTTCTTTACAAATAGCAATGCTTCATATATATAAAGACACGGTAGTGGTAAAATTTTATTCTCCCTAAACAATGGTTTGCAGCTCTCTAGAGTTTCTGCTCTACATATAGATCGAACACAGGCTTTCTGTTTAATAAATGCCTGTGACGAGTCTGTTGAATTGCCCCACAGTAAAATTCCGTATCGCAAAGGCGACGATACATACCCATGATAAGCAAGTAAGGCCGTTTTTTTATTGCTAATTTGTGACAGCTTTTTCAGAACATATATAAATCTGTCAATTTTCGTACATAATTGTTCTATATGGGCTTTCCAGTTGAAAAACCTATCCAATGTCAGTCCAAGAAATACAATGGTATCAGTTTTCTCAATTTTATAAGATCCACACACCACATTTACATCTGTCGGATGAGAGTTTTGTGTTTGAAACAGCATGTAGCAGGTCTTTTTCATATTAATACTGAGGTTGTTCCAATCCAACCACTGAACAACCGCTGCGAGTGTTTCATTTATTTGATTTTCAAGGGTTAGTTTATCCTTAGTTTTGACTACAATCGTTGTATCATCCGCGTATAGAAAACATTTATGTGGGACTATATTAGGGAGGTCATTTATATATAATAGGAACAATAAAGGACCAAGTACGCTCCCTTGGGGCACTCCATACGGATTTTGAGTTTGAAATGATGATTGGTAGAGACTTGTAAATTTTCCAGAAGTCTTTGAGACTTCAACACATTGCTCACGATTGCTAAGATAACTAGATATCCATTTAAGTGCTTGGCCTCGTATTCCATAGTTTTCCAATTTATTAAGCAGTATTTTGTGACTTATTAAGTCGAAAGCTTTGGTCATATCAAGAAAAATTGACACAACTTTGTTACCAGCGTTTAGACTTTCTAGTACATATTTTGTTAAGGCAAAACAAGCTACAGTAGTACTACTTTGTTTTCTAAAGCCGTATTGTTCCTCCTTTAATATATTAAATGCAGTTATAAACGTATAAATCCTATCAAACATCATTTTTTCAAATACTTTTGCTAAAATAGGGATGAGCGTTATTGGACGGTAGTTACTTAACTCATCTCTATTATTCTTTTTATGTAATGGTTTTACTACGGACTTCTTTAAATTATTAGGAAATACCCCTTCTGTGAAGGACAAGTTGATAATATGACATAGAGGAAGGGCCCATAATTTCGCGCAAGCTTTGATTATTTTTGTGTTAAGTCCGTCATATCCTGTTGAGTTAGTATCTTTTAGCTGGGTTATAGCTTTATACACGTCGTGTGGGATTATTGGAGTGAGAAATAAAGAATGACAGCAGTTTGGTAATTTGTTAAGCGTAGGTCTTATTACACTTTGATTATCTGAATTATAGTTGCTTATATTTATAAAATATTTATTAAACTCTTCAGCGATCTCTGTAGGACCTGATAGGGTAACATTTTTATTTAGTCTTATCTCCTTTATTTCATTACACACATTTTTAGCGTGTAAGTTAGAATTAATGACATCCCAAGATGCTTTGCACTTATTTTTGGATTTTAGTATGTAGTTAGTATTAGAAATGCTATGCGATTTAGCCATACAAGCTTTCAATATCCTAGAGTATCTGTTGTAATTTAATTTATTTAAATGTTTATTAGCTGCTGACAGTCTGTAATTCAGGTATAGTTTCCTTTTAACTATACATGATCGTTTTAATCCTTTAGAGATCCATTTATTTTTAATCTGTTTATTCATTAATTTAACTACTATGATTGGGAAACATAAATTGTAAAAAAGTACTACTTCATTGTGAAACTTTTCAAAAGCTGTATTAGTATCAGTCTCCATCAGCACGTCACTGAATGATAATGCGGACATACATTGCATAAATTTTCTTTTGTTACTAGTGCAAAAATCTCGTCTCTTTATAAATAATCTTTCATTTTTGGGTTTCGTACTGTAAGTCGTAGTTGGGAATGTAATCGTTTGCGCCGTCTCATGATCTGATAAAGCAAGGTAATGTAACTCTGATTTAGCGTCTTTAATGTTACTTACAATCAGATCAATGCTAGATAATTTTCTAGTGGGTTTAGTGATATGGTTTGTTAAATTGTAGCTAGTTAGAAGTGATAACAACTGTTCAGATATTTTATTCTTTGCTAGAATGTTTACATTCCAATCACCACATAAAACCACTTTCTTTTTACCTTTAATAACATTTAGTTTACATAATAGTAATTCCAGCTTCTGAAAAAAAATACTTATATTCGATGCCGGTGTGCGATAAATGCATAAGACAAATAAGTTTAGAGAGTCTATTGAGACACCGCAGTATTCAAAATGGTGTTCAACTGGTTCTATTTTTTTATATAGATCCGTAAGGGGGGTATAGTCTAAGGATTTTTTTAATATGATACAAGTACCTCCACGTCTCTGATTCACTCTGGTGAATTGGGCCGCAACATTGTAATTTTTAATTATTAGGTTAAGCTCAGATCCCCTTTTAATAAAGGTCTCCGTTAAACAGATAAAATCAATATTGCATAAATGAGTATTGCTATTAAGATTTTGTAAGGTAAGTTCAAACAGGTCAATTTTATTTAGTATGCCTGCTATGTTTTGGTGAAAGATTGTTAAAGTATTATAGATATTAGCGAAAAAACAAGTTTTGAGAAATAGGTGCTTTAGGTCGTTGATTTAGGTCAGTTGTAGAATTTTTTGCCATTTTTAATTTAAAATAATAGGGGATGGTACCTTTTTTCTCTTTACCTGCGCTCTTAGTGTTAATTTCTGTATGAATATTTTGTAAGTTATTTTTCTGTTTCTGTGCTTCAAAGTAGTAAGGAATAGTTCCCTTCTTATATGTTATATTTTTTGACTTATTATTTTTAATAATATGATTTTTAATGTTATTTATGTATTTTTCTTTATATGTTATATAATCTATTTCAATATTTAATTTTTGAGACCATTCTGATGAGCCCAAACACGCTATATCTGCTCATTGAGACCATTCTGATGAGCCCAAACACGCTATATCTGCTCATTGAGACCATTCTGATGAGCCCAAACACGCTATATCTGCTGTAAGTTGCTGAGGAGTTGGGTATCCCGCAGACTACTTGATGCTGCAGCATCAGCTCAAGGTTACCACGCCTTGGAAATAATCCGAAGTAGGTAACACGGATGTACGCACAGCGAAGGCTTTTGTCTGGTGGGAGGCTTTCGTTGGCCGTGGCTAGTTACCACCCTACCGTCAAAGACGTGCCGCCAAGCGATTTAGCGTTCCGGCACGATGGCGTGTAGAAACCGATTAGGGGTATGGGTCGAATGTTCACTGCCATACCCCTTCCAAGTTACGCTACCATCTTAGAGTGCATCGTCACTTACCATCAGGTGAGACCGCAGTCAAGAACTATCTTGTCATCGAATAAATTAAAAAAAATACGTGTGGCACTCGGGGACTGCCGCGGTTAAGCTATTGCATAGCATTTTCTAGTCGCACGCACACCAACACCGTGCCGAAGTCTGCCGAACTGAAACGACGGTGTTAGGTTTATTTTCGTTACGGAATTTCTCGCGCTCAAAGCCCGCGATAAAAGCTATGCAATAACTTATAAAAAAGGCTTTGTAAGTAGTCTGAGTACGGAACCCTAATAAGAACCAAATTGATCAATATTTCGTGGTCTAGTTGTACCGTGGCTAACGACATTAGTGTAATTGTCGAATCGTATCTGGTTCGGCGGCGGATTATTTATAATCTGGCGTGTAGGAGGCTTCATTGCGGCTGTCTCGTCACGGTTCTTGAGCGGGTCGCAGACCTCAGCGCTCCCGAACGTTAGCTCTTGGTGTTGCCAGCGTACTGGCGCGGAAACTACTCAGTTTTTGTTATAATAAAAACATGCATGCAATAATTTTCATGTAATCCTTACTAATACGGGTACGGGTATATAGAAATCTTTAGTTGAAAGTGTCCAGTTTAAGAAATTAGTCAGAAAATCGACTAATTTGTGAGTAACTCACGTCCAACTCGATATTCTGACTAATTTCTTAAACTGGACACTTTCAAGTAAAGATTTTTGTATAAAACTGTGAAGACAATAATGTCGCAATTAGACTGCCATAAGCCTACTTTGTCGTATTAGTTTACAAATTGCGAAAAAACCATAATATTATATTTGAATTTCGCGGGCAGACCCGTATAATCAACCTTAATCATTACTTTGCAAAAATATTAAACAAAAAGTGTTACAATTAGCAGAAGTAAACATTAAACTAAAACATTTCTTGCAGAAGCCCTCTAATGTGTTTTACTCAAAAAGATAGTTAAAAAATACGTACTTTAAAAATACGTTTGAAGGAAATATTCATGAAAAAAAAAAACTTAAGTTGCAATCGAGGATTGCTGCGGTATTGTTATTTGCTATTGCATAGCATTTTTTATCAACTTATGCAATTATAATATTGGTATGCAATATTTTTTTTGCGTAGTATAAATTATGCAAAAAAAATAATTAAAAAACAAACAAACAAGAAAAGCGAACTGTCACTACTTCGCGAGTGAGATTCCGCCCTCGCCCACTGCGCCAAATAGAGCTACTTGAGAACCTCTAAAATGTTGAACGCTTACTGAACGACGGTGTTAGGTTTATTTTCGTTACGGAATTTCTTGATTCGGTCGCCGCGCTCAAACTGTTTGTCCTAGTTCAAAGCCCGCGATGAAAGCTATGCAATAGCTTAATAATTTTTATTAAACTCAAAAATGTATATAAGTCTTATTAAGAACATGTCACCCTAAGCACGTTTTTTGTCAAAGCCCCCCAAGATAGATGCATGTAACTCGTGTATTGTTCACCCTCTCAACTTACCGCGGACGATATCAGTTCAGTGGGCTATTTCGGGGGAGTCTAATACCCCCGCAGGAGTTGGATCTCGTTAGGCGGCCAGATGGCGGTCCCTCGAACGGTTCACGGTGCAATCACTTTGAGGTTGGGATACATTTGGCGTATTACATTTCGACCCTGTCGTAGAACACCGTCGCATATGAATTTACAGCGAAATTTGGATTTTGACACTAACGGCTTTAATCATCGTCATTAGCAACATTATCTTTAAAATGATACACAGCAACCCTATGAATCGCTATAAAAAAATTTTACTTCGCATAGTTCTATCAGAGCCCCCCTGAAATAAAGATTTTTATAACTTTTTAAGCCATTTTCGGCTGGAGGCCATCGGTTTACATATTATATCTAAATTTAAAGTATGTAATTACGTTCAGTAATTCAGAAGTTATAAGGCTCTGACAGACGGACGGACGGACAAGTGCAAATTCACTCAAGTAGACTCAGAGACCTTCGCTTCGCTCGGTCAATAAATTCAGAAATAATAAATTCCCAAATTGCAGCCGCCGGGCATCGAACTCGAGACCTCCCAGTTATAAGACCACAGCGCTCACCACTGCGCCAGGGAAGTCGCGTCAAAATGTATGTATATTCCTATGTATCTACATACATCTGTATGTATGTTTGGATTATGTTTATACCGCACCACAAACGACGCCAAATATGGATCATAATGAACTCGTATCGGCCGACGACGGACAAAGAGCAAGTGCATCACGGCGGCCATATTGAGAAAATTTTATTGTTTATGACACGCGGCGGATTGGGTAAACAATTTTACTTTCAAAGCGCTTTGAAAACACTTAACAAATAAATATATAAGTTTAACAGTTTAGCAGTGATAGCCTAGTGGCTAGGACTGTGGTCTCCTATTCGGGGGGTCGCAGGTTCGATCCCGGGTACGCACCTCTGACTTTTCGGAGTCAAGTGCGTTTAAGCAATTAAGTATCACTTGCTTGAACGGTGAAGGAAAACATCGCGAGGAAACCTGCACACCTGAGAGTTCCCCATAAAGTTCTCGAAGGTGTGTGAAGTTCGCCAATTCGCATTGGGCCAGCGTGGTGGACTATGGCCTATAACCCTTCTCTGAGAGACCTGCGCTCAGTAGTGACTAGTGAGCCGGTGATGATGGCGTGATTTGATTTATACGAAGAGTTGGCAAACTATTCCTGCTTGATCTCTGACCACGTTAAGAAAAAAAAAACGTCAAGCGCGCGCCGTCAGCCAAATGTCGGGGCGTGCGTCACTGGAGTGTTTGTGGTGCCACGCCGCCTAAAGTTAGGGCGTGACGTCAAACCCGCTCTAGATCTAGTGCTGGCCGCTAGGCTATTTAGTGCCAGTTAAGGTGGAAGACACAGTTCTACCCGCGAAATTCAAATTTAATTTGGTTTTTCGCAATTTGTAAACTAATACGACATAGTACGCCAGAGGAATTATCATCTTCACAGGTTTACACAAAAATCTTTACTTGAAAGTGAGCAGTTTAAGAAATTAACAAAATACTGAGTTGGACGTGAGTTACTCACAAATTAGTCGATATTTTGATTAATTTCTTAAACTGGACACTTTCAAGTAAAGATTTTTATATAAACCTGTGACGATGATACTGCCATTGTCGCAATTAGAATGCTATAAGCGTACTTCGTCGTATTAGTTTACAAAATGCGAAAAACCAAATTAAATTTGAATTTCGCGGGCAGAACTGTGTCTTCCACCTTAACGTCGGACGGCTATAACGGGGCCCGCGCCGCTGGTTGAAGCCCGGGTGCAACACTTGCACATTGGACAACCATCTAAACTCGACCGCAAAGAAAAAGGGCCGGTTAGAAAATCTTCTAAATGAAAATTTATTTTACAATAGCTGATGCCCGCGACTTCATCCGCGTGGATTTAGTTTATAAAATCCCTCGGGAACTCTGTGATTTCCCGGGATAAAAAGTGGCCTATGTCACTCTCTAGTTCCTCAGCTATACCGATGCAAAAAATCACGTCAATCCGTATCCCAGATTGAAGGACAAACCAACAAACAAACACACTTTCGCATTTATAATATTAGTAAGGATTTATTAAAAATAAAAAGCTTGAATTCGTGTTTTCTTTATTTTCATTTAAGCACATTTAAATATTCTTTAATTTAATCTTTATTTAATTAAGCTAGGTCAGGTACTTTTGAAGATATTGAAGATTTTCTAATAAACTCTTTTTCTTTGCGGTCCAGTTTAGCTAAGACTTCAGCTGATATGATACCGGTACAGATATTTATTAAAGTACTAGCTGATGCCCGCGACTTCGTCCGCGTGGATTTAGTTTTTAAAATCCCTCGTGAACACTTTGATTTTCCGGGATAAAAAGTAGCCCTTGTCCTCAACTATAGTACCCATGCAAAAAATCACGTCGATCCGTGGCTCTGTTGTGGCGTGATTGAAGGACAAACCAACAAACAAACAAACTTTCGCATTTATAATATTCATCACTCATCATCATTAACAACCCATCAACGGCTCACTACTGAGCGCAGGTCTCCTTTCAGAGAAGGGTTATAGGCCATAGTCCACCACGTTGGCCCAATGCGAATTGGCGGACTATTTATAATATTAGTATGATTAGAATATTAAATTGCATAGGAAAACACTGTAGCATTAAGTCTATACGATGTATTACCTCCATACCTACTATGTAGTATGTAGGTATAATGATCGTTTGGCAAAATCTTACGCCTTTGGAGTAGTTTGACTTTGACAAAATAGGGCTCTCCACGATGGCTATATACGATAAAGTATTTTTGCCAGCTTAAGATGAGCCGTTCATTCAAAGTATCTTGTAGATTCCGGGGTTCAAGTTATTTGGACCTTATACTGAAGATCGTGATGTCTATAATTTCTGAACTACGAAATTGACGACCTTGAAATAATTACAGGAAAATCTCTAAAGAACCTGCTTTCTAACAAAAAAAGAATGGATTAAATCGGAATACGCCTTAATGAATTACAGCGATATGCACATTTGGACTTTCATCCCCTCTCCCAAGGGAACCGTGCTGAATTTCGGGATAAAAAGTATCCTATATTATACCTCGTAGTATTAACTTAAATCGTGCCAAGTTTCATTTAAATCCGTCCAGTAGTTTCGGCGTGATGCGCGGCCAAGATACAGACAGACAGACAGACAAAAAAATTAAAAAAAAATTGTTTTGGCTTCAGTATCGATTATAGAGTGCCCTCAAACAAAAATTTTCAAAATATCTTCAATGTACAGAATTGGACCTGTTACAGTTTTATTATATTATAGATACCGCCGATACCGATACCGATACGGACAGATAAGATTCAGAGGAAACTATAAAAAGCAGTGGCTTTAGTACAGATAAAATTACTCATACTTATAATAATAATATTTATTTAGAAATGATAATTGATAACAGATTAGAACACAAACCTTAATAACTAGTGGTTCGCCCCGAACTGAGACCTCGCGGTATCCCATAATTCCCATAAGGTAGTTTTAACTATATTATATTGTAATTAAAACGCGCCGAATCTGATGACGTCAATCGTCATCTGCTTTCGTGGATGGGATGCGTATGCCTACAGTATTTTACTAAAATTCAGCTGGTTCGCTGAACGGGTGTTACGTACCTAGTATACGATTTCATAATAAATAAAAAATTATAAAATGCGATAACTACGCGCTTGCGGCTTCTGCGGCGAGAATGTCTAATGCGCGCTCATCTTTACATTCATAGACACAGTACCATCATACGGTAATAAATATATCATGTCTCTGCCATCAGTAGAATATTTTTTTATTCCACGTAAGATGGTGCTAACTTCTAATTATTGCAAATAGAAACGGATTTACTTTTGCAGAAACAACGTGATAGTTTTATTGATAATTATTTGCTAATTGATTAACAATTATTAGTAATAGACAAAATAAGAATAGCTGACGCAAAACTGTATTTACAATAATAAATACAGCGCCATCTAAATAACAGTATAGTGAAGTTTTGTTAAAAACATTGATGCCCATTAAAAATTAAATAATTTCGTTTCTTTATAATATTTATATAATCTTAGTATTTGTTGTTCAAGTACAGAATATAACTCAAATTATGTGTAAGTTTCAAGTTTGAAAATAAAGTGGTTTTAGAGATCTAGCCTCGAATTTAATCTCCACTTTGAAAGCCCCCCATTTCGTCAATTTTAGGAAAAAAATAAAAAAAAATACTTCTGTACTCTGTTCCAAATTATCTTTAAAATGAGGTACTGCAACCCTATGAAACGCAAAAAAATATATTTTATAATTTTTAAAATATATTTTTTTGCGTTTCATAGGGTTGCAGTACCTCATTTTAATTTCTCATAGAAATGAGAGCCCCCCTGAAATAAAGATTTTTATAACTTTTTAAGCCATTTTCGGCTGGAGGCCATCGGTTTACATATCATATCTAAAATTGAAGTAATTACGTTCATTAATTCAAAAGTTATAAGGCTCTGACAGACGGACGGACGGACGGACGGACGGACGGACGGACGGACGAACGGACGGACGGACAAGTGCAAATTCACTCAAGTAAACTCAGAGACCTTTGCTTCGCTCGGTCGATTAAAATTCACAGTTATGATATTTTTATTCAGGAAACACAACATTCACACATGGGTTGTCTATATTACGAAATTCAAAAAGTATCGGTGTATCGGCTTTAATATCGCCGATTCCGATGTATCGGTAAACTCGTGGTATCGCCTAGGTACATATCGGTATTGGAAAACTCGTGATATCGCCGATATATCGGTATCGGATGCATACCTACTCTTATTTTTAACTGACTTCAAAATAACGTTGATTTTCCCGGATACAAGGTAGCCTATACCACTCTGCAGGTCTTCGACTATTGCCATGCAAATATCACGTCCATTGCTGCATGACTGAGGGACAATCAAACACACTTTCGCATTTATAGCAGAAACATCTCATCATCATCGCGCTTGCCTTAAATATTCACTGTCGATTTAAAGGTACCCAGTGTCATTGTATTGCGATAACCATTTTTATTAGACACTATTCATGTATAGTGTAGACTGTAGAGCATTAAGACGTCCACTGGAGCGAGACTTGTACGCCTCGTGATCACCCCATACGTATGAAAGGTTTCCTGCCCGGGAGCGAACTCTGGTCTATCTATAGTATAACTATAGACTATAGATAGACGATAGATACACGGGATGCGGCCAGCGAGGCGTGTCTCCGTGCATTATCGACACTGTAATACTGCTCCTAAGTGTGGCTGCGGTCCCCGCGCGAGGGTCGAGGGTTCGATCCCGGGCACCTCTATGTGCGTTTAGGAAATTAAATATCACACGCTTCAACGGTGAAGGAAAACATCGCGAGGAAACCTGCACGCCTGAGAGTTCTCCATAATGGTCTCGAAGGTGTGTGAAGTCCGCCAATTCGCATTGTGCCAGCGCGGTGGAGTATGGCCTATAACCCTTCTCTTAGAGGAGACCTCGCTCAGTAGTGAGCCGTTGATGGGTTGATAATGATGATGATGATGATTAAGAGGTGAATTTTGATGATGATGATGATTAATAGGTGAATTTTGAATTTCATTTAAAAACTTTTAAACTTTTATTTCACATTTGACTGGTTTTTGTCCGCGTCTTCGTTCACGATAAGTTCGATAATCGATTCGCGCGAAGCGAATTCGTGTTTTGAATTTCGTGGCCGTGGAGTGTGTGGACAGACCTTTAGAATTACTCTAATAAACAGGCAGTCATAAAGGAGATTGGCGAATTCCATAGTTTCTGACCCAGACGAACTGAACTGAACACTGAACGCCCACGTTCACGAATCAAACTTCTCATACTTGTTCTAGTAAACCAGACTAACAAAAAATTAATCAAAGTCTGTCAAATAAAGTTGGGAGAAAAAAGATATTCACTTGTATTGCCGTGTAACGGTTATTTTATAATGTGTACTTATGAATAATTATATTTTTGATCCCCATCTTCTAAAAATATGGGGTTTACACAAAAAAATACTCTGAAAAATATTAATATAAACGGACTGAAAATGAAAGGTCGCAGGTTCGTATCCCACCCGCTGCACTATTGTCGTACCCACTCTTAACACAAGCTTTCCGCTTAATTGGAGGGGAGAGGAGAATATTAGTCAACTTCAACATGGCTGATATTCTTTAAAAAAAAATTAAATGTTTTCTGAATCTGAACGCCGGGTCAAAATTCGGCAACCTCCTTTCAAGCACATCAAAACCAATACAGGATTAATAAGAAGCCGCCCCCACACTCCAGATGCGGTGTTTATTGTCGCGTCTACCCTCGAGTGGACGACAATGGGGTCTCATTGTGAACCCCGCAGGATTACCGCATGTCTGTGGGGTCGGCAACTGTAGCTATGTAGACTGTAGAGCGATCGATAGGAAGGTCAGTGGAGCCCCTTCTGTATCCAATTAGAATATTGTAATAAAAGGCAAGCAGTGATAGCCTAGTGGTTACGACTGTGGTCTCCTATTCGGGGGGTCGCAGGATCGATCCCGGTGTCGTACCGCACCTCTGACTTTTCGAAGTTAAGCGCGTTTAAGCAATTAAATATCACTTGCTTCAACGGTGAAGGAAAACATCGCGAGGAAACCTGCACACCCGAGAGTTCTCTATAATGTTCTCGAAGGTGTGTGAAGTCCGTCAATTCGCATTGTGCCAGCGTGGTGGACTATGGCCTATAACCCTTCTCTGAGAGGAGACCTCGCTCAGTAGCGAGCCTTTGATGGGTTGCAGATCATGATGGTTAATTTACTCTAACTACCAATTACCCTAAATACATAGTATAGTTGTACCTATTCAACTCTATTTATCCCAATTATTCAGTAACACGTCATATCACTAAGCATATTTCGTCAACGCGTGTCGCGCGCGTGCCCACTGCCCAGCGCTAAACTGTTGTTTTCGTATAAACAGCTATACATATAGAATGTAAGTAATTTTGACGCGTCTGTCGGTGTGTTTGGCCCACGCGTCGGCCGGGGAGGGCGCTATATTGAGTCACCCCGCACGCTGAGGGGGAGATACTCTTTTGTACTTAATTCAAGTTTAACTTGGGCCATTTTTGTTATGGGGCGATAATCGTGTTACATAATAGAATAGAAGAGATAAACTTTTATTGAAATAAACTTAAGGATGATTATACGAGTCTGCCCGCGAAATTCAAATTTAATTTGGTTTTTCGCAATTTGTAAACTAATGCGACAAACTAGGCTTATGGCATTCCAATTGCGCCAATGGCAGTATCATCTTCACAGGTTTACATAAAAATCTTTACTTGAAAGTGACCAGTTTAAGAAGTTAATAAAAATACTGAGTTGGACGTGAGTTACAAATTAGTCGATATTTTGATTAATTTCTTAAACTAGACACTTTCTAGTAAATATTTTTATATAAACCTGTGAAGATGATACTGCCATTGTCGCAATTAGAATGCCATAAACCTACTTTGTCGTATTAGTTTACAAATTGCGAAAAACCAAATTAAATTTGAATTTCGCGGGCAGAAGTGTGTCTTCCACCTTAAGTTGGGCCATTTTTGTTATGGCGCGACAATCGTGTTACATAATAGAATAGAAAAGATAAGCTTTTATTGAAATAAACTTGAGTGCTTTCGAATCATCAAGTGAATCCACCACATTCGTTCGTGCAATCCTGGCAGGACCGCCGTGAGGGGAAGTTGCGATGTTACTGGAAATAACCGTTCTTATTCGAGTACTTTATTACTCATTTTAAATCTAAAGGATACATCTTCTTCTTCTTCTTTATCAACCTATAGACGTCCACTGCTGGGCAAAGGTCTCCTGCATGGACTTCCACAGGCTTCGGTTTTGCGCCGCTTGCATCCAGCGGCTCCCTGCGACTCGTTTGACGTCGTCGGTCCACCTAGTGGGGGGGGAGTCTGCCAACACTGCGTTTCCCGGTGCGGGGTCGCCACTCCAACACCTTGGGACCCCAACGACCATCAGTTCTTCGAACTATGTGCCCCGCCCATTTCCACTTCAGTTTCGCGACACGCTGAGCTATGTCGGTGACTTTGGTTCTCCTACGAATCTCCTCATTTCTGATTTGATCTCGCAGGGATATACCGAGCATTGCTCTCTCCATCGCTCGCTGGGTGACCCTGAGCCTTCTTATCAGGCACATAGTTAGTGACCATGTCTCGGATCCGTAAGTCATCACTGGCAACACGCACTGTTCGAAGACTTGAGTCTTCAGGCACTGAGGGATTTTGGACGAGAATTTTGAAGGATTTTGATTTTCGAGAGGATTTTGAAAAGATACATGTTATACACTAATCTTATCTACGTTATAGGCTACTTTTTATCCTGGAAAATTACAGAGATCCCGCGGGAATTAGAATAGAATAGAAATGTTTTTTATTCAAATAAACTTTTACAAGTGCTTTTGAATCGTGAATGAGTCTACCACTGGTTCGGAATGCCGTTCCTGCCGAGAAGAACCAGCAAGAAACTCGGCAGTTGCTCTTTTTAAAATACTTTTACAATATACTTAATAGATATTATTCTATGTATGCAGAGTTTCCACAATGAGGGGAAGTTCCACAAAAGCATACGTAATTATTTCTAATTATAATTCAACACATGTTAAGACGGGCAGACATAAAGTAGCCCCATTGCCGATGGTGGAACCCGTTCACGAGCATGACGCATGACCCAGCCATTGCTTCGCTCAAGCATATTTGAGGGAACGTAACAACCCGCAATTAAACTAGCGGCACGCTATGATGGCCGGTTTGACGTTTGTCCGCTCATGAAGTTCCGTATTAATTGATAACGACTTTGAAGGAAATAATTGTATTACTTTATTGACGATAGTGATGTGCAGAGATTCATAAATTTTATCGAATGTAGTTTTAGGTTTAGGACTCAAAATTTATTTATTAAATTGATTTCTAAAATGTATACAAGTGTAGAAAAATCAGTTTGCACCATTTAAGGGGTGAATGTACTTGTGAATATGAACAATTTTCACTATGTGGACAAACCTCTGAAATCGCAAAAAAATATCAGCTGTTTCATACAAAAGGTAAAATTTTTATTTTTATATGATATATACCACAACTCGGCATTTGGTTTTCTAAATTGAAAATTTTTAAAAATGGAATCTAATACGTTCGTCACATAGGATCGCTGGCTAGCACAACTACTACCTCCGGCAAACTCGCGTCAATGCTCAATGCAAAACAAAGCAGTTTCGAATTAACGTTGCTTCGAAAAGTATAAACTGTCAGTGCAATGCGATTGTGATATAGTTTTGACCTGGCTTTGGATTTCAAATATTGATACTGCATTACTGTTGACCCTTGCTCGTTAATTTGGACTCTGTTCAAGCCCTTTGTTATGGATTTCGTCGATATGACCGAACGTACGCAGAGAACTGTTCTAAATAGTCAGACACGTGAGTTCGTAATACGTCTTCGTAACTATTTCGATCGTGAAGCTCAAAATGGAGGGCCAATTTTACCTATAACGTCAGTGGTTGAACGCGTAGCTGATGCGCTTAATATTGGACAACGAACTGTTAGACGGATAACTAAAAAAAAATATGGCGAGACTGGCACAGAAGAAAATAAACTTCACACACCAAAAAAGAGAAAACGAGCAAAACCAGTCGTAGGCATCGATAGCTTTGATGCCGATGCTATCCGAAGACATGTTTACGGCTACTATTTACAGAAGGAGTATCCAACAAGAAAAAAGTTGGTGCATTCACTGAAGGAAGCTGGATTATTCTTCGGTGGGGAAAGTTCTTTAACGAAGATTTTGAAGACCATTGGATTTCGATACAAAAAATGTAACAAACGCAAAATATTGATGGAAAGATTTGATATAGCGATGGCAAGGTATACTTTTTTACGGCAAGTGAAAGAAATCAAAAATTGGCAAAATGTTGTGTTCTTGGATGAAACATGGCTTAATGCTAACCATACTGTAGGCCGTTCTTGGAACGATGACACAGCAGCATCTACTTCCAAAGTTCCTGTAGGAAAAGGATCGCGACTTATAATTTGTCACGCCGGAACCATCAACGGGTTTGTCGAAGGTTCTCTCATGGCTTTTGCGTCAAAAACCACTGGAGACTATCATGAAGACATGAATGGAGAAAAGTTTACTGAATGGTTTACCTCAATGTTGTGTAGCCTCCCTGAACCATCTATTATAATTATGGACAACGCCCCATACCACTCGATGCAAATTGACAAGCCACCTGCCCAATCCCAAAAGAAAGCTGATATCGTCGCATGGCTTCGTAAAAATGGCGTAGATGCAAACATGAATATGTTAAAAGCGGAATTAGTACGTCTTTTAAAAGAAAACAAACCAACCAAGATCCGATACGTCATTGACGAAATAGCATTAGAACATGGGCACAGAGTTATACGGTTACCGCCTTACCATTGTGAGTATAATGCGATTGAGTTGGTGTGGGCTCAAATTAAGGGATATGCTGCAAGACACAATACAGAACCCCCATTTACCACAAAAAAAATGCTAAAATTATTAGAAGAAGCTTGTGAACATGTGACTAAAGGAGACTGGGAAAAGGTTGTGAATAGAACTGTTAAATTAATAAGGGAAGATTATGAAAGAGATGTGAAAATAGATAATATTATAGAAAACGAACATATAATTATTAATGTAGGTGATGATAGCAGTGACGACAGTGAAAATAGTAGTATGGACGAATCTGATTAATTATGGCCTTTTGTGGCACCTTTTTTGGTATCTTTTGTATTCATATGTTTCTTGTGTGCATATAAAGTATGTATATTCATTTTCATTCAAATATTCAGTTCGTTCAAATAAATTAAATAAACATATACATTTTTGTTTTATTAAACCTATTTAATCAGGTACAAAAACAAAACTTAATTGTTTTTTGTTCGAGAATAAATTGACATTCCACATCACTATTGTAATGTGTCAAACCGGCCATCATAGCGTGCCGCTAGTGTACAAACCTTAATCCACGCGGACGAAGTCGCGGGCATCGTCTAGTCTGCTATAATTATATTATGTGGCCGGAACAAACTTGGAAGTCATTAACACTGTATGGTTATTCTCCGGTGATTACGGCATCTTTGCTCCCCCTGTATACGGTAATCACTACATCACCCTCTAGCAGCCAAGGGGAACGCGCGCGCACGTGTTGCGTCCCTCCACTTCAATGGCGCTTGAGCGTTTATTGCGGAAGTGTTCACAATGACGTGTAGTGTGACGACATTTTTAACAGACTTCAAAAAAAGGAGGCGGTTTAAAATTCGACGCGTATTTTTTTGTCGACGTTACTCCATAGCTCCGTCAAATTTGAACCAATTTCAATAACTTTTTTATTTGAAAGGACATTCCGTCAGGTTGGTCGGTATTTATTTGGTGAAAATCTGATGAATATCTTCGGTGATGGAGGACAGAACTCCTCAATGAATAAGAGCAAATCGCTCGCGAACGCCATCAAAGAATTTGTGTTTATTAATCCTGCACACTTAAAAAAAATATATATAAAAATTCTTTTTAATAAAGTATAAAATAAAATTTTAGTTTGTACACGTAAGTTGAAGTCGGGCTAGCGTCGCGCATCGGTTTCATCGTTTCCATTTGAAGGCCCGCCATTATTTGACCAGATTATACTAGGGTCATGTCGAACTGCCCCTTTAAGTGTAGGTTAACACTTTTATGATAAAAAAAATTGTGTTTGTCCTTCAATCAGTTTTGTTCCCCAAAACAACTACTAATCGACATTATTTTTGCATGGGCATATTCAAGTACCTGGCGCGTGACGTCATATACGCGAAAGTGTGTTTAATAATTGTTGGTTTGTCCTTCAATCACGCCGCAACAGAGTTACGGATCGACGTGATTTTTTGCATGGGTATAGTTGTGGACGTGGAGAGTGACATAGGCTACTTTTATCCCGGAAAATCAAAGAGTTCCCGCGGGATTTTAAAAACTAAATCGACGCGGACGAAGTCGCGGGCATCAGCTAGTGGGCTATAACTCAAGTTAACGACGAGTTTAAGCACAGAATATATAAACAATATAAATCACTTCACACTTTAGAGCGAGCTAGAATCTTCGAAAGGCTATCTTGAGGTACCTAAGTATTAGAATGGAATTTCGATATGGCCCAACATTTATCTGGAATTTTGAATGGCGAATGGCTCTGGGTTACATTGTTTTCGATATTTAAACTGTTTATATGATCATTTTACCCGACTTCAAAAAAAGGAGGAGGTTATCAATTCGTTCGTCGGAATCTTTGTTTTTTTGTGTATGTCCACGGATTACTCGAAGACGCCTGAACCGATTTGAAAAATTCTTTTTTTGTTTTAAATGGTATACTTCCCAGGTGGTCTCATTTAAATTATATCGAAATCCGTTGAGCGGTTTTTAAAAATCAACATTAAATTATATATATTTTATAGTGGCGCGGGCGTTTGAAGTCGGTTTTTTAAGGATTTTTTTATTTAATTATTTAAAAAAATATGTGTCTCATTTTGTGAGTTGTGCTTGGGATGTAAAAGCGTATCACCTTTCACAAAAACCATCAAATATCCGATGTCCCCCAAAGCGGGGGATTTGGGTACAACCTCGTCTTCCGGCGGACGTGATCGGAGCACCCCTCTCCGAAACTTTATAATTTCCGCGCACCCTCTATAGTGGGACCACCTGGCATTTTACAAGTACCCTGATTTTTGTATACTTTTAACCGACTTCAAAATAAGGAGGAGGCTATCAATTCGACACTTATTTTTTTATTATTCTTATTTTTTGTCGATGTTACCCCATAACTCCGTCAAATCTGAACCGATTTCAATATATAATTTTTTTTTAAACGGTAGGTTTGTTGGAAGATCTGATGAATATCTTCGGTGATGGAGAGCGGAACTCCTCAATGAGTAAGAGCAGCTCGCAATCAGAAAGTGTGTGTAGATTGATCCTATGAAGCTACTAGGTGCTAAGGCCCGCTTACTGAGACGCAGAGTTATTTAACGCAGGAATCTTGTAATTTTGACAGAAGTTTTATACAAAATCTGTAATTTTATCCCAGAGTTAGCTGCTAACTCTGGGTTAAGACGTTTCTGCAAGCGCGTCTAAAAAGCTTAAAATAATAATAATATATAAAATTCTTTTTTCAACGCCACTACATAGTGTAAAATAATTTTAGTTCGTACAGATATGTTGAAGTTCTATTGAGGTTTTTTTTTTGAAAAAAATTATGAGTATGTATACATATTATATTATTGTATTGAAAATCTACCAAAATATCAAAACTCCACGGTTTAGCATTTAGGTTGATTAATAATAATAATATACATATAATAAAACTGTAACTGGAAGATTTCTGTACATTTAATATATTTTGAAAATGTTAATTGGGGGATGCTTTACTATCGATACTGAGCCCAAAACAGACTTTATTTAATTTTAGTCTGTTTGTTTGTCCTTCTTTCACGTAAAAACTACCGCACAGATTTCTACAAAATTTTATACCGTGGTAGCTTATTACTCGGGTCAACATCTAGGCTACTTTTTATCCCGGAAAATCAAGGAGTACCCGAGGGACTTTAAAAACTAAATCCACGCGGACAAAGTCGCGGGCATCAGCTAGTAATATTAATAATCGTCAATAGGCACCTGTTTATGAATAACTCAAGACCCTGTTTTCTGAGTGCAGATGTACCAAGAAAATCAGTTTCCCACTAAGGGCTGATTTCACCAACGTAAAATAAGTCATATCCAAGAGTAAATTTAATAATTTGACAGTGTTTTCAATACAAAAAAATCGGCCAAGTACGAGTCGGGCCTCGCTCTTTTAGGGTTCCGTTAAAAAAATTAAATTAAAATATTTTCATGTACCCATGGAAATATTTTAATTTAATTTTTTTAATTTAATTTAATTTTTATTATTTGTTGTTATAGCGGCAATAGAAATACATAATATGTGAAAATTTCATCTGTCTATCTATTACGGTTTAAGAGATACAGCCCGCTGACAGACGGACGGACGGACGGACGGACGGACGGACGGACGGATAGCGTAGGCTTAGTAATAGGGTCCCGTTAGTACCCTTTGGGTACGGAACCCTAAAAAACTGTCAAAACGCCCAATTTATCTCTTGGATAAATTGGTGAAATCGGCATAAATCATAATATATCGATGGTTTCCCAACTTATAAACTCTTTCTGCCCCACTTCCTTGCAAGATGTTTTCAAATTGGACCAACGCATACCTAATGCTATAAGTTTTATTATAACAGTACTTAATATGTAACAAAGTTATGTGTTAATGTAGTCCTTACTAATATTATAAATGCGAAAGTGTGTTGGTTTGTTGGTTTGCCCCTCAATCACGCAGCAACAGAGCTACGGATTGACGTGACTTGCACGGGTGTAGTTGAGGACCTGGAGAGTGACATAGGCTACTTTTTATCCCGGAAAATCAATGAGTTCCCGAGTGATTTACAAACTAAATCCACGCGGACGAAGTCGCGGCCATCAGCTAGTAAGTTATAACAGTACCAAAGTTATGTGTTAATTAATGTAGTTTCTAAATAAAAATGCCCTTTTCATAAAGCAAATGGCTGCAAGCTGGCACGCATCTGCTGAGGGCAGGTGGGCAGCTCGATGTGGGGGACTGTCGATGGTTTGCCGAGACAGCTGTGGCTCTTATTGCGAAGGAGTAGGGTTCTATTTGCCGTGAACATTCTGCGTTGGGGTGAAGAACACCAAGTATTCAGTTCTTATGCCAATAGATAGAGAGGGGATAAGTTGGCTTCGACTTATCTAAGACTTAGGTGATGTCCGCGACTTCGTCTGCTTGGATTTAGTTTTTAAAATCCCTCGGGAACTCTGATTATCCGGGATACAAGTAGCCTATGTCACACTCTCCAGGTCCTCAACTGTACCCATGCAAAAATCACGTCTATCCGTAGCCCTGTTGCGGCGTAATTGAAGGAAAAACTAATAAACCAAAAAACAAACACACTTTCGCATTTATAATTTTAGTAAGGATACTCAGTATTTATGTTTGAAGTATAGAATTTGAAAAATATTGATTGTGTGATTGAATTGTGATAAGAATTTAAAAAAATATTTTTAGCAATTAAGTTATGTATGTATGCGAATCGGCATACGTCACACACCTTCGAGAACATTTTGGAACTCTCAGGCGTGCAGGTTCTCTCACAATGTTTTCCTTCACTGTGATATTTAATTTAGACCTGTGAAGCTCTCCTAACGTCAGTTTAGACCCTGTGAAGCTCTCCTAACGTCAGTTTAGACCCTGTGAAGCTCTCCTAACATCAGTTTAGACCTGTGAAGCTCTCCTAACGTCAGTTTAGACCTGTGAAGCACCCCTAACGTCAGTATAAGCTCCCCTAACGTCAGTTTAAACCCTGTGAAGCACCCCTAACGTCAGTTTAAACCTGTGAAGCACCCCTGACCTCAGTTTAGACCTGTGAAGCACCCCCAACGTCAGTTTAAACCTGTGAAGCACCCCTAACGTCAGTTTAGATCTGTGAAGCACCCCCAACCTCAGTTTAGACCTGTGAAGCACCCCTGACCTTAGTTTAGACCTGATAAGCTCCCCTAACGTCAGTTTAAACCCTGTGAAGCACCCCTAACGTCAGTTTAAACCTGTGAAGCACCCCTGACCTCAGTTTAGACCTGTGAAGCACCCCCAACGTCAGTTTAGACCTGTGAAGCACCCCTAACGTCAGTTTAGATCTGTGAAGCACCCCCAACCTCAGTTTAGACCTGTGAAGCACCCCCAACGTCAGTTTAGACCTGTGAAGCTCCCCTAACGTCAGTTTAAACCCTGTGAAGCACCCCCAACCTCAGTTTAGACCTGTGAAGCACCCCTGACCTCAGTTTAGACCTGTGAAGCACCCCCAACGTCAGTTTAGACCTGTGAAGCACCCCTAACGTCAGTTTAGATCTGTGAAGCACCCCCAACCTCAGTTTAGACCTGTGAAGCACCCCTGACCTCAGTTTAGACCTGTGAAGCACCCCCAAAGTCAGTTTATACCTGTGAAGCTCCCCTAACGTCAGTTTAAACCCTGTGAAGCACCCCCAACCTCAGTTTAGACCTGTGAAGCACCCCTGACCTCAGTTTAGACCTGTGAAGCACCCCCAACGTCAGTTTAGACCTGTGAAGCACCCCTAACGTCAGTTTAGATCTGTGAAGCACCCCCAACCTCAGTTTAGACTTGTGAAGCACCCCTGACCTCAGTTTAGACCTGTGAAGCACCCCTGACCTCAGTTTAGACCTGTGAAGCTCCCCTAACGTCAGTTTAGACCTGTGAAGCTCCCCTAACGACAGCTTTCCTTGTTTGCAGCGCCGCGCACGTCGTGCACGGGCGGCGCGCCCAACAACCTGCCGCCGCTCAGCTTCCACGCCGTGCACGGCGAGAACGTGCGCGTGTCGCGCGACGGCGCCACGGCGCGCCGCGTCGAGTCCTTCTGCAAGGGCGTTGCCTTCAGCGCGCGCCCCGTGCGCGTCAACGAGAAGGTGAGTCCCGCCTCGCTCCTGCCGCCGCGCGCCGCTCAGCTACCACGTCGTGCACGGGCGGCGCGCGGCGCGCCCAACAACCTGCCGCCGCTCAGCTTCAGAACGTGCGCGTGTCGCGCGACGGCGCCACGGCGCGCCGCGTCGAGTCCTTCTGCAAGGGCGTTGCCTTCAGCGCGCGCCCCGTGCGCGTCAACGAGAAGGTGAGTCCCGCCTCGCTCCTGCCGCCGCGCGCCGCTCAGCTACCACGTCGTGCACGGGCGGCGCGCGGCGCGCCCAACAACCTGCCGCCGCTCAGCTTCAGAACGTGCGCGTGTCGCGCGACGGCGCCACGGCGCGCCGCGTCGAGTCCTTCTGCAAGGGCGTTGCCTTCAGCGCGCGCCCCGTGCGCGTCAACGAGAAGGTGAGTCCCGCCTCGCTCCTGCCGCCGCGCGCCGCTCAGCTACCACGTCGTGCACGGGCGGCGCGCGGCGCGCCCAACAACCTGCCGCCGCTCAGCTTCAGAACGAGCGCGTGTCGCGCGACGGCGCCACGGCGCGCCGCGTCGAGTCCTTCTGCAAGGGCGTTGCCTTCAGCGCGCGCCCCGTGCGCGTCAACGAGAAGGTGAGTCCCGCCTCGCTCCTGCCGCCGCGCGCCGCTCAGCTACCACGTCGTGCACGGGCGGCGCGCGGCGCGCCCAACAACCTGCCGCCGCTCAGCTTCAGAACGAGCGCGTGTCGCGCGACGGCGCCACGGCGCGCCGCGTCGAGTCCTTCTGCAAGGGCGTTGCCTTCAGCGCGCGCCCCGTGCGCGTCAACGAGAAGGTGAGTCCCGCCTCGCTCCTGCCGCCGCGCGCCGCTCAGCTACCACGTCGTGCACGGGCGGCGCGCGGCGCGCCCAACAACCTGCCGCCGCTCAGCTTCAGAACGAGCGCGTGTCGCGCGACGGCGCCACGGCGCGCCGCGTCGAGTCCTTCTGCAAGGGCGTTGCCTTCAGCGCGCGCCCCGTGCGCGTCAACGAGAAGGTGAGTCCCGCCTCGCTCCTGCCGCCGCGCGCCGCTCAGCTACCACGTCGTGCACGGGCGGCGCGCGGCGCGCCCAACAACCTGCCGCCGCTCAGCTTCAGAACGTGCGCGTGTCGCGCGACGGCGCCACGGCGCGCCGCGTCGAGTCCTTCTGCAAGGGCGTTGCCTTCAGCGCGCGCCCCGTGCGCGTCAACGAGAAGGTGAGTCCCGCTAGGTTAATAAAGTTCCTTGTGCACTCAAACCTCCTTGCATCTAACCAATTTGGCTTTAGGGCAAAAAGATCTACCTTGGACGCGGTATTAGAAGTGACTAATCATGTTACAAAATGCCTCTATAGGAGAAAGAGATGTATCGGCATTTTCCTTGACTTGCAAAAAGCGTTTGATACTGTGTCAACCCATATCTTGCTTGATAGGCTCTGCAGTATGGGAGTTAGAGGTATTATTTTGAACTGGTTAAAAAAACTTCCTCAAGGGAAGACAGCAGTGTACTAAAATTGGCAATGATATGAGCGATTTTTCTAACATTTGCTATGGAGTACCTCAAGGGAGCGTTTTAGGACCTACTCTATTCCTGACATATAAACCCGCTCCGTAATTTTTTACTAAAATCAGGACGCATTTTTTGCTATGCAGATGATAGGTACTGTTGCTTTATTTGAGGAGAACCATTGGGACGAAACAAAGTCATTCGCTGAAGAAGGACTTAAACAATTAACATTTTGGCTAGAAGATAATCTACTTGCTATCAACACGGCCAAAAGGAAATATGTGTGTTTCAGTATAACTTGTATAGAATAGAAATAGAAATATTTTTTATTCAAATAAACTTTTACAAGTGCTTTTGAATAGTCGATGAATCTACCACTGGTTCGGAATGCCTTTCCTGCCGAGAAGAACCAGCATGAAACTCAGCGGTTGCTCTTTTAAAACAAGTTTACATTTTAATAGATACTATGCTATGTATGCAGTGTTTCCACAATGAGGGAAGTTCCAAAAATGCATACCGACTAACTTCTATCTTAAGACGGGCAGACGTAAAGTAGCCCCATTCCCGCCGGTGGACCCCGTTCACGAGCATGACCCAGCCGCGTTGCTTCGCTCCTAATGATCAGCATTGAATTGCAGGTGTGCCTCCGCTTCGTGGAGATCTCCAACAGCTGGAGCGGCGTGCTGCGCTTCGGGTTCACGTCGCACGACCCGACCGCGCTCGCGCACGCGCTGCCCAAATACGCGTGCCCCGACCTCACCAACAAGCCCGGCAACTGGGCCAAGGCGCTGGGGGAGCGCTTCTGCGAGAAGGTATGAGGGCATTATTATGTGGTGCTGAATATCTTCGGGTTCACGTCGCACGACCCGACCTCGCTCGCGCACGCGCTGCCCAAATACGCGTGCCCCGACCTCACCAACAAGCCCGGCAACTGGGCCAAGGCGCTGGGGGAGCGCTTCTGCGAGAAGGTATGAGGGCATTATTATGTGGTGCTGAATATCTTCGGGTTCACGTCGCACGACCCGACCTCGCTCGCGCACGCGCTGCCCAAATACGCGTGCCCCGACCTCACCAACAAGCCCGGCAACTGGGCCAAGGCGCTGGGGGAGTGCTTCTGCGAGAAGGTATGAGGGCATTATTATGTGGTGCTGAATATCTTCGGGTTCACGTCGCACGACCCGACCTCGCTCGCGCACGCGCTGCCCAAATACGCGTGCCCCGACCTCACCAACAAGCCCGGCAACTGGGCCAAGGCGCTGGGGGAGCGCTTCTGCGAGAAGGTATGAGGGCATTATTATGTGGTGCTGAATATCTTCGGGTTCACGTCGCACGACCCGACCTCGCTCGCGCACGCGCTGCCCAAATACGCGTGCCCCGACCTCACCAACAAGCCCGGCAACTGGGCCAAGGCGCTGGGGGAGCGCTTCTGCGAGAAGGTATGAGGGCATTATTATGTGGTGCTGAATATCTTCGGGTTCACGTCGCACGACCCGACCTCGCTCGCGCACGCGCTGCCCAAATACGCGTGCCCCGACCTCACCAACAAGCCCGGCAACTGGGCCAAGGCGCTGGGGGAGCGCTTCTGCGAGAAGGTATGAGGGCATTATTATGTGGTGCTGAATATCTTCGGGTTCACGTCGCACGACCCGACCTCGCTCGCGCACGCGCTGCCCAAATACGCGTGCCCCGACCTCACCAACAAGCCCGGCAACTGGGCCAAGGCGCTGGGGGAGCGCTTCTGCGAGAAGGTATGAGGGCATTATTATGTGGTGCTGAATATCTTCGGGTTCACGTCGCACGACCCGACCTCGCTCGCGCACGCGCTGCCCAAATACGCGTGCCCCGACCTCACCAACAAGCCCGGCAACTGGGCCAAGGCGCTGGGGGAGCGCTTCTGCGAGAAGGTATGAGGGCATTATTATGTGGTGCTGAATATCTTGATAGCTGTAGACCACTTTTTAAAAAAAAAAAGATATTGCCTCTACCAGCTCTGTACATTTATGAGATTTGTCTATTTGTGAAAAAAAAATATTAAATTGTTTCCTCAACAAAATAATTGTGATCTTAGCAGAAGGCAACTACATAAGATAATAGTACCAGGACAAAGATTGACTGTCCATCAGCGAAATGTCTATTGCGTGGCAATAAAAATTTATAATTATTTGCCAGATTATGTTAAGGTTATGACTATTAATAGATTCAAAAATTACATGTTCAATAAATTATTAAATGATAATATTTATGATATTAATGATTACTTTAAAATGAAATTTAATTAAAAGACAGACATCTCAAAGCTTGACATCTCAATTTTTGACATAAATAATGGGTATACCTTAATTTAAACGAAATTAAACCTCAATATTTGCACGCCTATAAGGCAAAACATGTTCGGAATCACAAAATATTTTTGTAACCTATTTGTAACCCATGTTTAAAGCAAATAAACGAATTTATTATTATTATTAAGGTTAGTTCAGTAGTTAAATTTATAAGGCTCGATTTCCTGTTTACAATCATGTTGTACCTGCATTTTTGTGAATAAAATTTCATTCATTCATTCATTCTTTCATTCAAGGACAACGTGCTGTACTACTACGTCACCGCCGCGGGCGATGTGCACTTCGGCGTGAATGGCGAGGACAAGGGGCTGTTCTTCACTGGCGTCGACACGCGTAACCCATTGTGGGCGTTGGTTGATGTTTACGGGAACTGTACTGCGGTGCAGTTCGCGGATCCGCGTGCACCACGCCCGGCAGATGAAGACCGACTGGTGGGTTCGATGCGAGCGCTGTGCGTCGAAGACCCGTTGCCGCCGCCGCGACATCAAAGCCCTTTGGTGCCGCTGGCGTTACACCGGACGCGCGGACGCAATGTCAACTTCGTCAATGAACGCGGTATCGCTTCCCGCGCAGAGGCGGAGTTCTGTCAGGGTTACGTGTTCACTGCGCGCCCGATGCGGCCCGGCCAGACCGTTGTAGTGCAGATACTCGCGACGGAAAGCGCGTATGCGGGTAGTTTAGCGGTGGGGCTGACGTCATGCGACCCGGGTACACTACGACCTAACGAGCTACCCGATGACGCAGAGCAGTTACTGGATAGACCAGAGTACTGGGTGGTTAGACGTGATGCGGCGACTGGGTTGAGGCGCGGGGATGAGCTAGCCGTGACGCTGACGGTGGATGGGGAGGTGCGCGTGGCCAGGAATGGCTGCAGCGCGGTGACGGTGATGCACGTGGACCACACGCTGCGGCTGTGGGCGTTCGTGGACATATACGGCGCCACGCAGAAGGTGCGGCTGCTGACGTCGCAGCCGCCGTCTCCGCCGCCCCCGGTGCGACTGCTGGCTGGAGCGGGCGCGGGCGGCACCGTGCTAGTGGTCAGCCTGCCGCCGGCAGCGCAACACTCCGCGCACCACCAGCAGCAGGGGCTCACGCTGGCGAGCGCGCACTACATCGAGGTTAGTTGTGATTCCATCCTTTCACCGCAAAGGTAGGTCTACGCTAGAAAAAATCGGCCAAGTGCGAGTCGGGCCTCGTTCTTTTAGGGTTCCGTTAAAAAAAATTAAATAAAAATATTTCCATGTACCCATGGAAATATTTTAATTTAATTAAATTTTTATTATTTGTTGTTATAGCGGCAATAGAAATACATAATATGTGAAAATTTCATCTGTCTATCTATTACGGTTTACGAGATACAGCCCGCTGACAGACGGACGGACGGACAGCGTAGGCTTAGTAATAGGGTCCCGTTGGTACCCTTTGGGTACGGAACCCTAAAAAGTACCTTAATGATAATAATCTCTAATTTGTCAATTCAATAATTAATTATTATTTTTCAATTTTTTATTTTATTTTGTTTTTGTTTTATTGATCTTTAGAATAAATTATTCTTTAATTATGAATTATAGATACTAATATTAAGGACATTATATTGTTGACATGATTGTAGCTTATTCTGAATTACTGTCTAAATATTCATACGCCATATCACATATGGCAGAATGTATAAGGAACCACTAATTAATCTAACAGCTGTTATACCTGCATTCAATGAATAAAGTGTAAATAAATAAAATAAATCTATATATATATAAAAGAAAGTCGTGTTAGTTACACTATTTATAACTTAAGAACGGCTGAACCGATTTGGCTGAAAATTAGTGGGGAGGTAGCTTAGAACCAGGAGACGGACATAAGACCCTTTTAACATTATAAATGCGAAAGTGTGTTTGTATGTTGGTTTGTCCTTCAATCAAGTAGTAAAAAGGCTATGGATCGACGTGATTTTTTGCATGGGTTTAGTTGAGAAACTGGAGGGTGACAAAGGCTAAATTTTATCCGGGAAAATCAAAGAGTTCCCGCGGGATTTCAAAAATGAAATCCACGCGGACGAAGTCGCGGGCATAAGCTAGTAAATAAATAAAAGCCAAGCGTCGTCAAGTGTGAACCTGCAACGAGCACTGCCTTCCATAATTTTTACACACCCAAATCCCTTTGTGTTCGTCGAAAAACCGACAACGGGCGGAGCGCAGTCGAGCGCGAGCCAAACACTCGAAGCGCGCATTTTCGATGCTCTTAAGTCGGTCCACTCTCTCTCTCTCTAGCGTAGACCCGCCTTAAGGATGAATAGACAAGTCTGCCCGCGAAATTCAAATTTAATTTGGTTTTTCGCAATTTGTAAACTAATACGACAAAGTAGGCTTATGGCATTCTAATTGCGACAATGGCAGTATCATCTTCACAGGTTTATATAAAAATCTTTACTTGAGAGTGTCCAGTTTAAAAAATTAATCAAAATATCGATATAATTTGTGAGTAACTCACGTCCAACTCAGTATTTTGTTAATTTCTTAAACTGGTCACTTTCAAGTAAAGATTTTTATGTAAACCTGTGAAGATGATACTGCCACTGGCGCAATTAGAATGCCATATGGCTACTTTGTCGTATTAGTTTACAAATTGCGAAAAACCAAATTGAATTTGAATTTCGCGGGTAGAAGTGTGTCTTCCACCTTAAGATTGTAAAAGTTAGTATGTTAGTTCATAAACGAAAAATAAATCTAATTTTCAATTTAGAATTTCTGTACGCTATTGTGTAGTTCGAAGAGCTGATGGTCGTTGGGGTCCCAAGGTGCTGGAGTGGCGACCCCGCACCGGGAAGCGCAGTGTTGGCAGACCCCCCACCGGGTAGACCGACGACATCAAACGAGTCGCAGGGAGCCGCTGGATCCAGGCGGCACAAGACCGAGGCCTGTGGAAGTCCATGCAAGAGACCTTTGTCCAGCAGTGGACATAGGTATCGGTTGATAAGGAAAAAAAAGAAGTACACCATTGTAAAGTCCAAACTGCTCTATACAATTATGTTATTTTTGAATTACAACTTCTTTCCGCACGCTTGACTTGGGGAGTAAGCGGGTGAAGTTAGAAAGAGAGAGGGAGTTACGTCTCGTATATTACTGTAGGGGCAAGAGAGAGAGGTGCGAGCACACATTTTCTTTCTCTCTTTCTCTCATAGCCAGTTGCGTTTCGTAAGCTGTTTTACTTCAGTCCTGTGTAAAGCACACTCGTTTTTTTCATGGAATAAATTCGCTTTTTTTACTTAAATAACATTAGAACGAAAAATCGGAAGTGTTTCGATACTTTTGAAGTTTTGGTGTGAAGTGTATTATAATATTAGTACGTCGATAAACCTTACAAACCCGCCACCTCCCATGGCCCCTCCAACCTCGCGGTTATATGGGCCGAAGCACTGGGAGGGCGCCCGGTACTTGCTCTTGGCGTGTTTCCGGGCGCGCCTTCTTGACTCCATACAAGTTCTTTTTTATCAAAACCTTGTCCCTATTGTCCTTCTCCCCTTTTTGGGGCGGACAACACAGCCACGAACTTGCCCGGAGCTCTGCCACAGTCGCGCCTTATTCCTCGTCAATATTTCGACTGTACACTCCTCTCATCGTCTGTACTTTCATATTCCTCCTCACCTTCCTCACTCTCCTCCGCATGTTCTCCGCATGAGTCTCCGAGCCGTTACTGTTATACGCCTCCTTTCCCACCAGGCGGGTTTTATTGCGAGCGTCGGCAAAACAAATTATAAATTTTTAACTTCGATAACTCCATCGTCTAGAAAAGGACTGTAAAAGTTTCCAGACGGGAAGCGCGTGGAGGGAGAAAGGAAAAATGTGCTTACTTGAAGGAAAATCGCCGAATAATCCAGTTGCAATCTCTTTCACTGCATTTCACCTTCACTCCACTTTCTGATTCTTGCGAAATCATCATAAAGTCGTTTGCGAACAATGAGAAAATGCGATATTTTTAAAGTTCACGTGTTTTCCACTTTGCTACCGGCGGCCATTACAGTTCAGAGCGCGTGAGAAGCGTGCCTTCGGCGCGGGAGTTGTTGACACACTGATTTGTGAATTGTCGTGGCGAATTCAGGCGTTATTCAGGGGAGGAAAAGGGACGACAATATGTAGGGTAGGAGACGGGAAGGAAAAAGACGCGTATAATCTATTAATTTCTACCACCGCCTCTTGGGCCTAAGTCTAGTATGAATAGTGGTTGATGAATGTTTCCCGTCCCGCAGCCCATCCAGGCGCCGCCGCAGCTGTGCGTGCCGCCGCCGGCGCCGCGCCGCGCGGAGTGCGCCTCCACCAGCCAGAACTGCTGCAACGAGCAGCTGGTGGCGCCGGGCGCGGACGGCGCGCGGGCCGGCGAGTGCACCATCTGCTGCGAGCACCCCGTCGACAGCGTGCTCTACATGTGCGGCCACATGTGCATGTGCTACCGCTGCGCCGTGCAGCAGTGGCGCGGCAAGGGCGGCGGCCAGTGCCCGCTGTGCCGCGCGCAGATCAAGGACGTCATCCGCACCTACAAGTCGTGAGGGCCCGCGCCACACGCCCAGCGCGCCCACTGACAGCTGTCGCTGTCAAAGCTGACACTGGCGTTGAGAGTGTCGTTCAGAAATTGAATGAATGAAGGTATGTGTTCGAGTGAGTGGGTCTTGTGCACGACTCAAAAACGCGCTGACACTGGCGTTCGAGCTGTCACTGTCACTGTCGAAGCTGACACTGACGGTTGAGCTGTCATTGTCACTGTCGAAGCTGACACTGACGGTTGAGCTGTCATTGTCACTGTCGAAGCTGACACTGACGGTTGAGCTGTCACTGTCACTATCGAAGCTTACATTGACGATTGAGCTGTCTCTGTCAAAGCTGACACTGGCGTTCAGAGTGTCGTTCGGAAATTGAATGAATGAAAGAATGTATTCGAATGAGTGGGTCTTGTGCACGATTCAAAAACGCGCTGACACTGGCGTTTGAGCTGTCACTGTCGAAGCTGACACTGACGGTTGAACTGTCACTGTCACTGTCGAAGCTTATATTGACGGTTGAGCTGTCACTGTCAAAGCTGATACTGAAGTTTAGAGTGTCGTTCGGAAATTGAATAAATGAAGGAATGTATTCGAATGCGAATGGGTCTTGTGCACGACTCAAAAACGCGCTCACGCGACCCCCCCACGCGCGTCTTCTGATAGCCGACGCTGGCGTTTGAGCTGTCACTGTCGAAGCTGACACTGGAGTTCAGAGTGTCGTTCGGAAATTGAATGAATGAAGGAATGTATTCGAGTGAGTGGGTCTTGTGCACGACTCAAAAACGTGCTCTACGCGATCCCCCACGCGCGGCGTCTGACAGCTGACGCTGGCGTTTGAGCTGTCAGTGTTGAAGCTGACACTGGCGTTTAGTGTCGTTCGGAAATTGAATAAATGAAGGAATGTATTCGAATGCGAATGGGTCTTGTGCACGACTCAAAAACGCGCTCACGCGACCCCCCGCGCGCGTCGTCTGACAGCTGACGCTGGCGTTTGAGCTGTCTGTCAAAACTGACACTGACGTTTGAGCTGTCACTGTCGAAGCTGACACTAACGGTTAAACTGTCACTGACGTTTGAGCTGTCACTGTCGAAGCTGACACTAACGGTTAAACTGTCACTGTCGTTTGAGTTGTCACTGTCAAAGCTGACACTGAAGTTTAGAGTGTCGTTCGGAAATTGAATAAATGAAGGAATGTATTCGAATGCGAATGGGTCTTGTGCACGACTCAAAAACGCGCTCACTCGACCCCCCACGCGCGTCGTCTGACAGCTGACGCTGGCGTTTGAGCTGTCACTGTTAATGCTGACACTGGCGTTTAGAGTGTCGTTCGGAAATTGAATGAATGAAGGAATGTATTCGAATGCGAGTAGGTCTTGTGCACTGTTTTAAGTAACAACTCTGAGGTATTAGAATCGATATCGAATTATCACGTCTCCTATTAAAGCTGGAAACGCACATGTGTGCATCGATTCTTATTTTGTCCACATAAAAGTGTAATTTTTTTGCTCGTGTACGCATCGCAAAGCCGAATTGATGCGTACACAACTCCATACAAAATGGCAGTTTTCTGTGGACACAATGCAAATCGATGCGTATAGATGTGATTCCACCCTTGGAGCTGTCACTGTCGAAGCTAACACTGACGTTTGGAGTGTCGTTCGGAAATTGAATGAATGAAGGAATGTGTTCCAATGCGAGTGGGTCTTGTGCACGACTCAAAAACCATTTTAAGTAACATAACTCTGAGTTGTTAGAATCGATATCAAATCACGTCTCCTATTAATATTCTGACTCCATCAAACACTTTCGAGTCCAGGCCGATTCTGTAAAAGCTTCATCAATCATTACTAAAGTCTCAATTGTGATGATTGGCTGAATTTATCGCGTTCTTTCTGCAACAGCCAATAGCGAGTGAGTATCGGTCAATCTGAGGCAAGGAGATTGCAATTGCAAATATTTTTTAGAGAATCGCACTGCAGGGTAACTTTGGTTTCATATTAGGCTGACATTTTGCCGTGAAATGAGTTGTCAATTTTGACAGTGACAGCTTCGTTCGGAAATTGCGGATGAATGAATGTTACTTAATTGAATGATTAAACCGTAATAGTTAAGATTATAAATATGCCAAAAATACGTTTGTAAACACGGAATTTGACGTAAAATAATAATAATAATATAATATTAATAAAATAGAAGTCCCCAAAAATCGTTTTTGTAAATATAATGTTATTGTAGTTTAGTGACATCATATCTAATTACTGTACAAAATAATGCTCCACCATTTAATTTAATTTTGAGGTTAATATAATCGGATAAAGCTGATTGCATATATAACAGTACACGCCGCAAACCACGCATTTTTCAATCTGCCGCTTTCTCTCTGTGTGGGTTGTTTTTGTCGATTAAAACCTGATTTTTAACCGACTTCCAAATAGGAGGAGGTTCTCAATTCGGCCGGTATCATTTTTTTTTTCTATGTATGTCCACCGATTTCTCCGGGATTACTGGACCGATTCGCGTGATTTTTTTTTAATCGACAGAGGATGTTTGCGAAATGGTCCCATAAAAATATTCACCTTCAACTCCTCAAGCCTGATGCTGCAGAGATATTACTCACCTAAAACTATGGTGATTTAGGAAATTTCGATTACGAATTGATATTGTAGGTAACAAGTATGGCCTACATCATGGAGCTCCAGGTCCTAGCTCCTCAATCATAGGATACTACACTTAAAAGCTTAAAATAAAAATTCTTTTCAAAAAACCGACTTCTAACGCCACTACAAAGTATAAAAATAATTTTAGTTTGTCCACGTTTGTAGAAGTCGGGCGGGCCTAAAATACAAACTATGAAACCGACTCGCGATGCTCGCTCGACTTCTACAAACGAGTCTCTCATATTGTGTAGCGTCGCGCATCGGTTTCATAGTTTGTATTTTAGGCCCGCCCGACTTCAACAAACGTGGACAAACTAAAATTATTTTTATACTTTGTAGTGGCGTTAGAAGTCGGTTTTTTGAAAAGAATTTTTTAAAGCGAATTTTACGCAATAACTCCTCATTACTGTACCCACTCTCGAAAGTTTTTCATTCAATCTACAGTTAAAGAAAATTTCCGAATAAATATTATGATTCCGTTTGAAAGTAAAACTAAAATGATGAACACACTCAATACGCGACCGCCGAGAGGTGTGAGTTCGATACCCGCCGGCCCTCAATATTGAAATGTATTTCAAATTTAAAAAAAATATACACATATACATAAATATTCGTCGCCGCTCCTTATTGGATAGTGAAACTTTAAATTATATAATATTACCATGTTTTCTTTGTCATATTTGGAAGTATTGAAAAATCGTTTGGACTTGCGACGTGCGCTCTTATGTGCGCTCAGCATAATGGGCTGTTGAGACATTGAATGTAGGATAACTATTTTAGTAGTAGGTAATTATGTATTGTAATATATTGTATTATGTCTATTAATATATCCTGTAGTAATTAATATATTGTGTTGTATAAATTACATTGAAACGACATTTTATGTGTGGGATTATTTTAAATTTTAATTGATTACAATAAAAATACTATAAAATTTGTAGCTCTAAAATAAACTAAATTGACTGCTCTAAAATGTAATGTTAACACTTTTTTCGTTGCAGCATGGCGCGGGTAGCATTTTGTAACATATGTCAATAATCATAAGGTTCAATTTACGAAAGCAGATTTTATGAATAAGAACAGTCTCACTTTTTATTGGTGTGAATTTGAACCTTATGCTTGCTGCAATATGATACAAAATAGGTTAAGTTCTATTGACCTGACACCCACACCACGCTATAACTAAAAAAAATGTATTGTAAAAATGTAATGTGTGCGCCTTAGGAAATCTCGAGAATACTTTGCGAGTTTCTTAGCGTTACTTTTAAGGTGGAAACACACTTTTAAAACGACTCGATGCGATGTTCTGGCTATTGAAAATACACTTGCGCACATTTGTTTCGACTCATTGAAGTAAAGTAAGCTCAGAACGTGAGTCGGTTACGTTGCTCGCAAGTGTACTGAAGTTGGACTAGGCTTATCACGCGGCGAGTTTCACCGAGTACGTAGCGTCTTAAAAGTGTGTTTATATCTTTATTTCCATTGTGTGCTATTCTCAGACTAAGGTCATAGATAGTCATTTGAAAAAACACCTCTCTGAGTCTACATGTTGCTGTAAGTCTTGATTTGACAGTTTAAAACCACATTTGCCTTATATTTGACAATTTACTTCGAATTTTGACAGATGATGCTCTTGAGTTTTGATATGTTAAGTAATCTGTACAAGTTTTTTTTTCATTGTAGCATGGTGTGGGTAACAGGTCATTAGAAAGTAACCAATTTTGTACCATACTATTGCAATTATAAGGTTCACATTACGAAAACAGATTATCTTATCTAATAATAATCTCAATAGGTCTTAAATCTTAATGTTGTGTATTTGAACCGTATGATAGTAACATTATGGTACAAAATAAGTAACGTTCCATAGACCTGTCACCCGCACCATGCTGCGATGGAAACACTGTAGATAATTTTGACAGAAACTGTATAAAACGCGAGGCTATATACCTTAGTGTTGTGGCGTTTGACTAAGCGATAGGGTTCCTAATACTAGTGACTGTAGCATCATGTTATAGCGCGTATATATATGTATATATATATATAGAATGGATCGCAAGACCTGGCCACTGAATTCAGAACAGTTATAGAAGTGATAAAGGAGTGTGTGCTCTTGAGCGCAGATGAGTGACCAGTTTAAGAAATTAATCAAAATACCGTGTTGGACGTGCGTTACTCACAAATTATTCAGTATTTTGATTAATTTCTTAAACTGGTCGCTTTCAAGTAAAGATTTTTATGTAAACCTGTGAAGATGATAATTCTACTGGCGCAATTAGAATGCCATTAGCCTAGTTTGTCGTATTAGTTTACAAATTGCGAAAAACCAAATTAAATTTGAATTTCGCGGGCAGACCCGTATAATCATCCTTAAACCAATTTAGCCACAATCTCTCAATAACTTCACTTCTATAAACTATCTGAGTTCTGTGTTTTTAAACGATCTTGTCATCCACTCTATTTATAAAATTAGGCTGCAAAAACAATATTTACGTCCACTTAATGAAAAATAATTAATTACTATTAATTAATTCGGTGATAGTTTATAATGCATTTAATATTAATTTATTAAAATATTTTTTTTGTCTGACGTGAGATGTGACCGACGACGCGAAAGAGTATGTTTTTGTAACTTTATATATTGTTTTCATTTTACATGGAAAATATCTACAGCGTGTAACGTAGAAAATGACAACGTTTTATTTAATCGTACTGGTACGACTAATACTATACTAGGAACAAAAATGTATGTAATGATACGTACTCTCCTCGTTTCTCATACTTCGTCAAGTTACCACGTTCCCATGATATGACTTTTAACAACTTTATTTCTCCACTAAGACAGACACAACCCAACAATATTTTAAGCTGGTGTAGTATGGACTGTGCGAATAAAAAAAATTGGGAGATTCCATTCGGTTAAGTTTCAAATGTTGCTTCAACAAAGACTTCCCAATTCTTTCTCTGTGAGTTTTGACTTATCCAATAAATATTATACTCGTAAGAAAATTTCAGTTAAATAATTAAATAATTTTTAAAAAATTTGGCACATTTTTTGAATTACTTAATAAATAATTATAATCCATAGCTAATATTAAGGGTGATTATACGGGTCTGCCCGCGAAATTCAAATTTAATTTAGTTTTTCCCATTTTGTAAACTAATACGATAAAGTAGGCTTATGGCATTCTAATTGCGACAATGGCAGTATCATCTTCACAGGTTTATATAAAAATCTTTACTTGAAAGTGACCTTTATATAAACCTGTAAAGATGATACTGCCACTGTCGCAATTAGAATGCCATAAGCCTACTTTGTCGTATTAGTTTACAAATTGCGAAAAACTAAATTAAATTTGAATTTCGTGGGCAGACCCGTATATTCAACCTTAAGAGATCTCTATCAATCTTGTAGAAGATTGTTTGATGTAATAGTAATGAAAAGAGATCGGATGTTTAGTGAAATTCGGCCTGTAGACGTCGTTGCTATAGCGCAGGGTTGCCAGGGCTAAATATTTTGCATCTCTTGAGGGACTTTTATTAAATCTTTAACAATAATATCGCAAAATTTAGGTATAATAGGTAGCTATTTATTAATTATTAAATGATAAGTTATAAAGTTGACATTATACGTAAGACTCTATTTGTCTTTCATTTAACGATTCGCTCAGTCTATACTATAGTCTATAATATGAATTGATAACTATTTACCCTAGTAACCAATATTTTATAAAATATTTTAATACTTTACTCCTTTATATTTGCTCAATCTTCCTTTTTACGTAGACTTTACATACACCTATGCATATCATTTTAATCTATTGACATATCGCTTCCCCGGGCCCCGACTTTGATTACATGAGCGACAAAAACGATCGAAGTGTAACTTTGTCGCCAAAGTCTAATTAAAATTGCATTTTTCTATTTTAATCATTCCTTTTTAGAACTTTTTTAAGATGATTAGTGATTTACCAATATAATTATTTTATACCAAACTCTAGCAGCCAGTTTCGTATTGTATTGTTTTAGTTTTTATTTTGTTAATTTTAATTGCCTGTATTATTTTCAATATAATTATTATGGTTCTTAAATTTAAAAAAAAAATGCTATATTTTGAAATATTGTTCCTGAGTTGGGGTAACTTACCTTTTAAAGTTAACTTTAAATAATACAAAACACTTCATTTTTTTTTTGTTGAACTATAATAATAATACATTGACAAATAAGCGAATGATAAAAAAATTGCTGATGTAAAAAAGAAAAAGTTACCCTAATTTAGCGATACATCTGTGTAGTTTAATATAATTATTAATGTATTTATTTCTTTCAGGATAGTTTTAAGTGATTTTTTTATTAAAAGCTCTGGCTTCCAGCGGAGCATTTTTATACCAAAACAGTGTGACCAGTTAATTAAAAGAAAGCTGTTAAAAACCAAAATGTTTTATGTTGTATAATATTATTATGTATAATAAAATATGAAAATTTTGATGCACATTTCAAAAATCAATAAAAACCGAAATAATTCAACAGTTTCATTTAATATAAGCATAGATTTCCCATAATATTTATTTTGAGTGTAACAAAATTCTTCATATTTTTTTTTCATTTGTGATAAATTATTAATGTTTTGTGTATTTTTGGTTATTGCTATGATTATTAATTTGTATTTTTTTTATTTGATCACTGGTGTATAGTTGTCATCTAGTCGTTAATTTATTTTTGATTTAAAAAAATACCTTCATTTGAATAGGATGTTGGAGTTAGATAAGTTTTTGAAATAAAATGGTTATAATCGAACTTTTTGTGTTTTTATTTTTACATCCTTAGAAGGGTATACATATTGATATGCTATAGCTCCTGTATATAAGAACTCCCTAACCTCCTGGCAAAATATAAGAAATCCAAATAAGCTCATGATTTCTCGACTAGGCCTCATGAAAGTCCGAAAGACATTTGTGGGAATGGGCGTGACGTTCTATAATAAAATTCCACAGTCGATCTTAGACTTGTCTTTACACAAGTTTAAGAGATTTATAATGAAAATACATTCTCATGAAAATAGCATATTAAGTATACAATTGAAGATTAAATAGAAATAATAAAAAAGCGTGGACATAACTAGCTTCAGGGATTCACGAGACAATAATATAGAATAGCGCCTATGTAACACAACAAATGATTATTTTAAAAAGAGCAACGTTTATTTGAATAAAAAATTATTCTATTCTATTCTATCCCTGAGCTATAAAAGGTTTCCAATAAAAATGAAATGCAAAAATTTTACAAAAATTGTTTATTTACAAAAAGTTCTTACTTTAACGTTACAAAACTCACTTCGTTTTTCTTCATTTATTGATTGATTGTTATTGCTACAGAGTATTAAAAAAAATGTTAAAACAATAAAAAAATGGCGCCCCAAAGAGACGTCAATTGGGTTTTAAAAAATGCTAATAAAATTGATAGGTACCTACATCAGTAAAGACAAAGTAGCGTCTCAAATTGATTATTAAAATACGACACATATTTTTAAACTACTGGCCAAATAAAGGACCAATAATGGTCTTGATTTTTTTTTAAATATACCCTAACATTTCAACATAGACAAGGTGGTAAACATTGTAGTCGTATGTAACATTGAACAGCTTTAATGTTTAGCGGAATTTCAGAGTTTTTTGAATTGCAAGATAGCTTTTGACTGTGATCTCATGTGATGGTAAGTGACGATGCAGTTTAAGATGGTAGCGGGCTAACTTGGAAGGGGTATCGGTCTCTAAACGCCATCGTTCCGGAACGCTGAATCGCTTAGCTGCATGTCTTTGACGATAGGGTGGTAACTAGCCATGGCTAGACCAAAGACAATTCAAAAATTATAAATACCCAAATTTCCCCCGCCGGGAATCGAATCCGCTATCTCCCAATTATTAGTCTCAGCGTACAGCAGAGCGCCAAGCAGTTATCAAGAACTCTTCATCTCATAATTCCATCTCTATTTGTAGATAATATGACTTGCTCATAATTCCATCTCTATTTGTAGATAATATGACTTGCTCATAATTCCATCTCTATTTGTAGATAATATGACTTGCTCATAATTCCATCTCTATTTGTAGATAATATGACTTGCTCATAATTCCATCTCTATTTGTAGATAATATGACTTACTCATAATTCCATCTCTATTTGTAGATAATATGACTTACTCATAATTCCATCTCTATTTGTAGATAACATGACTTACTCATAATTCCATCTCTATTTGTAGATAACATGACTTACTCATAATTCCATCTCTATTTGTAGATAACATGACTCTTACTCATAATTCCATCTCTATTTATAGATAACATGACTTACTCATAATTCCATCTCTATTTGTAGATAACATGACTTTTACTCATAATTCCATCTCTATTTGTTGATGACTATTTCAATGTTACACGCGCCTTTTAATTTTATCCACATTTTCTGTAATAATATAATACAAGTGCAGTTATTTAGATACCTATTACGTACGTATTACAGTTCAGATTATAAAAATGTAAAAAAAAACATTGTGATATGGTACAGAGATCAAAGATTTAAAATATATTGGACATATTATATGTAAAAAAAAACAGTGTTTATGATTGAAATAGGAAAATTACGACTATCCATAGTTTTATAAAATTACGAAAAGTCAGATAACCCCGATCATCACTTAACTACGCGATGTGCCCAAATTGTTCTAAATAAATGAGGAGATGTTAGTTATAGCCTTAAACAATAATACTGAGCGGATTTGGTTTTCAGTCAGTAACAATTATGACAGCTAGTTTAAGATTATGGCAGTTTAATTTGACAAATACATACACCAAAAGTGTAAATTTAGAAAAAAACACCCCCATGTGACTCTGTGGCCGGACTATGTACGATATACCCGACACCCCGTTACCCAGTTCGCTGCTCCATCATCAGACCCTCCTCCTCGATCCTCGATCATCATCATCTATCTAACACCTACTCGTTGAGACCGTTCTAATGAGCCCCAACACGCTATATCTGCTGTAAGTTGCTGAGGAGTTTGGTATCCCGCAGACTACTTGATGCTGCAGCATCAGCTCAAGGTTACTAATCCGAAGTAACAGTGCACCAAATTTCAAATCAATCGCACCAGTGAAAGCTTGTAAGACCCTTTAATAAAGTAAGTAATTAGCTGATGATCTTCAAACGCCTGAACAGATTTTCTATAGCGAAGATCCATCTCGATCAAATCAGCTTTCAAACAGAAAAACCGCATCAAAAAAGGTCCATTTGTTGGCGAGTTACGAGGGAACGAACAGACACACAGATACACACATCAAACTTAATATACCCCCTATTTTCGTCAGCTCGGTATATCCCTCCGAGATCAAATCAGAAATGAGGAGATCCGTAGGAGAACCAAAATCACCGACATAGCTCAGCGTGTCGCGAAACTGAAGTGGAAATGGGCGGGGCACATAGTTCGAAGAGCTGATGGTCGTTGGGTCCCAAGGTGCTGGAGTGGCGACCCCGCACCGGCAAGCGCAGTGTTGGCAGACCTCCCACCAGATGGACCGACGACATCAAACGAGTCGCAGGGAGCCGCTGGATGCAAGCGGCGCAAGACCGGAGCCTGTGGAAGTCCATGCAGGAGACCTTTATCCAACAGTGGACGTCTGTACGTTGATAAAGAAGAAGAAGATTTCGTCAGGGGTCACCACTGCAATAGGGCCATTCATTTATCCTTAGCTGTGTTAAAAGGTATATTATAAGGTAGGATTCAAAGAGAGACTGCTATAATTTTTTATTCTGATTTTTTTTTTTGAAAATTTAATAAATGTCTACGTTCCTTTTTTTTATTATTCCTTTCATAGAAACTAGTTATTGCACCAAAAAGTTTCAATATTCGCTTGAATAATATTGAAACTTTATGATAGAATTTATTTTTATTTTAACTTTTTTTTAGAATATTATTAACTAGCTGATGCCCGCGACTTTGTCCGCGTGGATTTAGTTTTAAAAATCCCTCGGGAACTCTTTGATTTTCCGAGATAAAAAGTAGCCTATGTCACTCTCCAGGTCTTCAACTATACCCCTGCAAAAAATCACGTTGATCCGTAGCCCTGATGCGGCGTGATTGAAGGACAAACCAACAATCAAACACACTTTCGCATTTATAATATTAGTAAGGATTGTAATATTCTTAGCGCAATGACAAAGTCACCTTGCTACGAGTGAAAAATCAAGACATTTTAAAGCGCCCGATTGTCGAATAAGCGTTTCGTAAAACGTTTTCTGCAATGTTATTTACCTTTTAAGACAGTTAAGGAAAATAAATTATTCAATGAAAATGGTTTTGATATGAAACCATTTTCATTGTATAATCTATATCAGTTTTAAACCAAAAACGTGAGGAGGATAGATTCATTCAAAGTCTTGAAGCGAAAAAGAGATGGCGCCAACGGAAGTGGGTCGCGAAGCGAGCAAAACATAAACTTATGGTAATAAATAAAATAAATTTATCAAAATTGTATATCTACATAAATAAAACAGAAAAGTCAATGATCTTTTCTTATTATCTAGATTTTAGAGCGTCATTATGAGCTTATTGTCTAAATAGACAGCATTACAAGGTTATGTCTGTCGATACTTTTCTTTAACCATAAATTCTAAACAACTGTCAAAATTGTCTATTAATATGGCTCTATTACAACTTAATAAACTAAACTGCTATCATTAAGTTTTGTTTACACTAGGAAAGTCTAAATGCATCAAATATTCATATAAAAATACTGGTATAGTGATTTGTACGTCTGTGTCATATACTATGGCTTACGTCTAAAATATATTATCGAGTGAAATCGGCATTCAATATTAGTTCACATCAATTCGTATACTTCATTTGACATTAAACACATATTTCAGACATGTGTTAAGTATAAATATTATGTAAAAATGCTAACAAACCACATAATATTTATGTATATTTTATATCATATCTGCAAAAAATTGGTGCATTGATATAAAAATTGTCTGCTATTAATATCATTTCAAAATAACTCATTATTTTTATTCATTGCTGTAGACAAAAGTTGAAACAAATTAAACATGCAAAAAAAGACGTTTGGAATGTCAAAAATTTGGAAAAAATGGTTAAAGGCACGATTTGCTTGAATATCATTTAAAACTACTATTCGGGTACAAAAATATACACACTTAAAAGTACTGTGCCAAGTTTCCACCATTTAGTGGAAAATTCATTCATATTGCAACATTAACCTAATCATAAGTACTACGAGGGCGAGTGTTGCCACACGACACGACAATTATCATAAATTACCTCCAAAAATACTAATACTATTCAGGCATTTTGATTTTAAAACTACTGGCCTTAAAAATATCGTATCAAAAACTATTAACGCGTTACGGAACATTCAAACTACATCGCTATCATCGCAATAGTGTAGAGAATAGATTACTTTTGACGTGATAACGTCTTATAAATCGATGAACACCGGCTGCACGCACGAAAAAGTGTCACGTTCCGCCTGAGCCTGCGCGTGCAAGCGAGAGCGCGGAACAAGCGATAGAGAGGCACGATCGGCCCAAGCGTTGGCAGAGCGCCCGCCGCCGGGCCCGCCAGACATCGCGTGCGCGCTGTGGTTAGCGGTCATCAATGTTTCTTTATGACGTTATATCGTAAAACTATCGCCCGTAAACCGACTTTACAGACAACCAAGTTTTTTCCTATGGAATGGGAGGGAGACAGCTAAATGTCCCCAATATTGGGCATTATTCCTTAATTTATAAAAAATTCTAGCTTTTTCCCGCGACTTCATCCGAGTTGACTGGAATGCTAGAGTTTAATAAACCCGCGGGTACCCTGTTTTTCCAAAACAAATCGTAGCCTCTGTCATTTCCAGAGTTCTCAACTATGTAACTTCATACAAAGAATCATGTCAATCGTTTGCTTTTTAGCTGCGTGACTGGAGGAATAACCAACGGACATTATATTTCGTTGCATTATTCTTCAGATACAATTAACTAGGTAGTACTTTTAGCTTACAAGGCACTAGTTCGCCTGTTTATAGGATCGATTTTTATTATTTCAAATAGATACCCACTTTTTTGACGTAATAACGTCTTATAAATCGATGAACACCGGCTGCACGCACGAAAAAGTGTCACGTTCCACCTGAGCCTGAGCGTGCAAGCGAGAGCGCGGAACAAGCGATAGAGAGGCACGATCGGCCCAAGCGTTGGCTTGTGGTTGTGCCGCGCGCCAGTCATCGTCGATGTTTCTTTATGACGTTATCACGTAAAACTATCGTCCGTAAACCGACTTACTTACAGACAACCAATTTTTTTTTTTGTACCGCCACTCTTCGGCGAGCCGCCAGTTGTCACATATAAAGGGACGGTTGTCACTTGTCACCTCATTCTGTTTCCGAGCGAGGCAGCGTTCGCACGCACGCTAGTAAAAAATATAGTCGCGGGCAAAAGATAATTGCTAATACTTAAATGGATTTGTACTTTATTCGATTCGTTCGTTAGCAAACCATCAACGGCTCACTACTGAGCGCAGGTCTCCTCTCAGAGAAGGGTTATAGGCCATAGTCCAGCACGCTGGCCCAATGCGCATTGGCGGATTTCACACATCTTCGAGAACATTATGAAGAACTCTCAGATGTGCAGGTTTCCTCACGATGTTTTCCTTCACCGTTGAAGCAAGTGATATTAAATTGTTTAAACGCACTTGACTCCGAAAAGTCAGAGGTCCGAGACCCGGGATCGAACCTGCGACCCCCCGAATAGGAGACCACAGTCCTAACCACTAGACTATCACTGATTATTATTGGTTAAATTTACAACAGCTCTTTTGCAGCTGATTCGTAATCAATGTGATTAAAAATTATCGCGATGATTGCAATATTGTAGTTAATTCTGTTGTGCATAATCTTTATGCAATATTGACATGTCTACATCTGGTGCTATATCTTTCCTTGCTGTGGATTTTGAAAGGGATAGCATGAGATTTAGACAAAGATTGTGTACAACAGAATTAGTCACAGTGTCGTAACGCGATGGTTCGTTTATCTAATCTCACTGTTGCATTACAATTATTGTGACAGTCTGTACAAACTTATGCTAAAGATCCTTATCTTAAACAGTTGTCAAAAAGCTACCATTTTGTACCAAATTTCCTATCAAAAATATTTCCAATGATAAAAATATTCCTACCATTTTCGAATAAATACATCATACATCTGTGATGATTGAACAATAAGTAACGAATCGCTAATTCGTTAATGCCTTTATTTCGGAAAAGTAACGAAGTAACGAATCGTTAATTCGTTACTTACCTACCAAATGTTGAATTAAGAAAGTTCCTGCCAAACTAGACGGTTTATCTACGGTAGCAAACTATCTACAATCAATATTCAATCATATTTAATTTCTACCAAATGGTAGGAAAATTCTATCACTTTTCCAAATCCAACCATTCGTACAAATCCTACCATTCGTACAAAATCCTACCATCCGTACAAACCCTACCATTCGCACAAATCCTACCATTCGTACAAATCCTACCATTCGTACAAAATCCTACCATTTTCACAATCGTGAGCGTTGGCATCCTTACGTGGTTGAAATCCAACCTGCTCGCACAAAACGCTTCAGTTCAACGTTTCTGAGCCGAACCGCTAAGGTGTCCACACCTTAGCGGTTCCAACATCTGTGTTTCCGGCCACGTATAACCTCAGTACCTTCAAGGCAAGAGTGAATAGGCATTTTCTAGGCAAGCGCGCTCCAACCTAGACCTCATCAGTGATGTCCAGCATTGATTGTCGTCAAGCGCAAGCCTATCCCGTAATTAAAAAAAAATAAAAAATCCTACCATTCGCACAAAATCCTACCATTTTCACAAATCCTACCATTCGCACAAAATCCTACCATTTACACAAATCCTACCATTTACACAAATCCTACCACTAGCGGCTCTAGCTGTTGGGCGCGCAGTCCGCCCAGGTGCAGAACCAGTTGCAGTTGAACATGGCGGCGTACGGATGCTTGCGCTTCCGGTGCAGCCGCAGGGACTCCTCGGACGCGTACCAGTACTGCGGGAACTTGTCGATGGGGAACCGCTCCGCCTCCTTCACGTAGGGCTCCGCGGACTCCGCTGCGGACATAAAAAGAGGAGGTGCTCATTCCGTCGGAATCTTTTTGAAGTGAAAACTTCTTTTGGCGCACCGCAGCTGATCCGTCACGCTCTGAGGTGGAAGGCTCGATCGGGTGAACTCGGGATCGCCGAGTGTAGCCGAGCGGGAAAGATACAGTCAGCTGCTCTTCTGTTGTCTCACTCACTCTCGCTATGTGAGACAATAATATACTGTATTGTAAAACCTGATCAGCCTAATATTGTAAAATGATTATTTTGAAAAGAGCAACTGCTGAGTTTCTTGCCGGCTCTTCTCAGCAGAATCCGCTTTCCGAACCGGTGGTAGAGTTATGACGTGTCATAAGAGCCACAGGTTGGCCTACGTGAATTAAATAATTTTGAATTTTGAATATTTTGAATTTTGAATGAAGTTTTCACTTCTGCCGTGCGGTCTTAAGCACACACTCTAAATGTTTTTTTTATGTGCGATTACTCAAAGACGCCTGAACCGATTTGTCAAATATTTTTTTTCGAGTTTACTCCTTAAGAATCGATTTTAGGCGCCCGGTATGAGAAAAATTCGAGGAGTAAAATCTACTTATGAATGACCTTGTTACGTTTTTCACAACAATGCAAATTTCTACCCTAACGTTGAGTAAATAAGGTTGGTTTTCGCTTGAGTTGTCGAATGCGAAAGAGCTTTCGCTTCGGGAAGCCGAGCGCGTACCGATCGGGTCCGAGCGGCGCCGAGACGCAGCGAGCGCCGCGAATGCATTACGACGTTGTAAGGAGTAAACTCCAGTCGTGCGTCGGAGCTGACACACACACTTTTTTATTTCAAAGGGTATACTTCCCAGGTGGCCCCATTGAAATTTCACACATTGTGATAGGGAGCCGCTTACTGACCGGTCGGCGGCGGCGGCGGCGGCGGCAGGCAGTAGACGCAGAATATCCTGTGCTTGCGGCTTTCGTGCTGCTCGAGGTGCTTCTTGTGCTGCTTGCGGCGCAGCGACACGTGCGGGCAGCACGGGCACGGCACGGCCAGCTCGCGCGGCACGCTGCCGTGCCGCTCGGCCGCGTGGCTCACTAGCGTCGACGCCACGCGGTACCCCTGCAAGCGGACCGCACATAGCTGTGACCCGGGGTCGGGTCGATACGACCCAATGGCGCGAATTGAAACACTACGTACAGTACCCGGCGATATATATAGCACATCGGGTTTAGAATAAAACGCTATTTCTATTCTATTGCAAGGAAAGCTAGCCAGAAATTCACGTAGTAATTACTGAAATCTCTTCACAATCGGCGAGCACTTCACGTAACATATATAAAAAAAATGCAGTCGAACTGTGAATAGAATAGAATAGCGTTTTATTCCAAAGGCTGATGTGCAATATACATATATCGCCGGGGAATTTTATATACATCAGATGGGCCAGGGGGGTGGGGGGTGGGGGGGGGGGGGGGGGGGGTTCCACTGACGCTGTATGCAATTTGACGTTTCTTGTAACTATTTGACATTGAACTGAGTAAGCGGGAGCTAACATCCTAGTGGCGCCATCTAGTTTAGCGAAAATAAATAAAATCAATCAAACTGGATTGTACACTGGATCATTTAGATCGAGATGAAAGGGGAATGCAAGTCACTAGCTGATGCTCGCGACATCGTCCGCGCGGACTTATTTTTTAAAAACCCGCGGGAACTCTTCGATTTATTAACCAGGATGACAAGTACCCTATGTCACTCTCCAGGTCCTCAACCCCTATAATAAATCTAACTACCCATACAATAAACTATATACCCATACAACAAACAAACACACTTTCGCATTTTTAGTATTCATTAGGATGCTAAGCATGGTAAATATTAGGCTTAGAGACCAAACTGTAGAAATACAATCCAAAAGAGAAAATTATAGAAACCATTGCAACAAATCTCGAGATAGTCTCATCATCATCATCATCAACCCATCATCGGCTCACTACTGAGCGCAGGTCTCCTCTCAGAGAAGGGTTATAGGCCATAGTCCACCACGCTGGCCCAATGCGAATTGGCGGACTTCACACACCTTCGAGAACATTATGAAGAACTCTCAGGTGTGCAGGTTTCCTCACGATGTTTTCCTTCACCGTTGAAGCAAGTGATATTTAATTGCTTATATATTGCTTATATATACCTATTATAGCATCAATGAAAATAATGTATTAATATAGTACCTAACAATAAAATCAACATTTGTAGCGATATCATTATGATGGATTTTCAACATTGTCCCAGACCTATCTATGTTAAACTGACAACTGTCACAGGACTCAAGCTATATTTTACAGACTTTAGACTCTAGAGACAAACATTTTGTCATTTGTATTCTCTGGAGTCCTAGAGAACTCAAATGACACAATGTTTGTCTCAGCGAGGACCTACCTTGAAGCAGTGCTCGCATCTGAAGGGGAAGTTTTTCCACTTGGGGTTCTTTTTCCGGCTGAACACCATCCGATAAGGCTCAGCCGGGAACCAGTCTTCTGGATCCAAGTGGAGTTCAACTAGCTCTGTGCCTGGAAAGCGGTAATAATAATAATGTATATAAAAAACTTGAGAGGTGTCAAGGAAGTTCCTTTCGATTAATTAATTTGGCATTGTGTTCAAAATTTTCACACTACAATATTAGATCTCCGTAGCCTTGTGGTTTCGACAGTCGCCTAACAGCCAAAGGTCGATGGTTCGAATCCCAGCTCGACAGACCGAATTTTCCATTTTCAATTTTATTTTAAATAATTTCTACATGTGGAATTTTTCCCTAATTTTTTATAACTTATAAGTTATAAAAAATTAGGGAAAGTAGAAAATTCAGTCTGTCGAGCTGGGATTCGAACCATCGACTTTTAACTGTTAAGCGCGCGACTGCAGAAACCACAAGGCTACGGAGACCCAATATTGTACCACGAAAATACCGAACACAATGCCAAATTCACATTCAAAAGTTTCAAAAAAGTGCCGATCAGTGTCGAGTGTCTGTTCAATTTTGTCTTCATTTTTTTCCGTCTAGCCCCCTTCCGCACCGCGCGATAAGGAACTACGTTCCAAAAGTCTTTAAAAAAAAAGAGTGTGTTTTAGACCACGACTGAAGTAAAAAGATGACAGGCTATGAGAGAAAGAAAATGTGTGCTCGCACCTCTCTCTCTTGCCCCCACAGTGATATACGAAACGTAACTCCCTCTCTTTCTATCTTCACTAACTTATATCTCCCTCTCAACTTCCGTTCGCCTCGTCCGATCACACTTTTCGTAACGCATTCACCAGCTTACTGCCCAAGTCAAGCGTGCGTAAAGAAGTTTTATTTCAAAACCGACTTCAAACGCCACTGCAAAGTATAAAATAATTTTAAGTTTGTACATATGTTGAAGTCGGGCGGGCCTCAATAGAAACGATGCAACCGATGCGCGACGTTAGCCCGACTTCAACATACGTGTACAAATTAAAATTATTTTATACTACTAGACTAAACTAGCTACTAAACTAGCCCTTGTGTTAATCCTGGATATGCGCTATTTCCATTCCAAATTTCAGCCAAATCGGTTCATTCGTTGTGGCGTGAAAGAGTAACAAACATCCATACGTCCATACATCCTCACAAACTTCGTTAAAAGTACTATATTTCTTTATACATCACTACAAGTTTAAAGGGAGTTGAAAATCAGATACGCGTTTTGCGGCTGCCAGGGGTCTACTAACGGTAGTAAATTAAGTCTATGGGTATTTGTAATATCATTATGGGTATTGTAATATCATTATGGGTATTGTAATATCATTATGGGTATTGTAATATCATTATGGGTATTTGTAATATCATTACGGGTATTTGTAATATCATTATGGGTATTTGTAATATCATAATGGGTATTTGTAATATCATTACGGGTATTTGTAATATCATAATGGGTATTTGTAATATCATTACGGGTATTTGTAATATCATAATGGGTATTTGTAATATCATTATGGTTATTTGTAATATCATAATGGTTATTTGTAATATCATTATGGGTATTTGTAATATCATTATGGGTATTTGTAATATCATTATGGATATTTGTAATATCATAATGGGTATTTGTAATATCATTATGGGTATTTGTAATATCATAATGGGTATTTGTAATATCATTATGGGTATTTGTAATATCATAATGGGTATTTGTAATATCATTACGGGTATTTGTAATATCATAATGGGTATTTGTAATATCATTATGGGTATTTGTAATAATATAATGGTTATTTGTAATATCATTATGGGTATTTGTAATATCATAATGGGTATTAGTAATATCATTATGGGTATTTGTATATCATAATGGGTATTTGTAATATCATTACGGTTATTTGTAATATCATAACAGGTATTTGTAATATCATTACGGGTATTTGTAATATCATAATGGGTATTTGTAATATCATTATGGGTATTTGTAATATCATTATGGGTATTTGTAATATCATAATGGGTATTTGTAATATCATTACGGGTATTTGTAATATCATTATGGGTATTTGTAATAATATAATGGTTATTTGTAATATCATTATGGGTATTTGTAATATCATAATGGGTATTAGTAATATCATTATGGGTATTTGTATATCATAATGGGTATTTGTAATATCATTACGGTTATTTGTAATATCATAACAGGTATTTGTAATATCATTACGGGTATTTGTAATATCATTATGGGTATTTGTAATATCATTATGGGTATTGTAATATCATTATGAGTATTTGTAATATCATTACGGGTATTTGTCGACCGAGCGAAGCGAAGGTCTTTGAGTTAACTAGGGCGATTTGCACTTGTCCGTCCGTCCGTCCGTCCGTCCGTCCGTCTGTCAGAGCCTTATAACTTTTGAATTACTGAACGTAATTACTTCAAATTTAGATATAATTTGTAAACCGATGGCCTCCAGCCGAAAATGGCTTAAAAAGTTATAAAAATCTTTATTTCAGGGGGGCTCTCATAGAAGCGAATGCGAAGTAAAAAAAAAAAATCGCGTTACATAAAATTGTTACGTATCATTTTAAAGATAATTTTGAACTGAGTACAAAAATATTTTTTTTTTAATTTTTCCCTTAAAATTGACGAAATGGGGGGCTTTCAAAGTGGCGATTTTATACGCTCGCTTGAAGACGCTCTCTAGAAAAATCCGCTATGGATTTTCAAACTGATTTTATGTTTTTAGGTCACTTATATCCTGTACTTGAACAACAAATACTAAAATTATATGAATATTATAAAGAAACGAGATTATTTAATTTTTAATGGGCGTCAGTAATTCATATAGCATCAACATAGCTTCACAATAATGCTAATAGATGGCGCAGTCAGTAACTATTCCCATGGAACTACGAGTTAAATTCAATGTTTGATAAATAATTCAATGTTTTCACTAACGTTCCCTAACCTTTACGGGCTACCTATAAGTTAGGTGATTGATGTTTTCTGTCAACTTATTTATCACGATCCTGTACGGGACACCTAAAAGGATATTGGGACGGATGTTAGGACTTAGGATTGTATTTAGGAGCTACCTACGTTAAGAGACTCCTACTTAGGGGATGATTTAGGTATGTTTGGTGAAAACGGGCATAATAATAATGTCAGTTTTGGTTATCATGTATCGATTGAATGAATAATCATGGGATACCGTTACCGCGAGGTCTCAGTTCGGGGCGAACCACTAGTAATATCATTATGTGTATTTGTAATATCATAATGGGTATTTGTAATATCATTATAGGCATCAGTGTAACTCCCTCACTAAACAACCCCTCACCTGGTGGCAGCGCGAGCTGAGCCCTGGGCTCCGGCGGCGGAGGCAGGGTGACAGCGGTGAGCGAGGTGTTGGCCGCCAGCAGACTGGTCAGTATTGTGTTCTGTGCCTGGAAACAATTAACAACTGGGTAGCAATGACGAGTTGGATTTCTTTTACTCAAGTTTCGCAAATTGACATGGCTAATGAGTTGGTTAAGTTGACTCGGTGTCGATGCGAATTGTGACGACATCAAACGAGTCGCAGGGAGCCGCTGGATCCAGGCGGCGCAAGACCGAGGCCTGTGGAGGTCCATGCAAGACCTTCGTCCAGCAGTGGACGTCTATCGGTTGGTAAAGAAGATTTATTCTAAGACTAGCTTTTTCCCGCGGCTTAGCTCACGTTGAGTTCGATTTTTCAATCCGCTATTTTATTGAATTTTCAAAAATCCTTTCTTAGCGGATGCCTACGTCATAATAGCTACCTGTATGCAAAGTTTCAGTCCGATCTGTCCAGTATTTTGAGCTGCACGTTGATAGATCAGTCAGTCAATCAGTCAGTCATTTACCCTGGCTCAGTGGTGAGCGCTGTTGTCTTATACCTGGGAGGTCTCGGGTTCGATTCCCGGCGGGGTCAATTTTGGAATTTATAATTTCTCTGGTCTGGTCTGGTGGGAAGCTTCGCCGTGGCTAGTTACCACCCTACCGTCAAAGACGTGCCGCCAAGCGATTTAGGGTTCCGGCACGATGGCGTGTAGAAACCGATTAGGGGTACGGGTTGAATGTTCACTGCCATACCCCTTACAAGATAGCCCGCTACCATCTTAGACTGCATCGTCACTCATCAGGTGAGATTGCAGTCAAGGACAATCATGGATTTAAAAAAAAAAATTCTCTAAGATTATGAGAGTAGTTACCTGTACCACAGCGCCGCTGCTGAAGCTGTGGGACAGTTCCTTGGGTTTGCGCTTGTACCCCTTGGGTGGGCCCCTCTTCTTGGCTACCTCTCCATTCTTCTTGTACCTCACCACTTCCCCATCCACCGGTTTGGTAACGGGCGTTATCGTCAGTTTAGAGGGCAAGGAGTAGCAGCTGTGCAAACTCCTCACTATGTTACTGTGTGAGGATACTGAAAAAATAATGAATACATACTTAGTTCAAAACATTCTATGAGTTTTAAATGATAGGCAGCACTCGTACACACATATAAACAAATGCGGACACACACACGCACACACATATACATATAACTTAGATACTAGGTATATTTAGCATGTAATATTTTCAAAATTATTCTGTTCAAACTTTTTATTTTTAATTTAATTCATTATTAAACTTAACTTTAGTTTTAAAGCAAGAAAAAGCCCTAATGTAATATTTAGTAAACTCAACACATACAGAAATGTTTTTATTTGTTAAAGTGCACTAGATATTTAACTCTTATTATTATTCAATGTTACGGAAGGCACTGGCCCCTAAGATACGGGTTTTCCTAGTTTAGGGGTCAGGATTCCATAGTATTGTGCTGTACTGAGTTTTATAAATAAAGATTATTATTATATTACGAAGCAGTGATAGCCTAGCTAGTGGTTAGGACTGTGGTCTCCTATTCGGGGGGTCGCAGGTTCGATCCCGGGTACGCACCTCTGACTTTTCGGAGTCAAGTGCGTTTAAGCAATTAACTATCACTTGCTTCAACGGTGAAGGAAAACATCGTGAGTAAACCTGCACATCTGAGGGTTCTTCATAATGTTCTTGAAGGTGTGTGAAGTCCGCCAATTCGCATTGGGCCAGCGTGGTGGACTATGGCCTATAACCCTTCTCTGAGAGGAGACCTGCGCTCAGTAGTGAGCCGTTGACGGGTTGCTAATGATGAATGATGATGATTATATTACTGGCGTGCAGGTTACTCGTCGCAAACGCCAACGGATTGGCCAAGTTCAACGGGTTGTTGACGAATTTCGGCAGCGTGTTCGTCGTCGGGAATATGGCGAGGGACTGCGCCGGTATCTGGTACACTTTCAGGTTGAACTCTGGTGTAAGCTTGAGCTTTGGGAGCTGCTCGTCATCGCTCGAGTCCGACTGGTTGAGAGGGTCCTTGTCGGAACTCCGGTAGGGCTCCGAGTGAGGCAGCTCCGCCTCTTGGATACAGAACATCTGGAATATGCAATAGGAATGCTCGTGAACGGGTGCCACCGGCGGGAATGGGGCTACTATCTGTGTGCCCGTCTTAAGGTGGAAGACAGGGGTCTGCTCGCGAAATTCAAATTTAATTTGGTTTTTCGCAATTTGTAAACTAATACGACAAAGTAGGCTAATGGCATTCTAATTGCGCCAGTGGAATTATCATCTTCACAGGTTCACATAAAAATCTTTACTTGAAAGTGACCAGTTTAAGAAATTAATCAAAATACTGAGTTGGACGTGAGTTACTCACAAATTAGTCGATATTTTTATTAATTTCTTAAACTGGACACTTTCAAGTAAAGATTTTTATATAAACCTGTAAAGATGATACTGCCATTGTCGCAATTAGAATGCCATAAGCCTACTTTGTCGTATTAGTTTACAAATTGCGAAAAACCAAATTAAATTTGAATTTCGCGGGTAGAACCGTGTCTTCCACCTTAACATGCATTGAATTGTAGTACCTACACTTTTTTTGGAACTTCACCTCATTGTGGAAATATTATATTCTATTCTATTCTACCAAAGATGCATGGGTTAAATCGGCACGGCATCCGGCTGCCCACAAGATAGTATAAAAAACTTTTTACAATGTAATAGCTGTATATAATAATATTGTAAAATGATTATTTTGAAAAGAGCAACTGCTGAGTTTCTTGCCGGTACTTCTCAGCAGAATCCGCTTTCCGAACCGGTGGTTAGATTCATGACGTGTCATAAGAGCCACAGGTTGGCCTACGTGAAATAAATAATTTTGAATTGAATTGAAATAATTTGCCGTGGCCTTGCGCTGATATAGACTAATTTTTCCACATCCTTACTGATATTATAAATGCGAGTGACTTTGATTGTTGGTTTATCCTTCAATCGCGCCACAACAGAGCTAACGACGTGATTTTTTGCACGGGTTGAGTTGAAGACCTGGAGATTGACATATGCTACTTTTTATCCCGAAAAATCAAAGAGTTCCCGAGGGATCTTAAAAACGAACGCGGACAAAGTTAAGGTCAGCCAGGGGCGAACTCTCTATACAAGTCAAAAAGCCCGGCTTGCCTAATATCAGCTTGATATTATTAGACATATTATTGTAATATCTCACTAATAAATCGATCAAGTTTAAATTACTTGTTTAAATTTTCGCGCCAATCAGTTAAAATATATCACTAATTATTATTAGATATATGCCAAAAATATAACTTGTCAAAAAACCAAGTCTCGCAACTCAGTTCTTCTACCGTAAAAGTTAGATCCATGAAATACCAAGTCGGTTAATTTATTCAGTCCCTACTTAAGGGTCCTTCTGTCTTACGTTATTACTTAACTAGCAGCCCGGACAGACTTCGTTCTGTCAAAAGTTAAAAGTAAGAATTAATTTTTTTGTTTGTTTTTTTTTTTATTAAAACCTTCCGTGGACCTTAAGGAACATACAAAAAAATAAATTAACCAAATTGGTCCATCCATTCTTGAGTTATGCGCTTACCAACATTCTATATAGATTAGCTAACCTAACAACATCTTATAGTGACCATTTCAATATTAAAAATCTTTGGTTTTGAATAAATAGATTGACTTTGCAATCACACTAAACAATCTAATTTAATTTATGTACCTATTACTTGTGACTGTAAAGCAGTGATAGCCTAGTGGTTAGGTCTCCTATTCGGGGGGTCGCAGGTTCGATCCCGGGTACACACCTCTGACTTTTCGGAGTCAAGTGCGTTTAAGCAATTAAATATCACTTGCTTCAACGGTGAAGGAAAACATCGAACCTGCACATCTGAGAGTTCTCTATAATGTTCTCAAAGGTGTGTGAAGTCCGCCAATTCGCATTGTGCCAGCGTGGTGGACTATGGCCTATCACCCTTCTCTGAGAGTAGACCTGCGCTCAGTAGTGAGCCGTTGATGGGTTGCTGATGATGATGGTTACTTGTGAGATACATTGTTTTCATTGGATGGCCAAGTATTTAGTTGGTGGTTTGGCGCGAGACATGTTTATTGAATATTGCAATAATATTATTTGTGAAATAATAGTGACTTTTGTAGAGTTCAGATTTAATTAACATCATTTCATGTGATAATTTAAAGTGTGTGCAAATATTGATTAGTGAAAATAAGGTACAATTTTTAACTTATTGTACATTCATTCATTCGTGAACGTGGGCGTTCAGTTCGTCTAAGTCAGAAACTCTATGGAATTCGCCAATCTTCGTTGCAAAAAAAAAGTATATCTATCTATCTGCTGCTGAAACTTTGGAAAAATTTGAGAGTGACAAACACTCTAGTCGCTAGCTTTTGCCTGCGTTCATCTGTCCGAAGATGAAGATAAAAATCAGAAAACTTTTATTTTTCCAGGATAAAAATATGCTGTCCTTCACCGTGCATGTGCAAAAAATTGTTGATTGCCATTGTTAACCAACTTCAAAACAGGAGGAGGTTCTCAATTTGTTGGAATGTTTTTTTATGTGAGTTCACCGATTTGAAGACGCCTGAACCAATTTGGAAAAATTCTTTTTTTTTTGCTTCAAAGGGTTTAAGTCGAGCGGTTTCTAAAATATGAACAGTAAATTATTATATACTTTGTAGTAGAGTGGGTGTTAGAAGTTGGTTTCTCAAAAATAATTATTTATTACAGATTATTTTGTGGTTGAAGGACAAATTACTGGTGCCAAAAAAATTAGTACATAACATCAAATCATCATCATCATCATTAACAACCCATCAACGGCTCACTACTGAGCGCAGGTCTCCTCTCAGAGAAGGGTTATAGGCCATAGTCCACCACGCTGGCCCAATGTGAATTGGCGGACTTCACACACCTTCTAGAACATTATGAAGAACTCTCAGATGTGCAGGTTTCCTCACGATATTTTCCTTCACCATTGAAGCAAGTGATATTTAATTGCTTAAACGCACTTGACTCTGAAGTCAGAGGTGCGTACCCGGGATCGAACCTGCGACCCCCCGAATAGGAGACCACAGTCCTAATCACTAGGCTATAACTGCTTCTAACATCAAATCATATCTATTGTTTTGTGAATAAACTGTGATAATTACAAAAAAATCCTTTTTAAAATTTTATAAAATAACTAGCTGACCCAGCGAACTTTGTACCGCTGACAAAAATATTTAGGGGTCCCCTTATCATTTAGGGGTATGAAAAATTGATGTTCCGATGTCCCGATTCTCAGACCTACCCGATATGCACACAAAATTTCATAAAAATCGGTCCAGCTGTTTCGGAGGAGTTTGGTAATAAACACCACAACATGAGAATTTTATATACTAGATACCCCAAAGGCATAATATTTTTAATAGTATTGTATTTTTTGTATTTTAAGTGAAACCTTTATTGTTTGTCAAAAATTACATTAACTGAGTGAACATTGACTTTGAATAGGTATTTTTTTTAAGTAATAAAGTTTTAATCAAAAGCCTTTCATCAGCTCCATGGTACAAAAGCTATTATAAAGAAGATAGTGTGGTGCAATAATATAAAAAAAGGCTTGCAATACGTTAACCAATACATACGAAATAGTTGGTTTAACATAAAAATACATAGTAAGTACATGAAAAATAATATATTAAACCAAATCCAAGTAGTAATAACCTCAATGAAGTGAGTTGTACGTGAGAAAACTACGAAATATACACAATAACCACATCACTAATGCTTCAAGAATTATTCAGGCCGTTCACACAAAATACAGTTATAATAGGAAACTAAATATGACGGACTAAATAACCTATTAAATAACATAATATGGCTAGTCGCTAATTAATTGAAACTTTTTACAAAATGTATTTAGTGCAATGCGGCAAAATGGGGTGTTCTAACGCTTTATTATTAACTCTCCTCAACAGCACATTGTTTTATGTTCAATACTATAAATTAAATTTACAAATTAAAATTTCGTATTGATATTGAATGAACAAGTCACCTTTTCACTGTTGATTCGATACCGAAATCTCTAACTTCATGGGAAAAATAGCTTTCACATTCAATTTAAATTTATTTTATTACTTTGTGACTAATTATAAGCAAAAACTTCTTCTACGGTTAATTTAATAATAATAACAAAAGACAAAAGTAGACGCTTGTGTGCACAGAATACTCCTCGGCTTGATTACTGGCTTGCATAGACCCATGAAGGTCTATTTCCTACCTACCATGCATAGACCACGAACACTAGGATACTGGCTTGTGGCCATAGACGAATAATATTTACCTTGTGGCCTTTCTTGTGGTTGAAAAATATTTCACCACAGAGTGGGTACATTGCTATATTTTGTGTACCTCATATCCTCATATCAAACAAATATCCCGAAAAATCAGACAAGTGCGAGTCGGGCCTCGCTCTTATAGAGTTCCGTACATATATGACCAAATCATTTTTAGGGTTCCGCACCCAAAGGGTACCAACGGGACCCTACTACTAAGCCTACGCTATCCGTCCGTCCGTCCGTCCGTCTGTCAGCGGGCTGTATCTCGTAAACCGTAATAGATAGACAGATGAAATTTTCACATATTATGTATTTCTATTGCCGCTATAACAACAAATAATAAAAATTAAATTAAATTAAAAAAATTAAATTAAAATCTTTCCATGGGTACATGGAAATATTTTTATTTAATTTTTTTTACCGGAACCCTAAAAGAGCGAGGCCCGACTCGCACTTGGCCGATTTTTTTAAACTAGATACATATTAGATATCTTATTTCTTAGAAAGTACTAAATTAGCATATGGGGAAAAAAATGCTCGTTTGTTTTGGTCACAACTTACAAACCGCAATATATATCGGTGTTTTCAGTATTTGTTGTTTAAATACACTATAAAGTACTTAATATAATGAATAATAAAAAAAAAATAATAATATATACCATTATTTCAAATTCTTAATAGTTTAGTTTTCAAATTCAAATTCAAATTTTTTTATTTCACGTAGGCCTACCTGTGCCTCGTAAGACAAGTCATGACTCTACCATCGTGATGCACCGGTTCGGAAAGCGGATTCTGGTGAGAAGAGCCGGCAAGAAACTCAGCAATTATTGCTCTTTTCAAAATAATCATTTTACAATATGGATACATAAATACGGCTGGATGCCAAGCCGAGTTAACATATGCAACTTTGTTAGAATAAAATATAATATTTCCACAATGAAGAGAAGTTCCAAAAAAAAAGTACAACACTTCAATTCATGTTAAGACGGGCAGACACAAAGTAGCCCCATTCCCGCCGGTGGAACCCGTTCACGAGCATGACGCATGATCCAGCCGTCGCTTCGCTCGACAATAGAATAGAATAGAAATATTTTTTATTCAAATAAACTTTTACAAGTGCTTTTGAATAGTCGATGAATCTACCACTGGTTCGGAATGCCTTTCCTGTCGAGAAGAACCAGCAAGAAACTCGGCGGTTGCTCTTTTCAAAACAAAACAAATTTACAATACAGTAAATACTATGCTATATATGCAGTGTTTCCACAATGAGGAAAGTTCCAAAATGCATACCGACTAACATATTTGAGGGAACGTAACAACCCGCACCACACGACACCACCGCAGATATTTATAGATATATTATAGATTTTGAGATAGACCTCCTAACAAAATTGGTCTAAAACCGAAAACTTTGACAACAATGACTACAAACATGAACTTGAACTACAAAAATAAAGAAATGGGGGGCTTTGACGGCCCCCCAATTCTTCATTTTTGTAGCTAGAAAATAAACAAACTTATATTTGAACTCCAGTTAATGAGCTCTAGGTCTAGACAATGACACCCCACATGCCAGGGAAAAAATAAAATTTTATTTCGACTCCTTTTCCATGTATGGGAGCCCCCTTTATTTTTTAATTTTATTTTATTTTTAGTATTTGTTGTTATAGCAGCAATAGAAATACATAATATGTGAAAACTTCAGCTGTCTACCTATTACGGTTTACGAGAAACAGCCCGCTGACAGACGGACGGACGGACAGCGGTGGCTTAGTAATAGGGTTCCATTGGTACCCTTTGGGTACGGAACCCTAAAAATGAGAATTGGAGTTTTTTAGCTACAACGTATTTTAGTCTAGTCCACAAGTTCAAAAACGTGTTAATTCTTGATAAAGCTCCTAAAAATATGTGCTATCGCTCATTCGATTCGGAATGAAGTCTAGAAAAGTGTATCTCGAGGATTTATTAGCACATAAAAAATTGCAATTGTTATTAACAAAATAAGATGATAAAAAAAGATATTTAGATTATCATTAGTAACTCAACAATAGTGTATTTGACTATAATTAAAAATATCGTTTGATCTGGTGTCATCCTACAAGATTATTATCTAAAAACATTATTCCATACGACAAAACTAAAAAATCGGCCAAGTGCGAGTGGGGCCTCGCTCTTTTAGGGTTCCGTTAAAAAAAAATTAAATAAAAATATTTCCATGTACCCATGGAAATATTTTAATTTAATTTTTTTAATTTAATTTAATTTTAATTATTTGTTGTTATAGCGGAAATAGAAATACATAATAATATGTGAAAATTTCATCTGTCTATCTATTACGGTTTACGAGATACAGCCCGCTGACAGACGGACGGACGGACGGACGGACGGACGGACAGCGTAGGCTTAGTAATAGGGTCCCGTTGGTACCCTTTGGGTACGGAACCCTAAAAATATAGTTTTATTTAATTAGAAAACCTCAATTAAAATTGCTATAATTCTGGTCATGTTCACGAGATCGAAAACGTTCCGTGATTGCTTGAATATCGAATGACGTCACAGTTCACGCCACCTGTGGAATTCTCATTTTGTCAATACATTTCGACGTGTTTTTGTGGCGTAATAGGCTAATTTCGTATGTCTATGTAGAAAGTTCTACAGACTACTAAGCATGGAACTAGGATTTGCGACTACCGTGGTAGAGCCGCCATTACAACTGTGGTATTATCCAGGGCCAGTCAACTTTGTACACTAGCGGCACGCTATGATGGCCGGTTTGACACATTACAATAGTGATGTGGAATGTCAATTTATTCTCGAACAAAAAACAATTAAGTTTTGTTTTTGTACCTGATTAAATAGGTTTAATAAAACAAAAATGTATATGTTTATTTAATTTATTTGAACGAACTGAATATTTGAATGAAAATGAATATACATACTTTATATGCACACAAGAAACATATGAATACAAAAGATACCAAAAAAGGTGCCACAAAAGGCCATAATTAATCAGATTCGTCCATACTACTATTTTCACTGTCGTCACTGCTATCATCACCTACATTAATAATTATATGTTCGTTTTCTATAATATTATCTATTTTCACATCTCTTTCATAATCTTCCCTTATTAATTTAACAGTTCTATTCACAACCTTTTCCCAGTCTCCTTTAGTCACATGTTCACAAGCTTCTTCTAATAATTTTAGCATTTTTTTTGTGGTAAATGGGGGTTCTGTATTGTGTCTTGCAGCATATCCCTTAATTTGAGCCCACACCAACTCAATCGCATTATACTCACAATGGTAAGGCGGTAACCGTATAACTCTGTGCCCATGTTCTAATGCTATTTCGTCAATGACGTATCGGATCTTGGTTGGTTTGTTTTCTTTTAAAAGACGTACTAATTCCGCTTTTAACATATTCATGTTTGCATCTACGCCATTTTTACGAAGCCATGCGACGATATCAGCTTTCTTTTGGGATTGGGCAGGTGGCTTGTCAATTTGCATCGAGTGGTATGGGGCGTTGTCCATAATTATAATAGATGGTTCAGGGAGGCTACACAACATTGAGGTAAACCATTCAGTAAACTTTTCTCCATTCATGTCTTCATGATAGTCTCCAGTGGTTTTTGACGCAAAAGCCATGAGAGAACCTTCGACAAACCCGTTGATGGTTCCGGCGTGACAAATTATAAGTCGCGATCTTTTTCCTACAGGAACTTTGGAAGTAGATGCTGCTGTGTCATCGTTCCAAGAACGGCCTACAGTATGGTTAGCATTAAGCCATGTTTCATCCAAGAACACAACATTTTGCCAATTTTTGATTTCTTTCACTTGCCGTAAAAAAGTATACCTTGCCATCGCTATATCAAATCTTTCCATCAATATTTTGCGTTTGTTACATTTTTTGTATCGAAATCCAATGGTCTTCAAAATCTTCGTTAAAGAACTTTCCCCACCGAAGAATAATCCAGCTTCCTTCAGTGAATGCACCAACTTTTTTCTTGTTGGATACTCCTTCTGTAAATAGTAGCCGTAAACATGTCTTCGGATAGCATCGGCATCAAAGCTATCGATGCCTACGACTGGTTTTGCTCGTTTTCTCTTTTTTGGTGTGTGAAGTTTATTTTCTTCTGTGCCAGTCTCGCCATATTTTTTTTTAGTTATCCGTCTAACAGTTCGTTGTCCAATATTAAGCGCATCAGCTACGCGTTCAACCACTGACGTTATAGGTAAAATTGGCCCTCCATTTTGAGCTTCACGATCGAAATAGTTACGAAGGCGTATTACGAACTCACGTGTCTGACTATTTAGAACAGTTCTCTGCGTACGTTCGGTCATATCGACGAAATCCACAACAAAGGGCTTGAACAGAGTCCAAATTAACGAGCAAGGGTCAACAGTAATGCAGTATCAATATTTGAAATCCAAAGCCAGGTCAAAACTATATCACAATCGCATTGCACTGACAGTTTATACTTTTCGAAGCAACGTCAATTCGAAACTGCTTTGTTTTGCATTGAGCATTGACGCGAGTTTGCCGGAGGTAGTAGTTGTGCTAGCCAGCGATCCTATGTGACGATCGTATTAGATTCCATTTTTAAAAATTTTCAATTTAGAAAACCAAATGCCGAGTTGTGGTATATATCATATAAAAATAAAAATTTTACCTTTTGTATGAAACAGCTGATATTTTTTTGCGATTTCAGAGGTTTGTCCACATAGTGAAAATTGTTCATATTCACAAGTACATTCACCCCTTAAATGGTGCAAACTGATTTTTCTACACTTGTATACATTTTAGAAATCAATTTAATAAATAAATTTTGAGTCCTAAACCTAAAACTACATTCGATAAAATTTATGAATCTCTGCACATCACTATCGTCAATAAAGTAATACAATTATTTCCTTCAAAGTCGTTATCAATTAATACGGAACTTCATGAGCGGACAAACGTCAAACCGGCCATCATAGCGTGCCGCTAGTGTAGGGATTGGTTGGTTCATTAAGTGGGTTTGTCATGGGGTTTTCATTATAAAAAAATGATACAAATCCTTTATTACCGGAACACCCTAACCCTCAAAATACGTAACGCAAGTTTCCTTCCGAAATAAATTGCCAATTTGTATTATTTTCGAAGACTAGTTAATAACATAAATTGGTAAATAAATTTATTTTGGAAGGAGCTCGAATTTATTAATTACCTACCTGTATTTACACTAGCGGCACGCTATGATGGCCGGTTTGACGTTTGTCCGCTCATGAAGTTCCGTATTAATTGATAACGACTTTGAAGGAAATAATTGTATTACTTTATTGACGATAGTGATGTGCAGAGATTCATAAATTTTATCGAATGTAGTTTTAGGTTTAGGACTCAAAATTTATTTATTAAATTGATTTCTAAAATGTATACAAGTGTAGAAAAATCAGTTTGCACCATTTAAGGGGTGAATGTACTTGTGAATATGAACAATTTTCACTAATTAATGTAGGTGATGATAGCAGTGACGACAGTGAAAATAGTAGTATGGACGAATCTGATTAATTATGGCCTTTTGTGGCACCTTTTTTGGTATCTTTTGTATTCATATGTTTCTTGTGTGCATATAAAGTATGTATATTCATTTTCATTCAAATATTCAGTTCGTTCAAATAAATTAAATAAACATATACATTTTTGTTTTATTAAACCTAGTTAAGTATACCGATTCTCATGTCGACAAGCAACATTGCGTAACCTTTGTTAAATGATTGGGAAACTCTTTCTACTGAAAAAGACCACCGGCGATGCAGCGCGCCATGGGAAACGAGAACAATAGAAGAGCAGTCCCTAACTTGGCTCGTTAGCGTTAAGACATTTAGTTTTTATAATTATTATAATTAATTTTAAATAAAGTTTTCAATTTCTTTTTTACTTTTTAAAAACTAATAACTACGCACCCGAAATTTGACTGGCGCAGCCGATGTAGATATTTCGTGAAGCTGTATATCCAGAGGTCCCAAAATCGACTTCGCTTACGGCTAGCGAAATTACGAACCATAAATCAAATAAATAAGTCATAAGTGGCGGTGTTCCTGGAAGAAATAACTTACCTTGAACGGGAGGATGCAGATGCACAGAGGGTGAGTAGAACTTTTCGCTTTCCTGTGTTCCCATCCTATACCTGTTGGTGTAGCTATTTTTGTCCGTAATAAAAAGGGAAATTGAAACGTACTCGATAGTTCGGTCCAAAATCACCGATTATCTGATTTTTATTAGTCCTGTAATGCACTACATAGGCATTATTTAGGAATTAGTATTAGGATAACCGTGAAATTGTAAAATTGAATTAATTAAAAAGAAAAGTTGAAAAGAAAAGTTTTATTAATATTTTAATGATTATATTATAATTAAATTAATTTAAAAAGAAAATCTTAAAAGAAAAGTTTGCATTAATATTTTATATTTTAATTGCTAATATTATAACATCTTACTATTTTGTGTTATTATCTAATCAAAATGGAAAAAGTAACTATTGTCCCCCGCGAAATTGCGGAACTGATTCCGAAATTCGATGGAGAGGCAAATTTATTGAACATATACCTAAGAAAATGTGAATACATCATTCACAACTTCAGACAGTCAGATAGTCCAGCCCAGGAGCTCTATTTATTCCATGTAATAACGAGTAGGCTAACAGGAAAGGCGGCTTTCCTAATTAGCGAAAGGGAGGATATTCATTGTTGGCAAGAACTGAAAGACGTTTTAATACAGCATTTCGGTGACCCTCGTTCAGAAGAATGTGTTGCCATCGAAATGGAGTCATTAAAAATAAAATCCGGTGAACCTTATGCCGATTTCTGTAAACGTATCCAGCACATCAGAAGCATTTTAATTTCGAAAGTAAATAGGCTGGACGATGTTTCGCTCAAGGAGTCCAAAATGATCATCTATAATAACTTGTCGCTGAACGTATTCTTATACAACTTACCAGAGCATTTAATACGCATTGTTAGATTAAAAAATCCCAAAACACTAGAAACAGCTTTGGAATACGTCACCGAGGAAGTTAATTTTCAATTCCAGTATGACTCCAAAAATAACAAAAAATCTCATCAAAATCAGTTGAGCCCTCTCAATAATAAGCTGAGCACCCCACAAACAGCCTTTAGAACGGCAGTGAATCCATTTCAAAATCGGTTCACTATGCCTAGCCAATTTAATCAAGGGTTCAGACCCCAAACTAATTTTCAAAGCCAACTGAGGTCCAATAATAATAATTTTAAATTTGGATCCCCGACGCAATCTAATAATTTTAAATTTGGAATTCCGAACCAACAACAGAATTTTAAATTTGGCATACCTCAACAAGGTCATGGTCAAATCAGAAATTTACAACACAATAATAATTACCAGAATTTCAATAGACAAGTGAATAACCCAGTCCACCCTGGAAATTCAAATCAATTTAAGTTCGGCATACCAAGGCCACAGAACAACACCATGCCGACCGACGTATCCATGCGTACCGCTCCACAAATAAGGCAAAATATGATGGAAATTCCGGAAAATGTATTTTATAACAATGACCTAGACATAAGCGAAAATTATTATTACGATAGTTGTTGTGAGACCTACCCAAATTCTAATTACGACGAAGGAATCCCGGAACCTTATTTCACAGAAAATCCAAGTTTAGAAACCGAGACTTTTTGCGAAAACCCAGAATCAAATGTTGACGAAAATTTTTGCGCAACAGCCTCGAAAAACCCAGGTCCGAGATAATACGTCTTAATTGTGATAGCATATTAAAATTGCCGCATATAGAACTCCCTGAAATTCAGGCTAAGTTCATGATCGATACCGGGAGTTCTCGATCTTTTATAAGCCCTAAAAAGGCAGACCAATATTTCTCAAGATTTAAACATGCAGAGCCTTTTGAAGTCATAAGTACTCACGCCCGCAGTAGACATAGTGAGGTGATACTCATACCTCTTTTGAAAACTTTTAAAAGCAACTCTATTCATAAATTTTACGTCTACGACGTAGACAACCGCTACGACGGTCTCATAGGATCAGATTTATTAAAACAACTCGATGCTACAGTGGACATGAAAAATCAAATTTTACACACGCGTGACACTGACATACCTATTGTATACAAAGCTCCATACGAGTTGACCTTACAACCTCGAACCGAAACTCGTGTAAAGCTACCAACTACTTTGGAGAACGGGGAAGCTATACTAAACTTCATAGATTTCGGACAGGGCGCACGCATGCCCAGTGCCTTAGTGAACTGCGTAAACTCATTCGCTACAACGGTAATTCAAAATACTTCTGAAAATACTATTACTTTAACCATTAACAAACCTTTTAGTGTTACTAAATTTGAAAATAATGCATGTAGAGTGAATTCAATCCGCGAAAATTATGAAATCGATGCTTTACTGAAACAAAACTTATCAAAGCTTCGCTTAGACCACATGAACTCGGAGGAAAGTCAATTAATCGCTGATCTTTGTTATGAATACCGCGATATCTTTTACTGTGAAGACATACCACTATCTTTCACGAATCAAGTGAAACATTCCATCCGTACGAAACATGAAGATCCGATCTACATAAAACCCTATCGGCACCCCCCTGCTCAAAATATTGAAATACAACATCAGATAGATAAATTGTTACGGGATAACGTAATTCGCGAATCGTATTCTCCTTGGAGTGCCCCGGTTCACTTAGTTCCAAAAAAAATGGATGCATCAGGCCAACCTAAGTATAGAATGGTAATAGATTACAGACGATTAAACGAAATAACCACAGATGATAAATACCCACTGCCGAATATCACAGACCTCTTTGACAAATTAGGTAAATCTGTTTACTTTAGTACACTTGATCTTGCTAGTGGCTATCACCAAATTGAAGTAAAAGAGGAAGATAGGCATAAAACGGCATTTACCACCCAAGCAGGCCATTATGAGTTTACCCGTATGCCTTTTGGATTGAAAACGGCACCAGCCACCTTCCAGAGGGCTATGGACAATGTTTTGCGCGGCTTACAGGGTATCCATTGCCTAGTTTACCTGGACGATATTATAATCTATTCGTCTAGCCTACAAGAGCATATTGTAAAACTAAGAAAGGTATTCGATCGGTTAAGAGAGACTAACTTAAAAGCTACCTTAGATAAATGCGAGTTTTTAAAGAAGGAAGTTCTTTATCTAGGCCATACAATCACAAAAGATGGCCTTAAGCCAAATGACGATAAAATAAAAGCAGTGTTAGATATACCAATTCCTAAAACACCAACGGAAATTAAAAGCTTTTTAGGTCTCATTGGATATTACCGTAAATTCATCAAAGATTTTTCAAAAGTAACTTATCCTCTTACATCTTGTCTTAAGAAGGGAAGAAAGGTAGTCCTCACTGAAGAATACATTGCAGCTTTTAACAAGTGTAAAGAACTCCTAGTTAATGCCCCGTTATTACAATTCCCTGATTTCAACAAACCATTTATTTTAACGACAGACTCATCCAACTTTGCCCTTGGTGCTGTCCTTTCTCAAGGAAATATTGGTAGCGATTTGCCTATTGCCTATGCAAGTCGCACCCTCAATGATGCCGAAAGTAGGTATAGTACAATTGAACGCGAGTTACTTGCTATTGTATGGGCCGTAAAAGTTTTTCGCCCGTACCTTTATGGTCGAAAGTTCCGTATTTACACAGATCATAGACCTTTAGCCTGGCTAAACTCTATAAAAGAGCCTAATAGCAAGCTTACACGATGGAAACTGCGATTATCAGAGTTCGATTACGATATAGTATACAAAAAGGGATCACAAAATACTAACGCAGACGCACTTTCAAGGATAAAACTGAACGCATTAGAAGACGATAGTTCCCTACAAGTAAACGTTGACACCATATCCCTCAGTAGTGATGACGAGAGAGAAGATAACGACAGTATTATACGCATTCCAGACTCTGACGGTTCGAATATGTCTTTTCCCATTCGTACCCCATCTGAAAGTACGATAACTTGTAGCTCTAGAACCGATACTGCCCTCTCTGCCCTAGACATGGACGGTGAAGTCATCCCCGTACTTAACGAAGCTATTGACACAAAACCATACCAATTTCTCATATTCACTTGGAATAGAAATCATACCGTAGTTCAAGATTTCTCTCGGGATAAACAAAAGGTTTTTGAAGCACACATGCCTGAAGGAAATCCGGAGTTAATTAAGGATTTCCTGAAACAATACATAAACCCAAAAATTAGGCACTTTATCTATTTTGAAAGCGATACTCATCGTAAGGATTTCCAAAAATGCGTTATGGATTTGTTTAAAAAGGACTCAGTCAAAATATACGAATGCACCAAAAGAGTAGTTTACGTTTCAGACGAAAATGAACAGAGGTATATTGTCATAAAATATCACCAGGGTCCATCTTGTCATAGGGGAATAAAAGAAACCCTCATGAAAATAAAACGCACTTATTACTGGAATAATATGGACCAAACTGTTTCATCAGTAATAAATGCCTGTGAAGTGTGTAAGAAAATGAAATACGATCGTAAACCTCTAAAGCCTAAACTCCAGCTTACCCAAACTCAAACTAAGCCCTTCGAAGAAGTTTTTATGGATATTTTCTCAATAGAAGGAAAATATTTCTTAACCCTTATCGATGCTTTTAGTAAAATAGGGCAAGCAATAGAAATTAGTAACAGATCTACCCCTGAAGTTGTCCGTGCCCTAATTAAGTACTTTTCATTTTATGGTATACCTAATAAAATTAATTGTGACCCCGCAACCGAATTCAATAATATATTATTAAAAGAAACTTTAAATTTCTATAAAATCGAGCTTCACATAGGCACACCACATAACCCTAACTCAATGGGCTTAATAGAACGATTCCACTCAACCATACTAGAAATATATCGTTTAGCTAAATACGAGCACAAATTAACAGATGCTTCTTCTATTATGACTTACGCGATAATGTCATATAATCAAACGATACACTCGACTACAGGTCTTACACCCCTAGAAGTAGTTTTTGGCCATACCGATTCCTCAAATCCATTCAACGTAGATTTCAATCAACAGTACACGCAGAAATTGGTAAGAGACCATGCTAAGCGAACAGCCTTCCTTTATAAACATCTTTCAGACAAAATGATAGGACAAAAGGAAAGAATTAGAGAAAAACGTGGTGGTGAAACATCATTCGACGTGAATGATGGCGATGAAATATTTATAAAGGGTGTTAATACTCGACGTAGCAAGGATAAACCCCGTTATCAGAAGGCAAAGGTGACGGGAGATATCTTCAGGAATACTGTACCTGTAAGAACCCAAAATCGCGATACTAAAGTTCCACTTAAAGATATTAAACGTCCTCCACAGGTTCGTCCTTCTGCTCATTCCAGCCATCATGATCCAGGCCCTAGTACAGAAAATGGAACATAACCCAGGTATCTTACCTGTAAAAGAAGGCCAAGCATTTATAGTAGACGATAATTGGTCTTATATTAAGGTTTTAGATTTAACTTCATTAAAGGAAGACTTAGATTATAATGTTAGAATGTATGAGCACTTAAATAAAAATTTATTAAAATACTTTGGTAATAGTACGCACTATAGCGATATAACTAATATTAAGACTCAAACAGATCATTTCCTAAATATTACATTGGACAAATGTAGGCAGCTTATTCCGACTAGTAGGGTTAAACGCGGCTTATTAAATCCCTTAGGTTCATTCATTAAAATTATTACCGGAAATTTAGACAATAGCGACGCTTTAAGGTATGATGAGTTAATCACGAACCTACAGACGCGACAGGAAAGGATATCAAGAAAAATAACCATAGTTTCTGAAATGGTGCAATCTTTCGTTAATATTACTGGTTTCTCAAAAAATAATTTAATTCAACTAGACAAGGAAATTTCCGATATTAAGACATGGATAAATAACACAAAACAAGTAATAAGCGATACTAGTTTAATTAGTACTTTTCAATTATTCTTGAATAACTTCCAAATGATTTATGTTAAAATAGATGAAATTGAAACAGCTATAGCTTTTAGTAAGTTAAGAACTTTACACCAGTCTGTAATTGATACAACCGAATTGTATAGCTTGTTAATCGATATTGAAGTAACTGATAAGCTTGTATATCCTGTTAATCTGGATAATCTTTTGTTAATAGAGCAATCTATCGAACTTAAAGCTTATTCTAAGAAAAATCAGATAATTTTTATTTTGGACATTCCCCTTGTAAAAAAGGATCTTTATAGCTACTTCCGAATGATACCTCTTCCCGTCACAAATTCATTTAACCAAACATCCCTTATAATCCCTAAAACTCCTTACCTATTGGTGAAAGGTTCGAAAACCATATCGCTCGCTCAACCCTGCAAAGAAATGGACAAATTCATGTTTTTATGCCACGAAATAGAAGTCGAACCTCTGATGAAAGATGACTGTTTAGAGGCACTTATGCTACTATCCCAAAATACTAGCGCTTGTAGCCCAATTCTAGTTGAAACATCTGGAATAAAAATAGAACCCATCAAATATAACCAATGGATTTTATACAGCAAATTTGAAACACTCCTCTTGAAAGTATGTAACACAGAAGAAACTCGTGAACATATAAAAGGAACCTACATACTTACCATAGATGACACCTGCAGCTTTAAAGTAAAGGGATTAACACTGAGAAGACATCAAACTGTTGGTAGAACTATAAACTACCCCAGAATATCAACTATTCACTTCCCCGAGATACTTACTTCAAGCCCGCTACCTGAAAAGAAGCTTTTAAACCTAGATGGCGTTAACCTTCAGCATCTTCAACAGTTAGCATACAGTTTAAAGGAAAGTGATAGTGAGAATGTGTTCGATCAAAGTGAAAGCTCTATAAATGTGAAAAGTGTTAGCGTCGGAACACTAATTTTATATGTAATATTAGCACTAAGCATTTGTATTCTTTTAATGTATAAATTCATCCCTTTACAATTTTTCCGTCAAATTCAGCAGACGGAAAATCATCCCTCTGCTGACTTTGAACTTAAGGAGGGAGGAGTTAAGTATACCGATTCTCATGTCGACAAGCAACATTGCGTAACCTTTGTTAAATGATTGGGAAACTCTTTCTACTGAAAAAGACCACCGGCGATGCAGCGCGCCATGGGAAACGAGAACAATAGAAGAGCAGTCCCTAACTTGGCTCGTTAGCGTTAAGACATTTAGTTTTTATAATTATTATAATTAATTTTAAATAAAGTTTTCAATTTCTTTTTTACTTTTTAAAAACTAATAACTACGCACCCGAAATTTGACTACCTATTTAATCAGGTACAAAAACAAAACTTAATTGTTTTTTTGTTCGAGAATAAATTGACATTCCACATCACTATTGTAATGTGTCAAACCGGCCATCATAGCGTGCCGCTAGTTTAGAGACCCTTCAAACTTCGCGCCAAAATGAAGTTACCAAAGGGTCCCACAAGCAGCGCTACACTAGCGGCACGCTACGATGGCCGGTTTGACACATTACAATAGTGATGTGGAATGTCAATTTATTCTCGAACAAAAAACAATTAAGTTTTGTTTTTGTACCTGATTAAATAGGTTTAATAAAACAAAAATGTATATGTTTATTTAATTTATTTGAACGAACTGAATATTTGAATGAAAATGAATATACATACTTTATATGCACACAAGAAACATATGAATACAAAAGATACCAAAAAAGGTGCCACAAAAGGCCATAATTAATCAGATTCGTCCATACTACTATTTTCACTGTCGTCACTGCTATCATCACCTACATTAATAATTATATGTTCGTTTTCTATAATATTATCTATTTTCACATCTCTTTCATAATCTTCCCTTATTAATTTAACAGTTCTATTCACAACCTTTTCCCTGTCTCCTTTAGTCACATGTTCACAAGCTTCTTCTAATAATTTTAGCATTTTTTTTGTGGTAAATGGGGGTTCTGTATTGTGTCTTGCAGCATATCCCTTAATTTGAGCCCACACCAACTCAATCGCATTATACTCACAATGGTAAGGCGGTAACCGTATAACTCTGTGCCCATGTTCTAATGCTATTTCGTCAATGACGTATCGGATCTTGGTTGGTTTGTTTTCTTTTAAAAGACGTACTAATTCCGCTTTTAACATATTCATGTTTGCATCTACGCCATTTTTACGAAGCCATGCGACGATATCAGCTTTCTTTTGGGATTGGGCAGGTGGCTTGTCAATTTGAATCGAGTGGTATGGGGCGTTGTCCATAATTATAATAGATGGTTCAGGGAGGCTACACAACATTGAGGTAAACCATTCAGTAAACTTTTCTCCATTCATGTCTTCATGATAGTCTCCAGTGGTTTTTGACGCAAAAGCCATGAGAGAACTTTCGACAAACCCGTTGATGGTTCCGGCGTGACAAATTATAAGTCGCGATCCTTTTCCTACAGGAACTTTGGAAGTAGATGCTGCTGTGTCATCGTTCCAAGAACGGCCTACAGTATGGTTAGCATTAAGCCATGTTTCATCCAAGAACACAACATTTTGCCAATTTTTGATTTCTTTCACTTGCCGTAAAAAAGTATACCTTGCCATCGCTATATCAAATCTTTCCATCAATATTTTGCGTTTGTTACATTTTTTGTATCGAAATCCAATGGTCTTCAAAAGCTTCGTTAAAGAACTTTCCCCACCGAAGAATAATCCAGCTTCCTTCAGTGAATGCACCAACTTGTTTCTTGTTGGATACTCCTTCTGTAAATAGTAGCCGTAAACATGTCTTCGGATAGCATCGGCATCAAAGCTATCGATGCCTACGACTGGTTTTGCTCGTTTTCTCTTTTTTGGTGTGTGAAGTTTATTTTCTTCTGTGCCAGTCTCGCCATATTTTTTTTTAGTTATCCGTCTAACAGTTCGTTGTCCAATATTAAGCGCATCAGCTACGCGTTCAACCACTGACGTTATAGGTAAAATTGGCCCTCCATTTTGAGCTTCACGATCGAAATAGTTACGAAGGCGTATTACGAACTCACGTGTCTGACTATTTAGAACAGTTCTCTGCGTACGTTCGGTCATATCGACGAAATCCACAACAAAGGGCTTGAACAGAGTCCAAATTAACGAGCAAGGGTCAACAGTAATGCAGTATCAATATTTGAAATCCAAAGCCAGGTCAAAACTATATCACAATCGCATTGCACTGACAGTTTATACTTTTCGAAGCAACGTCAATTCGAAACTGCTTTGTTTTGCATTGAGCATTGACGCGAGTTTGCCGGAGGTAGTAGTTGTGCTAGCCAGCGATCCTATGTGACGATCGTATTAAATTCCATTTTTAAAAATTTTCAATTTAGAAAACCAAATGCCGAGTTGTGGTATATATCATATAAAAATAAAAATTTTACCTTTTGTATGAAACAGCTGATATTTTTTTGCGATTTCAGAGGTTTGTCCACATAGTGAAAATTGTTCATATTCACAAGTACATTCACCCCTTAAATGGTGCAAACTGATTTTTCTACACTTGTATACATTTTAGAAATCAATTTAATAAATAAATTTTGAGTCCTAAACCTAAAACTACATTCGATAAAATTTATGAATCTCTGCACATCACTATCGTCAATAAAGTAATACAATTATTTCCTTCAAAGTCGTTATCAATTAATACGGAACTTCATGAGCGGACAAACGTCAAACCGGCCATCATAGCGTGCCGCTAGTGTAGTAGTCTTACTTTGTAACCACCTTTTTTGTAGGTTGTTGTCGTATAAAGTATTCTGTGGTGTTTCTATGGAGTATATTGTATTCTGTGGTAAAGTGCTTACCAAAGACTACAGTGTATAAGGGGTGTTTACTGCATGCTTTCAGCTTTGCAATGAATGACGTGCCCTTTTTCATTGACGTGGCTAATGGCTTTGACTTGTTTTGTAAAATTAGGATAAATGGGATAAAATGTTCTATCTTTTAATCTGTGAAATGTTCTGTCATATCATTCTATGATTGATGGTAATATTTATTTTACTTGTAGGTTGTAGTGTAGTTTTTCTTTATTACAAAATCCAAAGTGTTCTCTTGGACTTTATTATTTTTGATGAGAAAACTATAATTATTATCAATCAACATGCGGTGCTACGCGCCCTTCTGTAAAACCACTGCGGAGACAGTCTCGGGATCCGCGGCGGTCACGCTCCACGAGTGAGTAGGTACCTTAGTAGACCCAAAGATCTATGTATTTGTATAAAACGAGGAATCTTTGAATAGATGCGAGCCCTTTCATTTCGTTCACCGCTTGTCTTGCCCACAAGCTTAATGATGTCGTAGGTACTAAAAATTAACTTTAGTCGACGATGTTAACATATTCTACTGCGTATGTCAGGCCGGAGTTAGAAAGTTGGCGCTTTGTCATCCCGTGCTGCGGAGAGCACGTAAAGCCGTCGGTTCTGTGCCTGACGTCTCTCTCGTCATGTCGGATTGCCGTCCCATCTGGCCATGAGAGTGAGGAAATAGAGAGTGCACTTGAGGGGCAAAAAAAGTGACATCGTGTGACAAGGAACAGGGGGGGGGGGGGGGTGTTAAAAGTTATGTAACGTCACATGTCAAAATCTAGTATTCAAAAACACGAAATTTATGAGTTAACCAAAACAAACCTGTAAAATTAATTTCATATAAGTAAGTAAATATAAATTTTAAACATATGTGATTGTCATACCAAGGGGGCGGCGGGTCAAATACCATTGAAGTGTGACATAATTTATGGATGGCCCCTATTTGCAAACTGCTTGGAATGTTCCATATGTTATACTTTCAACAGAATATTGAACAGTACGTAGGCTTATCGTTTATAATACAACATTGCGGCGCTGGGGTGGTCGCATCATGCGAGTGAGTCCCGTCACCGTCGCTGCCATCAATCGGGTTGACACCTGCGTATAACTCCTAAGATATTCATAAAGAAAGTATTCATTGTAAAGAATGATCTTGATGTGCATGAAATGCATGAAATGCTTATGGTAACTATTTAACATATTTAAGTTCTTCTTTATCAACCGATAGACGTTCACTGCTGGACAAAGGTCTCTTGCATGGACTTCCACAGGCCTCTGTCTTGCGCCGCCTCGATCCAGCGGCTCCCTGCGACTCGTTTGATGTCGTCGGTCCACCTGGTGGAGGGTCTGCCAACACTGTGCTTCCCGGTGCGGGGTCGCCACTCCAACACCTTGGGACCCCAACGACCATCAGCTCTTCGAACTATGTGCCCCGCCCATTTCCACTTCAGTCTCGCGACTCGCTGAGCTATGTCGGTGACTGGTTCTCCTACAGATCTCGTCATTTCTGATTCGATCCCGCAGGGACACTCCGAGCATAGCTCTGTCCATCGCCTGCTGAGGGGTCCTGAGCCTACTTAAGTTGATAAGTTACATATTTAAGTTGATAAGGCTATTATACTGCTATACAGTTACTGTATCTGTCTAAATAGATTTCCAATTACCGCATGGTATGTAAACATTTTTTAGAAGTTAAAATGAGTATAGTAAGCTATCCTTTATAATTAATCAATTATTATAATATATTAAGCAATTAAATATCACTTGCTTCAACGGTGAAGGAAAACATCGTGAGGAAACCTGCACACCTGAGAGTTCTTCATAGTTCTTGAAGGTGTGTGAAGTCCGCCAATTCGGATTGGGCCAGCGTGGGGACTATGACCTATGACCCATCTCTGAGAGGAGACCTCGCTCAGTAGTGAGCCGTTGATGGGTTGATAATGATGATGATGATGAAGCTATTCTTAAAAGATAGATTGATAGATATAAAAGCTTGCTGCATTGGATTCAATGGACAGACGCGCCAGAAGACTCATTGGCGACGAATCGCTAAGTAACTCCAAACTTCAAAGTCTGGAACATCGGCGCAAAGTTGCCTGTCTGTCGGTATTTTACAGGATATATTTCGGAGAGTGTGCTAAACTATTTGAACTAGTTCCTCCATCACCCTTCTGCCATCAAACCACAAGGCATCGCTCGAATCTGCACCGCTACGTGTCGAAATTCCCTGATCCCGCACTAAGCGTTTTGCTTCCTCGTTCCTAATACGCACCGCTAAAATTTGGAATGCCCTTCCGGCTTCCGTTTTTCCAACTGACTATAACTTACCTTTAAATCAAGAGTGAATAGGCATCTTCTAGGCAAGCGCGCTCCATCTTAGGTTGCATCTTCACTTACCATCAGGTGAGATTGCAGTCAAGCGCTGGTATATATATTTAAAAAAAAAAAAAAAAGATATGTATATGCCATCGCTGACTTTTCTGTAAAGCCTTATCCGACCATACCACCACCATACATTGTTTGGCTATATCTCAAAGGAGTTAGGCAGTGTTTTCCAACATTGTCAACAATCATCATCATATTTCAACCAATTCACCCAAAACCTTACTTAACAAATTATACACTAAAACCTTCCTCATTAATCGCTATCTTTTGGTGAAAACTGCATGAAAATCCATTTGGTAGTTTTGAGTTTATCGCGAACAGACAGACAGATGCGGCGGGGGACTTCATTTTCTAATCTATACTTATAATAATAACTGGACGATTTCTGTACATTTAGGGCCTTCTGATAAGTGTCGGATAGCCTAACCGTAAATTTTGTCACTTTCTTACTTTACGTCAAGTGACAAAATATGCGAATAAGCTATCCGACACTTATCAGAAGGTGGTGAAAATGGCCCTTAATCTATTTTGAAAATTTTAACCGGGGGTGCTTTATTATCAATACTGATCCCAAAACACATTTTTATTTAATTTTTGTCTGTCTGTCTGTCTCTCCGGGCATCACGCAAAAAATACTGAACGGAATTGTATGTAATTTGGTATAGTAGTAAGTGATACTCGGGGTCAACATATAGGATAATTTTTATCCTGATAAACAATAAGGTTCCTCCAGGATAGGGGATGTAAGTTTTTATCAGTTTAACGTCATAATTCCGTCAAATTTGAACCGATTTTAATCATTCTTTTTTTATTTAAAAGTGTATAATATCAGGCATAGTTTGTCTAATTTTGATGAAGATCTGATAAATATTATAGGAGATAGAGGACATAATGCTTCACGGGTAGCAGCAAAAGTCACTCACATAAAGGACAACAATCGAATACAGGCCTTCCATATTTATATGAGGGTTTTAGCCAATGACATAGACTTTGTCATTAACCTCCAGGCCCTATGGTCTGGGAGCCAGTGACAGATTTTCATGACCAAGTCCCTCCCAATCCAAACATCGCGAAATGCATTAGGGATTTATATTATGAATATTCGCGACCGTCAGCTGCGACTCCGTGGGTGGGGCGGGCAGTGGCAGCCTCCAACGCATGGAGAAAAAAAATTTATTTTAGTCATTTCCTCCCATTTGAAAATTAGTCAGATTATAGTTTACCTAATATTTTGAAGGAAAAATAAAGTCAGCTGACCATAACATGGTGGATTATACATCAGCTGGCTGCTTGAACATGAAAAAAAATTTATATTTTCAATGATTTCCTCTCAACTAAAAAATTACCTGGTGATCGTGTATATGCTACTATGAATGAAAATTAATTTCAGCTGGCTGTATCTCAGTGGAAAGTTTGTCAGCTGGTACCTTGAAAGGTGTGACGCAGCAGCATCTATCACCTACTGAATCTTATCAGCTGACGACTTTTCCCTTGACTTACAGCTAGCTGATTTGTTTCATTATTTACTAGAGCATGTTAACAATCCTCTTATAAATTTTCAACTGGGAGGAAATCAAGTTTCTTAAGTTATTCGGCAGTATGCTTGACATAAAGAAACTAGAAACTTGTCAACACAGTATGGAGAGAAGTATGATAAACATTAAAAAAAAAAGACAGAATAAACCTTAAATCTATAAGCAAGCACAAAAAGCCTTTGTCGGAACCCTAAACAGGAAATCATTAAAAACACATAACATTCATGCGTATGCTCTATGTTCAAATAACAATAACTCTGAAAGTACTAGACATACAGTTATAAATTAAATGTGGTATTGTAGCTTAGCTCAAAATCTCTTGATCTAGTAAAAAAATAAAAAGGGTTGTCGGGGGTGTTTTTGCAGTTATTTACAATAATTTGTTGATTTGCATGATTTTACGATTATTTTTTCGGGTTTCATATTTTTTTCAAAGGTTATGGAGATCTAAACATATTTGTTTTGTAATGTAGACGGTAGGACAGTATTTTTGCCCTTCGAATAAGCCCATTTTTATCTCAGTAAGACCAAAACTTTGAGAGATATGATTCTTTTTGTACACGTTTAGAGAATATTTCAGTACAAAAACAAAATGGCTGCCACATAGGGGGGAAGTGGATTGGGCCCAAGTTTAGGGTGTATTTGTACTTAAAATAGTTGTTATATAAGTGTTTAAAATATCGCTAATTCATGTCCGAACACAATGTAGATGGCGTGTTTTCGACCGAAGGCACCGGTTGACCTGAAGTGATGCTGTGACCGCGCGCTCTCCGCCCTCTATCTCGAAAACGGTTCACCGTATAAAAAATTTTTTTAAACAAAATTGGTAGAGAATTTTGTATTCTACAATATTGATAATAAATACAAATAGCAAAAAACCCATAGGAAATGAGATATTTACAAAAAAAGCGCAATAAACCGATTTTTGTGACCTTTGACCTTGAAATTTAATAGTTGCGGACACCCTACCATATGTAGGTTTTAAGACAACTTTTAAGGTGTCAATATACAAGTATTTACAGACTTACAGCTGGGTATCTCGAATTCCGAGATTCTTACCTAATTTTAGCTTAAATGACTGGACTAACCATTGTGTTTGTTTTGTAGCCTACCCGTGCGAAGCCGGGGCGGGTCCACTAGTTTTTATAATAATTATGTAGTGATTACTTCAAAATTAGTATTCATTCCTGGAACTCTATATACATATAACTAGATAGGTCCTCTTTGGGCAGAAATGAGAGATCTTTGTTTACATGTCTCACACGCACACAAACACACTCCCACTATTAAAACTAACGTTGAACTGGTGTAATCTGCAGGTTCCCCAGTGACTCGCATCTCCGTGCTGCCTGGCTCAGAGCCCTCGGCAGACAAGACACTCCCCTCCCAGACCCTGCTGTGGTCTGCTCGCAGCATTTCCTGAGCGATGACATGTATGAAACGGAAAGTGGCTCAAGGCAAATTTGTGCTGGTGCGATTCCCTCAACAGTGCAGGTAACTTTGCTAGGGTTTAAGTTGCAAGGTAATTATATGCATTATATCTTGTTATGTTGTTAATATACAGTCAACATAAACTTTATTTTATTCATTTTTAGCCAATCTTGAATGGATTTTTGTACGGTTATTAAAGGCCAGTGTTGTGGACTTTGGCCTATAACCCTTCTCTGAGAGGAGGCCTAAGCTCAGTTGTTGGCTGTTGATGGGTTGCTGATGATGATGAATTAGTGAATTAGTGAATATAGTATCTTTGCAGGTCTGCATGATCTGCCTGGAGACAGACAGCAAGCTGTATCTAATGAGCAAACACAACTTTGAAGAAGCATATCAACACTTAACTGGAAATCCTGTAAGCTTTTTTATTATTTGATGACAAGATAGTACATGACTGCAATCTCACCTGACTTTAAGTGACAATGCAGTCTACGATGGTAGCTGGCTAACTTGGAAGGGGTATGGCAGTGAACTTTCAACCCCTAATCTTTTTGTACATACCATTGTGAAGGAGTGCTAAATCACTTGGCAGCATATCCTTGACGGAAGGGTGGTAACTAGCCACAACCAATGCCTCCCACCAGACCAGATCAGGGACCATTCAGAAATAATAAATTCCCAAATTGAGCTGGCGGGAATCGATTCCAAAACCTTCTAGTTGTATTGTATTTGTGGAGGGGACGCCTTCTGACGCCAGGCGGGTGATCAGTCCAAAACCTTCTACTTACAATACCACAGCACTCACCAATGTACCAGAGAGGTCTTCAAGTTGTTAATTCATCATTAACTAGCTTTTGCCCTGCTTTTCTGTCTGTGTGGTGTTAGTCTTAGGAACATCATGTGCAGGATTCAGGACTTTTTAAGCCTTAATGGCCCAACAGTTAAATGTGCAGACTGAAACTGAAAGGTTGTCAGTTCAATCCCCACCTGTTGCACTATTGTCACACACACTCCTAACACAAGCTTTCCATTTATTTGTAGTCTAGTTCAGCTTGGCTTATATTCATTTTTAAAAGAAACAAAACGATCTATGAAAAAGAAACGATCTATGAAAAAAATTACATTCAAATTCAAATTCAAAATTATTTATTTCACATAGGCCAACCTGTGGCTCTTATGACACGTCATAACTCTACCACCGGTTCTACAATTCAATTCATGTTTAGACGGGCAGACAGAAAGTAGCCCCATTCCAGTCATTAACATGTATTGCTCCATTGCTGCGTGATTGAAGAACAAACCTACAAACAAACACATCAAATGCCCAATTGGGCAACTGACATCTAATATATGTATAAATTCTCATGTCGCGGTGTTTTTACCAAACTCCTCCGAAACGGCTGGACATATTTTTATGAAATTTTGTGTGCATATAGGGTAGGTCTGAGAATCGGCCAACATAATCTATTTTTCATACCCCTAAATGATAAGGGTGACCAACCGCTAAATATTTTTGTTGGCGGTACGAAGTTCGCTGGGTTAGCTAGTTTTTTTATATAATTATTCAAAACTAGCTGATGCCCGCGACTTCGTCCGCGTGGATTTAGTTTTTGAACTCCCTTGGGAACTCTTTGGTTTTCTGGGATAAAAAGTAGCCCATGTCACCCTCCAGGTCCTCAACTATACCCATGCAAAAAATCAAGTTGATCCGTATCTGTTATGAATTTACAAACCAACAAACCACTTTCGCATTTATAATATTAGTATGATAGTATGATTTCTGATTTTATTTTATTAAATGACATAATATATTTCTGAACGAACAAACAATGACCAGATCCGAGTGGACTCGAGTCTACCGTACCCAAGCTAAGAGACGAACATCAAATGTTTGACAGGAAAGTAGGTAGAACACTTTATATGGGAAAACGAAATTGTTGTTTTTACTATCTTCCTCGCAATTTTTCCATATTTTCTCACCGTTTAAACCTTCCCTGGACTACAACAAACATTTCAAAACAAAAATCAGCTAAATCAGCCCAGCCGTTCTCGAGTTTTAGCGAGACTAACGAACAGCAATTGATTTTTATATAAATAGAGATAAAGTTGTTAAATATGTGTTTTCTTTTTTAAATATCTTTACTAGTCTTGAAAATTAAAAGCTTTAAAGTTTCCTGTAAGATAGAGTGCTACAGAAGTGTGAAATCACACATCTCCATATTATAATCCGTTATTAAATTAATATGTAAATTTCGTTTTAGAAAGAGACAGATACAGTGGCAGTAAAACAGCTTATAACTTATTTGTTTGTAGACCAATTTATTTTCTGTTTTTATAAATGTTACTCTTACATGTTACATTTTTGATTTCAATTATTATTAATGAAATATTAACATTTTCACAGCAGTCAGTTACCCAATTCTTTATTTACATACAATATGTTGTTTCAGCCGTGTGACCTGGGAAACCTGAAACAAACACTTTGTGTGCATTGCGCTCAGAGCTTGATCAACTTTAGCAGATTTAGAGACAAGAGCTTGAGAGCCCGAGGGCTGCTGATGGACTTGGTTCAACAACATGAATTAGTGAGTGCTTAATAGATAATTTTTAAGCAATTAAATATCACTTGCTTCAACGGTGAAGGAAAACATCGTGAGGAAACCTGCACATCTGAGAGTTCTTTATAATGTTCTCGAAGATGTGTGAAGTCCGCCAATTCGCATTGGGCCAGCGTGCTGGACTATGGCTTTCTCCTTTCAGAGAAGAGGTATAGGCTATAACCCTTCTCTGAAAGGAGACCTGCGCTCAGTAGTGAGCCGTTGATGGGTTGTTAATGATGATGATGGTGAATACATAATATCTCATGTGCTGAAACACAGTTTTATCTTAAGAAATAAACGTTTTTTTTTTTCAAATAATGTCTCAAAAGGCTTTCCAATCTTAGCCTGCGCACATGAAAATGAAATGAGGAAATGTTGATTTCCCATACATTGCTAGTAAAATTAGATTTTGAGTAGATTCAATTCTTCTTAATATATCTTTAGGTAATTCTTTAGTTAGTTCTTTAGTTAATCGTCAGTTAAACTTTTGATTGCAGCAAATGAATTATGATACTGTTTTTTCTTCTTTTTCTTGCTGTTATTAGTCAGATATGTATTTTCTGGATACGATGATATGGACGACAGTTTTAAGTAAATATAATTGACAGTAACAGCGCTTGTGCACGAGCCACGACACGACACGACTAGCGGTCACGACACACACGACACACTGCACACGACGTGGCGTTCGTTCGTTGTTCCACGAGTGACGATTCTGCGACCAGGTTTGCGATGTGAGGTGTCGTGAGAGGTGTGATGCGTCGTCAGCAAGTGTATACTTGTTGCGTACATTCGCTTGTTCGTCACCGCGAAAACTAAAGGTATTATCACAGCGGCATGACGGCATAGCCAACACGGCCAGCGCGGGGGACCATGGCCTATAACTCTCTCTGAGAGGAGACCTTCGCTCAGCTGTGAGCCGTTGACGGGTAGGTGATGATGATGATTATAATAATTGAGCTCTCTCAATAGTCAACTTGTTTGTCCGCAGACAACAAGACTTCATATTAAAAGGATAAACCGCAAAAGACACCAATTAAAAAGTAATATGGTAGCGACAATGTTGGCACCTGATCATTGTGATTTACACATACTAGAAGACACACAGAGTGAATCAGAAGATACCATCGACGCAGATGTAGTGAAAACTGAAGCAAATGACGAGTCAATGTTGGTTGATGAAGACATGGAGGTGATACATGAAGATGATCATGCTGACTGTGTCAAAAATGAGTTTGTTGCTTCTAATGAAGAATACTCATCGGATAGTAGTATAAAGTTAGAAACACAACTATTGGATGATGCTATTCTAAAAGCTCTAAACGAAAGAAAAGCAGCAGTTTCTACACAAGTGGTAACACAAGATATATTCAAGTGCGAAAGTGCCCCCTACCAATGTACACTTTGTTTCAAGGAATTTGTTCTTGAACATGCGTACTTGCAACATTTGAGCACACATCTTCAGGTAAGATATGTTGATGTATTTGCTGTTTCTCTTTCAAACTCAAACGTTTATTGTCAACTTGCTGAGTCCATGAGCTAGCTGGATCTGAGGAGAACAAAGTTAGCGACGTAACTCATCGAGTTGCGAGCTGAAGGGGCAATGGGCGGAGCACATAGTTCAAAGAACTGATGCTCGTGGAATTCTGTTATAGAAAGTCACGCCCATTCCCACAAACGACTATCGGACTTTCTTGAGACGTAGTCGAGGAATCACGAGCAGAGAAATACAAATAGGTATTTCTCATTTGCCTATCGTGTAAATCACCCTTTTTGTGACTGTACTCCGACTCGCTCAAGCTAGCTCAAGACGGAAGTATAATGAGCTTACTTTTCATTCGGCAGAGCGGCGCCGCTGCTGACGACCCTCAACAGCTGAGTGACGACCCTCAACAGCTGAGTGACGACCCTCAACAGCTGAGTGACGACCCTCAGCAGCTGACTGACGACTCTCGCCCTTCCGGACTCTTGCCTCCCACGTCAGGTGAGATACAGCGCCGTTAGTCCTTTAAATAACTGAATATACATTCTATTTAAATTTTCAACCGAAAATAAAAATGTGGTTCTCCATTGGTCGTCGCGTATGTACCTATATGTATAAGTCGCGCGCAGGTTCGCCGATGGCTGCCCCTCCCGCCTTCACCGGTGTATATTTGTGTATAATATGTACATATTTTCTAAATATGAACATGCATTACTTTTTACAGTCGTTCGATTTTGATTATTATTTATTTATTGGATAGGTCGATCCTCGAAATTAGTCACATTTAAAGAAAATTACAACGTATAGAGAAAGCCCGAGATAATACTGAAGGGTACACATAATATGTACCCTTCAGTATTATCTCGGACTTACACACTTACACATAAAATTGTAGCTAATAAAGGATCATCTGTAAAAATATTGAATAGAAAGAAGCACATTTCTTTATTCATACAAACTTATTCAATCGATACAATGCGCTTGCCCTATGACTGAACTTGAACAGGTCACACCGCGCGCGGCGCGCGGTCGTAGGGACACCGACGCGTTATGTCTTCTAGGGTTGTGCTAAGATTGTTGTCGGTGAAAACTTTCAGTGTGGTTTACTCAAAAACTATAAGGGCTTCGAGTCCAATGCCTGTGCTGCAGAGTTCTGTATGAAGGGGACAAGTCTTGACCGTCCAGAGGTTTGAGCTGTGCGTTGATAGATCAGTCAGTCAGTCAGTCACCTTTCCTTTTATATATTTACTTACAGCTTACTTTACATACTTCTTTAGAAAATTACCTTCCGTCTGGTGAAATCTGATAAAGAGCTGTAGAAAAGTCCACTCGTGCGAGCCAGAGTTCCTTTCATTCCGTCCCAACTACTCGTTTAACATATGTTATCAAGCAAAGCCATAAGAAATATAATTAATAATGTTTCGTTGCAGTCGCTCTGCCCGCGAGCCGTGCGACGAATAACGAAACGAAAGTGCCTCCAGCTGAAGAAGACGACTCACACGACGAACAAGACGTGCCTGCGAGTGGTATTGCCGCGGACGATGTCAGCTGTCAGGCGACTAGTCAGAATAAAGTTCCTACGACACTGAATAACCCTAACTTATCAAGTTTACAAAGTATAACATTTTGTTCAAATAATGACGTTAATGTACCGTATAATAGTTCACCAGCGAATGTTGAGAGGAAATTGTTTTCCTGTGACGTTTGCCCAAAAATGTTTAAACAAAAACGTTTCTTGATAAATCACATAAAAACTCATTCTGAAGTGATGCAGTTGAATTGCAAGGTTTGCCAATACAAATGTAAAAATGAAAGTGCTTTGATGAGGCATATGCGCGTTCACACTGGCGACAAGCCTTATATTTGTAAGCTATGCAAGTATAAATGTTCACAAAAGGGTCATTTAGTTAGACACATGAAAACTCACACTGGCCACAAGCCTTACGCTTGTGAGCTATGCAAGTATAAATGTTCACGTAAGGATACTTTGGTGAGTCACATGAGAACTCACACTGGCGATAAGCCTTATGCTTGTGAACTATGTAAATATAAATGTTCATTTAATAGTCATTTAGTAAGTCACATGAGAACTCATACGGGCGATAAGCCTTATGCTTGTGAGCTATGTAAGTATAAATTTTCACAAAAGGGTCATTTAATAAGACACATGAGAACTCACACTGGCGACAAGCCTTATGCTTGTGAGCTATGTAAGTATAAATGTTCACAAAAGGCTAATTTAATATGTCACATGAGAACTCACACTGGCGACAGGCCTTTTGCTTGTGAGCTATGTAAGTATAAAGGTTCATGTAAGAGTCATTTAATAAGTCACATGAGAACTCACACTGGCGACAAGAGAAATCCTAACTCTAAAAAGCGAACTTCAACGTAATGACATTGTCTTTAGTACGTCCCCGGTCTGGCTGACGCTACCCATGCACTCACTACGGTCCACTCATCAATGAGAAGTTCGGATCACAGTTGTACACACGTCGGGCCCATATCACTGTTCCGGCGGCAGCTACGGCCCGGCGTCGCACTGCGCGTCTCCCTCTAACGCTGCCTCCCTCGCGCACTCATGTAAGGCAACACCCGCCGCAGCCCGCACTCGGCCGTCCATCTCTCGGCCGATCTGCCGCGCGCCCTCGCGCCCTCTACTCGTCCTCGGAGCACTAGACGTTCAGTCGAGACATCGACGCGTCGTGACGCGGGACCCCACACGGCCTCACACTGTCGACAGTGGGCTCGTTGCTCCGGACATTCATTCCAACACACTCAACATGCTTCTGCACCAAAGTATTGCATCAGTTAGCATTAAAAATGTCAATAGGCATCTAAGCCAGCGCGGTATTTTGTGCATTTCAGGACGTAATCGTAAGATATGTAACGCAATTACAAATGCAACTCAACTCGGAAATGTAACCAACCAATATTGTAATTTTTGTATCGTGAACAACGAACACCGATACCTACACCCGCATTAGGTACGGCGCGTCGCAAGCGGCGGTTTGTGGGTACTTAGGCCGAGTGCTTTGAACTTTTGATAAACAGCTGATCGCGCGAGTATTACTTCGCTGTTTTGTGTGAAATATTAGTATTTCTTGTTTTTTCAATAAAATCATGTTGAGGTAGGTTCATAAACGATTGTTGTAATTATTTAAAAAAATGAAATAGAATTGTCAAAATCACGAAAACACCGATGAAACATTCCAACGCTGAGCGCCCCAGAGTCGTGTACCCAGTCCCTGGCTTCAGTTGTCGTTAGGGTGTCCCTCGCACCCTGCATAAATGGGAATACAAGCAAGCATACTTTTCCTTGGTATCCAAGGTACCTATGCATGAGAGAGGCTTTGATGAAATATTTAACAAGTTTCCTGATTTATTGTTGTGTTGAAAAGAGTATTAACCGAGCTGAACTTGACTAATAGTGTCCTCTTGCGCTAGGAGTAGGCAGGTGCGACTATATTGTTACGGGTGAGGACCGAACCTGCGACCTTTCAATCCTCACCTTTATCTGTTGGGCTAAAAAGGTGAAAATTGACATTTGCATATTACCATTATTTTGTAAGCATTTTGTGAACATACTTAGGTTTAGGATTAGAAGTCGCTTCGCACCTACTAGATACCGTCGGCGTACTTGTATAATATAGGGTATTTTACTCTTTTTTGAAAAGTGTCTTGATTCTAAGGTGATAGTAAACTACTAGAAAATTTACAAAAATTTCATTCAATCGATAAGTACCAAAAAATTCATTTAAAGTTTGCCTTTTAAATTTCCGCGCGTAAACGCTAGACGCCTCACGTCTAGAAGGTTATTGCTCACGTCAGACGATGTGGTGACGTCGTTAGGACAGTAAATTCGTTCGCTCAAATGGTTGGCGCCCTTTGTAAAGCCGACACATAGCGACCTCCGGTACATGCCGAAGGCGGCGCGACTTATGTGACCCACTGTGTACTTTAGTGCGTCACGCTAAATGTTTGTGTGTTGTATTATGATGATAGTATATGAATATAAATTGATGATTCAGATCTAATACTAGTATTTTGATTTTGTATTTTTCATTATGTAATCTAAAAAAATTAAATAAATGATGGTACTAAATGATTAATAAATGTATTTATTTTCACATAGTTTCTAAAATACCGTGTATTTGTACTACAAACTATTTGAGCGGATGATCTATGTTATAAAGACCTGCCATTACACTACGTCAAATGTCAGTACATTTGACGTAGTGTAATGGCGGGTACCATTTGACGTTTCGATGCGTTTCGCATATTTGTAGCATAGACGAAAAAGTGAAAACTTTGAAATTAAATATAAAATTTATTTTATAATTTTGTGAACTGAAACTTCCACATCCCGATTCCTTATTGCCTTAACTATCGTATTTTTATATTTTTAGATTATTTCTCACTAGGAGTAAAATACCCTATTGTGTTGTGGCAATACATAGTACGCCTGAACTGGCGTACTATGCGCGTATCCACCAGTGTTTGTCGTTTTGGTTTTGACGTTTTGTTTTTAGGAAGGACGGTAGGTATCCAGCGACTAGCAATCCTAAATCTGTGTTAGTGAATATGTCAATGTGTGAAATCGTATTAAGTAGGTATTATTAGGGTGTCAAATAAACTTATTTATCTGTATAATTTTAATAATTATTATTCATTTACTGTTAAAACAAAATATTACTAACTTGATACATTAAATACCTAATATTGTGTATCTATACGAGTGCATTCTTCTATAATAAAACAATAATGTATTAACAAAAGTGTTATTATTTGTTGTCCTCCACGAAACAGCAGCAGGTACTTCGCGAAATGAAGGAGACGTGTAAGCACACGAGTAAACATTCCGAACAGAGAGGAAGCTTCCTAACAAGGTCAAAGAAGTATACCTATTCTGCTAGGGTTGTCACCTGATGCATGTCAATTGTCAACAATTTAAGGAAAAAATAAAAATATTTTTAAGTTTGTATAATTTCAGTTATGTCCTGAACTCGAACAACAAATATTTAAATTAGACAAATATTATAAAGAAACGATTTTTTTAATGAACATCAGTATTTTTAACATACACGTCATTCTCACTTGACTATCAATGTTATTACCTAGGTTTATTGTACAGGAACGTATAAAAAATCGGCCAAGTGCGAGTTGGGCCTCGCTCTTTTAGGGTTCCGTTAAAAAAAAATTAATTTAATTTTTTATTATTTGTTGTTATAGCGGCAATAGAAATACATAATATGTGAAAATTTCATCTGTCTATCTATTACGATTTACGAGATACAGCCCGCTGACAGACGGACGGACGGACGGACAGCGTAGGCTTAGTAATAGGGTCCCGTTGGTACCCTTTGGGTACGGAACCCTAAAAAGTACTTATTTCTCTTTTATCTCTCGGATATAAAAAAAAGGAAATGTCCATGTCTTTGGGTTTTATTAAGCAAATTATGCAAGTACTTTGCATTTTTACTAAATTGAAATAAAAAACTCAATCACTAAATTGTTCGTCTATTTATTTTCACTAAACGCACGACCGTCAGCCCTACGTTCATACTCGGCTTGGAGCAGGTTTGACTCGGAGCGCGTGTCGGTGAGAGCTCACGCACACAGCGTTGCGCTATGCATGGGTGAGCCCGCCGCGAGCCGTTTTTACGTAGCTTCCACCTCTGTTACCTAATTTACTCCTGTGGTGTAAGGGACCTGTGTGGTTAGTCCGAGTTTTAATTCGTTTGACCGTAGTAGTTATAACTATGACATTAGCATCAAAGTAAAATGAACAATAATAGCATCCATTTAAAGTCACAAATTCAATACAGACGATTTTAATTTGGAGCGTTTTCGTTACGTAAACGTATGAGAATACTTATACGACATTGAACTCTAACTCAATACTGTTATGCTTTGTTTTACTTTGATGGTAATGTCATAGTTTACTATTCATAGTTATCTATCCAATCTTGTACTAATCCTACTGCTAGCGATAACTTTGTAAAGAGGTTACCTACACTTAATGCCTAACGAAAAATTACCAACAAATTATACCTACCACATCTTGAAAATGGTGGGTCAAAGATATTACCAAGACGTAGTCGCAATACCTAGTTCCAGGACATTAATTAGAATGTTACATAACTAATCTATGAATTATATACTCAGTGGTACTGTGATCCTAGTGTTCGTTGTCTATGTTGTTAAATCAGTATCCTCTAATCTGTGTGTTAAATCCTCTTTGGTTCTGTCGGTTCCAGCCCCTCCTTTCTCTCTAATAATAATAGTTGGTAGTTATCCAGTTTTCCTGTCCCTATCATACTCATATTGGTGCCAAGCGTTCTCGCTCTATTTCACACTACCAAAAGTTCGCATTTATCGTCATTTCCTGCCTACGTAAAGTTTCCGGTGCTAAGTTTAACATTATCCGTGCCTTTAAATCTTTTAGTTTCTAATATTAAAATTTACTGTATAAAATTAGGAATTGATTACTTATTTAAGGTGTGTATAAATAATGTAGTTTTTAACAAAAGAAATCTCAAGTTAACAATTGATAAAGCTTAATATTTTCTGTACTTTCACTATCGTAAAAGTTATGATTAATGAACGAAAATAATACTATTATCCGTTTTGTAGGTTCTTCCCGGTACTTCCAATTTTATAGCCGTAGGTACATATATTCTTTTCTATTATGAAAATTCTCGACAAATGGCGGCAGCGGAACGGTGTTTTTTATCAGGATATCATTTTTATTACTTTCTATCCCCTATTTCCATTCTCAATTTTAAGTTCCTTGTGTTTCATCTAGATAGTTATATGGTCTGATTTGTGCTGTGCCTTATCACACGTTATTTTGTGCAAATAAAATGTGCCTTCAGTGCGAGTGCTAAACTTTTTCATCCAGGATGCGGTCATGTTGTGTCCCTAAATGTTATAACAAAGTAAATTTACACAGAATACCGTTTACTTGTCCCGACAGATGGAAGGTATGGTTGGATATTTGCCCATTTTTGAGTAACTTCTCCCGGACGCAATTAGAAAATATTAGAATTTGTCGTAGTCATTTCAAACCAGAGCACATTAATAATAATTTAAGATTAACTTCAGATGCAATTCCTTCATTAAATCTACCTCTAAATGAACAATCACTTCACAATCAATCGTCAAATCTTAAATATCTTGAGATATCTCCGCTTGTTCCCGAGGGCGGTATCTTTAACATCGTTAAAGTTACCAGCCATATCCCAATTGCGTCCAGGCATATAGACCAAATTACACATGGAGATTCATCTTCCTCTTCGGTTTTGACATCTAATGCATCAATCGTCGTTGGGGTCACAAGGTGCGGGAGTGACGACCCCGCACCGAGAAGGGCAGACCCCCAACCAGGTGGACCGACGACATCAAACGAGTCGCAGGGAGCCGCTGGATTCAGGTGGCGCAAGACCGAGACCTGTGGAAGTCCATGCAAGAGACCTTTGTCCAACAGTGGACGTCTATCGGTTGATAAAGAAGAAGAGAAAAATGTAGAACATCTCTCAACAATAGATATCATTCAGACCTCGCAGTCGAGGCTGAACTCATGCAATGCTATGCTCATTGATGATGATATTCCAAGTACATCTTGTAACTTACTACTGAGTCCCACTGATTGTATCCCAAGTACATCTTGTAACTCGCAACAGAGTCCCATTCCATCAAAAACCATACCTTCCAATGAGACATCTTGTTTGGATCAGACCACCCCAAAACGTAAAAGATCATATAGCCATGCTATAAGATCATATAAAAATACAAAAATTCGCGAAATACGAATACGAAAGGAGGCAGAACTAACCCCACGCAAGCAAAAGATGTATCAGCAATGTCAAACATTACGCTTGAAGCTGAAATCATTAAGTACTAGATATAAAAAATTAAAATCAAAGTTTCAGTCTTTTTATTATAAATATAAAATGTTTATTAAAAAGTATCCACTTTTAAGTAATTTTGGCAAATTATTAGTAGATTCACAGTTGAGATTGTCAGGTGTAAAGCCTAAAGGAGTGAGATACACTATTGATGAAAAAGTTTTTGCACTCTCACTGTATAAATTAAGTCCAAAATGTTATAGATTTTTACAGAAGTGTAATGTTAAATTACCAGCTAAATCTACCATATCTTCTATATTAACCAATGTCCCACTAAGACCAGGTATTAATGATTTTATATTCCAACATTTGGCAGATGCTGCGAAGACCAAAAATACTATGGGCTTGCAATGTACGCTACTCTTTGATGAAATGGCCATTAACAAAAACTTGTTTTTCAATTTCCATACTGGTGTTATTGAAGGTTTCGAGGATCTAGGAGGTGGTGAACGCACTCATAATGTTGCTGACAAAGCTTTAGTTTTCATGTTGCGTGGAATATTTTCACCTTGGAAAATACCCATTGCATTTTATTTTGTTCGTGATGGTATTAAAACCATGTCTCTAAAAAAGATACTTAAAGAGATTATTGCTGAAGTTCTTAAAACTGGGTTTGATTTGAGAGTAACTGTGTCTGATCAAGGCTCTGCCAATGTTGCTGCAATAAATTCGTTAATATCTGAGACACGTGAAAATTTACTTAGAACTGGTCATAATGATCCTCACGTTATTCATTATGAAATCAATAATAAGAAAATTTATCATATGTATGATGCACCCCACTTGCTGAAATGTTTTCGAAACAATTTTCAGAAAAAGGATCTGCTCATCGGCAACAAGCGCGCTCAGTGGGATTACGTTGAGAGGCTGTATGCTATTGATGGGATCCACGGTGTTGCCAAGTCTACCAAACTCACCGACAAACACATAAAACCTTCTTCTTATGACAAGATGAAGGTAAGTGTACATTTTATAGAATATAATAATAATATTCTCCCGACTGAATCCAGTCACGGCGGCTAACCTCGCTCAGAGAGTAGCCATATTGTAGGAGTATTATAGTACAAGTGTGTGCACAAAAACAGGCGCACTCTATTCCCTCAGTCTCATAGTCCAATGGGATGGAAAGTCTGAAACAACCAGAGAGATAAGGTGCAGGATTGACGGCTTTACGTGCTGTCTGAGGCACAGAGTGACTCACCGCCAACTTCCTTCCTCCTCCAACTTGGTATTTTGGCTCTTGATTAAAAATAAATAAGTAGGTATATTACATTTTTTGAAAGTGTTACCCCCAAAGGGATAAAATAGGGGTTGATAGTTTGTATAAAAGTCCGTCAATTTTTAAGTTCTGCCTATGAAACTTTGTATTTGGGCTTTCGATTAAAAACAAAGAAGTAAATCTTTCAAAGTTTCTTTAAATTGTAGCGCAAAAGGGGTTGAATGATTTCATGATAGTCCTTCATATTCAAGTTATGTATATGAAACTTGGTATTTTGGCTCTTGATTAAAAATAAAGAAGTGGGTAATCACATTTTTTGAAAATTTCATCCTCAAAGGGATAGAATAGGGGTTGAAAGTTTTTATGAAAGTTCGTCATTTTTTAAGTTCTATCTATGAAACTTTGTATTTGGGCTTTCGATTAAAAACGTAGAAGTAAATCTTTCACAGTTTCTTAAAATTCTAGCCCAAAAGGGGTTATACAGGGGTTGAATGTTTGTATGATAGTCCTTCATATTCAAGTTATTTTTCAAGCTATGTGTATGAAACTTGGTATTTGGGCTCTTGATTAAAAAAAAAGAAGTAGGTATATTACATTTTTTGAAAATAATACCTCAAAGGGATAAAATAGGGGTTGATAGTTTGTATGAAAGTCTGTCATTTTTTAAGTTCTACCTATGAAAATTTGTATTTGGGCTTTCGATTAAAAACAAAGAAGTAAATCTTTCAAAGTTTCTTTAAATTGTAGCGCAAAAGGGGTTGAATGATTTTATGATAGTCCTTCATATTCAAGTTATGTATATGAAACTTGGTATTTTGGCTCTTGATTAAAAATAAAGAAGTGGGTAATCACATTTTTTGAAAATTTCATCCTCAAAGGGATAGAATAGGGGTTGAAAGTTTTTATGAAAGTTCGTCATTTTTTAAGTTCTATCTATGAAACTTTGTATTTGGGCTTTCGATTAAAAACGAAGAAGTAAATCTTTCACAGTTTCTTAAAATTCTAGCCCAAAAGGGGTTATACAGGGGTTGAATGTTTGTATGATAGTCCTTCATATTCAAGTTATTTTTCAAGCTATGTGTATGAAACTTGGTATTTGGGCTCTTGATTAAAAAAAAAGAAGTAGGTATATTACATTTTTTGAAAATAATACCTCAAAGGGATAAAATAGGGGTTGATAGTTTGTATGAAAGTCTGTCATTTTTTAAGTTCTACCTATGAAAATTTGTATTTGGGCTTTCGATTAAAAACAAAGAAGTAAATCTTTCAAAGTTTCTTTAAATTGTAGCGCAAAAGGGGTTGAATGATTTTATGATAGTCCTTCATATTCAAGTTATGTATATGAAACTTGGTATTTTGGCTCTTGATTAAAAATAAAGAAGTGGGTAATCACATTTTTTGAAAATTTCATCCTCAAAGGGATAGAATAGGGGTTGAAAGTTTTTATGAAAGTTCGTCATTTTTTAAGTTCTATCTATGAAACTTTGTATTTGGGCTTTCGATTAAAAACGAAGAAGTAAATCTTTCACAGTTTCTTAAAATTCTAGCCCAAAAGGGGTTATACAGGGGTCGAATGTTTGTATGATAGTCCTTCATATTCAAGTTATTTTTCAAGCTATGTGTATGAAACTTGGTATTTGGGCTCTTGATTAAAAAAAAAGAAGTAGGTATATTACATTTTTTGAAAATAATACCTCAAAGGGATAAAATAGGGGTTGATAGTTTGTATGAAAGTCTGTCATTTTTTAAGTTCTACCTATGAAAATTTGTATTTGGGCTTTCGATTAAAAACAAAGAAGTAAATCTTTCAAAGTTTCTTTAAATTGTAGCGCAAAAGGGGTTGAATGATTTTATGATAGTCCTTCATATTCAAGTTATGTATATGAAACTTGGTATTTTGGCTCTTGATTAAAAATAAAGAAGTGGGTAATCACATTTTTTGAAAATTTCATCCTCAAAGGGATAGAATAGGGGTTGAAAGTTTTTATGAAAGTTCGTCATTTTTTAAGTTCTATCTATGAAACTGTGTATTTGGGCTTTCGATTAAAAACGTAGAAGTAAATCTTTCACAGTTTCTTAAAATTCTAGCCCAAAAGGGGTTATACAGGGGTTGAATGTTTGTATGATAGTCCTTCATATTCAAGTTATTTTTCAAGCTATGTGTATGAAACTTGGTATTTGGGCTCTTGATTAAAAAAAAAGAAGTAGGTATATTACATTTTTTGAAAATAATACCTCAAAGGGATAAAATAGGGGTTGATAGTTTGTATGAAAGTCTGTCATTTTTTAAGTTCTACCTATGAAAATTTGTATTTGGGCTTTCGATTAAAAACAAAGAAGTAAATCTTTCAAAGTTTCTTTAAATTGTAGCGCAAAAGGGGTTGAATGATTTTATGATAGTCCTTCATATTCAAGTTATGTATATGAAACTTGGTATTTTGGCTCTTGATTAAAAATAAAGAAGTGGGTAATCACATTTTTTGAAAATTTCATCCTCAAAGGGATAGAATAGGGGTTGAAAGTTTTTATGAAAGTTCGTCATTTTTTAAGTTCTATCTATGAAACTTTGTATTTGGGCTTTCGATTAAAAACGAAGAAGTAAATCTTTCACAGTTTCTTAAAATTCTAGCCCAAAAGGGGTTATACAGGGGTCGAATGTTTGTATGATAGTCCTTCATATTCAAGTTATTTTTCAAGCTATGTGTATGAAACTTGGTATTTGGGCTCTTGATTAAAAAAAAAGAAGTAGGTATATTACATTTTTTGAAAATAATACCTCAAAGGGATAAAATAGGGGTTGATAGTTTGTATGAAAGTCTGTCATTTTTTAAGTTCTACCTATGAAAATTTGTATTTGGGCTTTCGATTAAAAACAAAGAAGTAAATCTTTCAAAGTTTCTTTAAATTGTAGCGCAAAAGGGGTTGAATGATTTTATGATAGTCCTTCATATTCAAGTTATGTATATGAAACTTGGTATTTTGGCTCTTGATTAAAAATAAAGAAGTGGGTAATCACATTTTTTGAAAATTTCATCCTCAAAGGGATAGAATAGGGGTTGAAAGTTTTTATGAAAGTTCGTCATTTTTTAAGTTCTACCTATGAAAATTTGTATTTGGGCTTTCGATTAAAAACAAAGAAGTAAATCTTTCAAAGTTTCTTTAAATTGTAGCGCAAAAGGGGTTGAATGATTTTATGATAGTCCTTCATATTCAAGTTATGTATATGAAACTTGGTATTTTGGCTCTTGATTAAAAATAAAGAAGTGGGTAATCACATTTTTTGAAAATTTCATCCTCAAAGGGATAGAATAGGGGTTGAAAGTTTTTATGAAAGTTCGTCATTTTTTAAGTTCTATCTATGAAACTGTGTATTTGGGCTTTCGATTAAAAACGTAGAAGTAAATCTTTCACAGTTTCTTAAAATTCTAGCCCAAAAGGGGTTATACAGGGGTTGAATGTTTGTATGATAGTCCTTCATATTCAAGTTATTTTTCAAGCTATGTGTATGAAACTTGGTATTTGGGCTCTTGATTAAAAAAAAAGAAGTAGGTATATTACATTTTTTGAAAATAATACCTCAAAGGGATAAAATAGGGGTTGATAGTTTGTATGAAAGTCTGTCATTTTTTAAGTTCTACCTATGAAAATTTGTATTTGGGCTTTCGATTAAAAACAAAGAAGTAAATCTTTCAAAGTTTCTTTAAATTGTAGCGCAAAAGGGGTTGAATGATTTTATGATAGTCCTTCATATTCAAGTTATGTATATGAAACTTGGTATTTTGGCTCTTGATTAAAAATAAAGAAGTGGGTAATCACATTTTTTGAAAATTTCATCCTCAAAGGGATAGAATAGGGGTTGAAAGTTTTTATGAAAGTTCGTCATTTTTTAAGTTCTATCTATGAAACTTTGTATTTGGGCTTTCGATTAAAAACGAAGAAGTAAATCTTTCACAGTTTCTTAAAATTCTAGCCCAAAAGGGGTTATACAGGGGTCGAATGTTTGTATGATAGTCCTTCATATTCAAGTTATTTTTCAAGCTATGTGTATGAAACTTGGTATTTGGGCTCTTGATTAAAAAAAAAGAAGTAGGTATATTACATTTTTTGAAAATAATACCTCAAAGGGATAAAATAGGGGTTGATAGTTTGTATGAAAGTCTGTCATTTTTTAAGTTCTACCTATGAAAATTTGTATTTGGGCTTTCGATTAAAAACAAAGAAGTAAATCTTTCAAAGTTTCTTTAAATTGTAGCGCAAAAGGGGTTGAATGATTTTATGATAGTCCTTCATATTCAAGTTATGTATATGAAACTTGGTATTTTGGCTCTTGATTAAAAATAAAGAAGTGGGTAATCACATTTTTTGAAAATTTCATCCTCAAAGGGATAGAATAGGGGTTGAAAGTTTTTATGAAAGTTCGTCATTTTTTAAGTTCTATCTATGAAACTTTGTATTTGGGCTTTCGATTAAAAACGAAGAAGTAAATCTTTCACAGTTTCTTAAAATTCTAGCACAAAAGGGGTTATACAGGGGTTGAATGTTTGTATGACAGTCCTTCATATTCAAGCTATTTTTCAAGCTATGTGTATGAAACTTGGTATTTTGGTATTACATTTGGTATTTACATTTATTCTGTAAAAATGACTAGCAATTTGAATTTTTCAGGTCGTGTATGCTGCGCAAGTTTTCAGCAGGGCGGTTTCGGGAGTTTTACACAACCAGATGAAGACATATGAACATCTTCAAATAGTTCATAATTATAGTGTACCATTTGTGAACATTGATAATGGCTATTTCACTGCCGAGATCCTTATGTTCATTAATGATTTGTTTGACAGCTTGAATTGTTCTGGTCATTCAAGTGTTAATTTACGTAATGCTTTGTCTTTAAATTCAGTCCACTTAGAGTTTTGGAACGAAGCCTTGAAGAAGCTAGAATCAATGAAATTTGATGCTTCAGACTCAAGAGAATGTAAGCCACTGTCGTTACGTAACTTTATTCATGACATTAAAACCATTAAACACCTTTGGTCAGAACTAAGATTGATTCCGGGAGTTAAATTTTTGAGTTTGAAGCGTTTAAACCAGGATCCCCTCGAAAACTTTTTTGGACAAATTCGAGGACAGGGTGGATGTAGCACACATCCAGACTGTCAACAATTTGTTGCCTTGTATAAGACATTGCTCATTAATGAGATATCAACTGGTAAATCTTTATATGCAAATTGCACCCCTGATGATGATAAAATGCTGGGAACTCTAAAAAATTTAATTATCAAACGAAATCGAAATATCAATGACATTCTCCATAGTTCGGATGCTCAAAATTTTATTTTCATTGAAGAAAGTATTCCATCCGAAAATACTTTCCAAACCCACGCTGTGTCATACATTGCTGGTGCAGTTTGCCGTTATTTACTACCCAGACTAGATTGTGCGCAATGTCAACATTGTAAAAATGCACTGTTATCTAATGAAATTGAACCATTTCATTCTTTAATATCAATTAAAGAATATGATAATAGTAAAAGAAAATTGTATTATCCATCAGGTAATCTGTCGGCTTTAGTATGGCACTACATTTATATTATCGAACGGACCTTGCCAAAACTCTGTAAAGTTTACATCTACACAGATATTATTAAACAATTTGACAATCTCGATACATCTTGGTATACTTGTCGTGAACACAAATCTGATTTTTTGAAGGCGTTTGGATTGTTTGTTACAAGAATGCAAGTTAGACAATGGTGCATTAATTTTAATAGACGAATTCACAATGTAGATTCAAGGAAAAAGGGAGCAGAAATGGAAAATTTGATTGCAACCAAAGTTTCCAAAGGTGGCAGTTATAGATCAGTGCGACGTCAAAGTAGTTAACATTGTTGTAACCTAAAATAGGTAGAAGTAAGAAACATTAATTTTCTTTTTATTAACCGATTTCAAAAAAGGAGGAGGTTCTCAATTCGTCGGAATCTTTTTTTAATTTATTTTATGTACGTAGAGAATTAAGACGCCTGAACCGATTTGAATTTTTTTTTAATAATTTCAAAGGGTATAAATTCCCAGGTTCCCATAAATTTTATCGAAATCGGTCAAGTGGTTTTTAAAAAATCAACAATAAATTATACACCTACTTTGTATAGTGGCGCGAGAGTTTGAGTCGGTTATTTAAAAAGAATTTTTTATAATAAATTATAACCATTGTTTGTGCTTTAATGTTTGCATTTCTGTGCTCATCTCATTTATTTTCACTGTGTAAGAAGTATTGTGTTCTCTGTATCAACATTATATTTGTATTTGTTATATTTAGATAATAACACTACTTGACCCAGCTTTTTCAAAGGTTTTCAAAATCAGTTCTGATTTGACGAAATTACGTGTTACCTACATCGACACAAATTTTCATCCCCTATTGCGCGCGAAACCTACTGTTTTTCAGGATATCAAAGTCAATGTTTAGTTTTAGTCCTCTTTGTCCCGGGGACAAATTATTAGACTTTTTAATTGCAAACAATTTTAACCAAAACTTCACAATTTTGTCGATAGATGGCGCTGTCACCAAAACTTGTCATTAACATTAATTTTATAAAAAAATAAATATGTAGTAGGTAACTTTACTAATCATTAGAAATAAATCCTTAGCATATTTTATTGAAATCGATTCCGTGGTTTTAGACTACGGAGTATCTGACAGCCTGACAGACTTATTCAGTATGAATACCATCCACAATAAAATAGTAGTTTCCAATTTTTAATATTATGTTATCGTAGGGAAATATAAAGTTAATTAATGTAGATACAATTAATGAAGGGTAGGTTTTAAATATACATTTGTATGTCAAAACCCGTTTAAAGTCATTTTATTTTAGTATTTTCTCTTGCGATCAACAATTAGAATGAATTTTATTGATCACTCATGACATTGACACATTGACATTGATTTCAGCAATTGAATCAATAAACAGTACGCAATCTTTTTATTTAATTTGTGCAAAAGTCACAACGGAAATTTATTTCATGAATTTTTCATTAAGTTATAATTACTACGTGTGATACGTTAAATTGTAATTCAGTTAAGTGCTATATTGTATGATACATTGTAATTAGTTGTAAAAAGATTTAGAGAAAACTTTTACGAGTACTTTGCAAAAGGCATGATGACAGAAATATCTATTTCGAAAGAATAAAAAATAATATCTTATATCAGCAAAATAGATAAAATATGTCGTCATAATATTTTATCAAAATTTGAAGATATATTATGTGATGTAACTTTCGCTCTTATCTCTGTTCAATTCAATATGGTGGATTGCTGTATTTTATGGTTTTATTTTATCAAAATAAATATCAATCTCTGTCAAAATAGTCGAATAAATAAATACATTTTTTATATTCCATGAATCCTATTTCCATGGATATAATATTCATAATTTCATTGTTTCTTCGCAACTGTCATCATGCCTATTCATGTTCATGCCTAAATGGACGTAGTTATGCATAAATGTTCCAACCCACAAGTCTGTCGAAATTGAGTTAATAGTACTAAACTGGTTTTATACTAAGAACTTTCCAGTCCTTACATCATTATTCTTTTATTTCCAATGTTCCAACCAACAATGTGTAACACATTTGTAGCAAAAAAAACAATTAAAACTGCATCAATCTGACTGAAAACTTGCTGTGGGTTGGAACATTTTTGCATAACTACGTCCAAATATTATGCTGATTTTTTAATTCAAACAACTGATTTTTACTTAAGTAACTTTTCGTATTTTTATCTTTTTTATGACGTTTAGACCTATTATTTATGTACATATTTAAGACCCACTTATAAATCGCCAAGGGAAATTTAATCAACGAATAAATTTGACGTTTAGACAGATTTTCATTACGAAAAACTGCTAAGCAAAAATCAATGAAGGCAATGGGGCTGTCTTAATTTAAAAAATGCATTTAGTGTAGTATGGATGTATGGATATTGGATTGTGATCGTTACAGTTTATAGAACTGGAAGCACGGGCGCCTTTCCAAAAATATCACGATCGCGATGACTGTCACTATTAGACCATTTCGAGGCGCTAACATAGGATAAACATCTGGAAAACCTATCTATTTGGTATATGTTATATTATGGGCATGGGCGTTTAAATATTTAAAAGGGAAGTCAAATTTATTCCGCGTTTAAATGGAACAACTGCGATGGTGATATTAATATAATGTACTAGACAATATATTTTTAAAAGAGTAACTGTTGAGTTTCTTACCGGATTCTTCTCAACAGAAAACTACATTCCGAACCGGTAGTAGCTTAAAATATGAAAATGAATAAACCAGCTATTCAAAGTAAAAATTTCTTTTATTTTACAACCTTAATTTTTAAATTAGAATTTAGAATCATAGAATACAGAAAAAAAATCGGTAAATATAAAAAAACCGGTACTCGAAAACCGATAAGTACATCACTATAATTATAAACTTACGGTTCACTCCGATGGGCCTATCCCATCCCTAAATAAAATAAAAAGTAACCGCTTCCGGTTCCGCTATGACGTAATTCTGCTTAAGCGATGGACCAATAAGCATCGAGTTCCGCTATTGCTATACATCGTGTTAGAGCAGGACATGCTGGGTTATCAATGAAATTTGCACTAAACATGAATGGATAGAGTCGTTAAATCACGGGAGAGTGAGATGCAAGATAGAAAATGTATAGATGTACCATAGTGAAGGAACACGCACACTAGAATCCTGTTAAGATTCTATTTTAGGCTCTATGGAGTTTGACGTCTATATCCTAGTGTTCGTGGTCTATGGTCGGTTCTGTCATCTGTGCGTGGAGCCGTGGAGCTTGTTCCTTTTGCTTTGTATTTTCAATTTTGTAAATGCTTCTATCTCTATCTTGGATTTGATTTGGTGAAAGCATTTTAATTAATAATCAACATGCGGTGCTACGCACCCTTCTGCAAAACCACTGCGGAGACAGTCTCGGGATCCGCGGCGGTCACGCTCCACGAGTGAGTACCTTAGTTGACCCAGTGATATAAACTTGTATAAAAAGAGGTATCATTGAATAGATGCGAGCCCTTTCATTTCGTCCACCGCTTGTCTTGCCCACAAGCTTGATGATGTCGTCGTAGGCACTACAAATTAACTTTAGTCGAATGGTTAACAATGTTAACATATTCAACTGCGTATGTCAAGCCGGAGTTAGGAAGTTGGCGGTTTGTCACCCCGTGCTGCGGAGAGCACGTAAAGCCGTCGGTCCTGTGCCTGATGTCTCTCTGGTCATGTCGGATTGCCGTCCCATCTGCCCATGGGAGTGAAGAAATACAGAGTGCACCTGTGCACTGTAATATCTTCAGCTCAGATGGCTAGTCTCGCTGGAAGGTAGCCGCAGTCGTGAGGACATTATCATTAAGTAATTACTTCAAACAGTATCCATTCCTAGAACTCTTACCCGCAGCCCACAATTCGGAACCAAAAGTGTTTACATGTAGATAGGTGCCCTCTGGGCAGAAATGATAGCCGTTAGACACATGACAGATGGTGTAATCTGCAGGTTCCCCAGTGACTCGCATCTCCATGCTGCCTGGCTCAGAGCCCTCGGCAGACAAGACACTCCCCTCCCAGACCCTGCTGTGGTCTGCTCGCAGCATTTCCTGAGCGATGACATGTATGAAACGGAAAGTGGCTCAAGGCAAATTCGTGCTGGTGCGATTCCCTCAACGGTGCAGGTAACTTTGCTAGGGTTGTTGTGAGGTAATTATATGCATTATATCTTGTTATGTTGTTAGTATACAGTCAACAAACTTTTAAATAATTATTTTAAACATGTTTAGACAATCTTGAATAGTTTTTTGTAGGGTTATTAAAAGCCAGCGTTGTGGACTTTGGCCTATAACCCTTCTCGGAGAGGAGGCCTGCGCTCAGTTGTTGGCTGTTGATGGGATGCTGATGATGATGAATTAGTAGAATATATTATCTTTACAGGTCTGCATGATTTGCCTGGAGACAGACAGCAAGCTGTATCTAATGAGCAAATACAACTTTGAAGAAGCATATCAACACTTAACTGGAAATCCTGTAAGCTTTTTTATTATTTGATGACAAGATAGTACATGACTGCAATCTCACCTGACGTTAAGTGACAATGCAGTCTAAGATTTTAGCAGGCTAACGAAGGGGCATGGCAGTGAACATTCAACCCCTAATCTGTTTGTACATACCATTGTGAAGGAGTGCTAAAACACTTGGCAGCATATCCTTGATGGAAGGGTGGTAATTAGCCATGACCATCCCACCAGACCAGTTCAGGGACAATTCAGAAATAATAAATTCCCAAATTGAGCCAGCAGGAATCGAATCCAAAACCTTCTAGTTGTATTGTATTTGTGGAGGGGACGCCTTCTGACGCCAGGCGGGTGATCAGTCCAAAACCTTCTACTTACAAGACCTCAGCACTCACCAATGTGCCAGAGAGGTCGTCAAGTTGTTAATTCATCATCAACTAGCTTTTGCCCTGCTTTTCTGTCTGTGTGGTGTTAGTCTTAGGAACACCCTGTGCAGGATTCCGGACTTCAATTTAAGCCTTAATGGCCCAACAGTTAAATGTGCAGACTAAAACAGATAGGTTGTCAGTTCAATCCCCACCTGTTGCACTATTGTCACACACACTCCTAACACAAGCTTTCCATTTATTTGTAGTGTAGTTCAGCTTGGCTTATATTCATTTTTAAAAGAAACCTACATCTATGAAAAAAATTACATTCAAATTCAAAATTATTTATTTTTCACGTAGGCCAACCTGTGGCTCTTATGACACGTCAAGCGGATTCTGCTGAGAAGAGCCGGCAAGAAACTCAGCAGTTGCTCTTTTCAAAATAAGCATTTTACAATATTATTATGAAGCTATTATATTGTAATAAGTTTTTATACTATCTTGTGGGCAACTGGATGCCAAGCCGATTTAACCCATGCAACTTTGTTAGAATAAAATAAAATATTTCCACAATGAGGGGAAGTTCCAAAAAAAAAAAGAAACATACTACAATTCAATTCATGTTTAGACGGGCAGACAGAAAGTAGCCCCATTCCAGTCATTAACATGTGTTGCTCGATTGCTGCGTGGTTGAAGAAGAAACCTACAAACAAACACTTCAAATGCCCAATTGGGCAACTGAAATCTAATATAAAAATTCTCATGTCGCGGTGTTTGTTACCAAACTCCTCCGAAACGGCTGTACCGATTTTTATGAAATTTTGTGTGCATATAGGTTAGGTCTGAGAATTGGCCAAAATCTATTTTCATACCTCTAAATGATAAGGGTGACCAACCACTAAATATTTTTGTTGGCTGCACGAAGTTTGCGGCCAGCTAGTTTTTAAATATTATTAATAAATTTTAAATATTATTAATAGTTTTTAAATATTATTATTAATAGTCTTGAAAATTTAAGCTCTAAAGTTTCCTGTAAGATACAAAAGTGCTACAGAAGTGTGAAATCACAAATCTCCATACACTCCTTTCGTTTCTTTATTAAAGTAAAATATAAATTTCGTTTTAGAAAGAGACAAATACAAGGCAGTAAAACAGCTTATAACTTATTTTTTGTGGACCAATTTATTTTCTGTTTTTATAAATGTTATTCTTACATGTTACATTTTTGATTTCAATTATTATTTATGAAATATTAACATTTTCACAGCAGTCAGTTACCCAATTCTTTATTTACATACAATATGTTGTTTCAGCCGTGTGACCTGGGAAACCTGAAACAAACACTTTGTGTGCATTGCGCTCAGGGGTTGATCAACTTTAGCAGATTTAGAGACAAGAGCTTGAGAGCCCGAGGGCTGCTGATGGACTTGGTTCAACAACATGAATTAGTGAGTGTTAATACATATCTCATGTGCTGCAACACTGTTTTATAAGCATAAGAGTACATAAATTATCCCCATTTGCTACAGCACAATTTTATCTTAAGAAATAAACGTTTTTTTTTTTTTTTTTTTCAAAAAATGTGTCAAGGCTTTCAAATCTTAGCGCACATGAAAATGAAATGAGGAAATGTTGATTTCCCATACATTGCTAGTGAATGCAGTGAGCCGTTGACGGGTAGTTGATGATGATGATGATTATAATAATTGAGCTCTCTCAATAGTCAACTTGTTTGTCCACAGATAACAAGACTTCATATTAAAAGGATAAACCGCACAAGACACCAATTAAAAAGCAATATAGTAGTGACAATGTTGGCACCTGATCATTGTGATTTACATATACTTGAAGAAACACAGAGTGAATCAGAAGACACTATCAACGCAGATATAGTGAAAACTGAAGCAAATGACGAATCAATGTTGGTTGATGCAGACATGGAGGTGATACATGAAGATGATCATGCTGACTGTGTCAAAGATGCGTTTCTTGCTCCTAATGAAGAATACTCATCAGATAGTAGTATAAAGATAGAAACACAACTATTTGATGATGCTATTCTCAAAGCTCTAAACAGAAAAGCAGCAGTTTCTACACAAGGGGCTGTAACACAGGATAATATATTCAAGTGTGAAAGTGCCCCCTACCAATGTACACTTTGTTTCAAGGAATTTGTTCTTGAACATGCGTACTTGCAACATTTGAGCACGCATCTTCAGGTAAGACATGTGGATGGATTTGCTGTGTCTGTTTCAAACTCCAACGTTTGAGCACTTCAGTCAACTCGCCAAGTCCATGCGCTGGTTGGATCTGGAGGAGCACAAAGTTACCGACATAGTTCATTGAGTTGCGAAGCCGAAGTGACGACGGGCGGGGCGCATAGTTCAAACAACTGATGCTAATATTCACATATGATATTCCATTAGGCCTCCAAACAATTGATATACAAAATTTTATGGGTGTATGTATGTTTGTCCACCCATTTCTCTGAAGTGTAATTGGATTGTGATCCTTTTCTTAATTTATTTACATTTACTTTAACTAGGGAACAGTAAAGGTTTTATAAAAATCTGTAATAGCAGTTATGAAGATATGGACAGTTTTCCGTCTTTAGTTATTATATTTATCCGAATATCCAATATAATTTTTCCAAAATTATAGCTTGTACTACAAGCTATAATTTTGGAAAAATTATAATTAAATCGTAATCGTACAAGCCTTGTAGCTTGTTTAAATGATTACGCGGAGTGAATCTTCTGTGCCTGTACTGTTGTGTATTCTGAAGACGGAAGTATAATGAGCTCGTTTCGCATTCGGCAGATCGGCGCCGCTGCTGGCGAGTGTGGCGCGTCCCTGTGCAGGTCAGTATACCTGCCTGTGTTGTTGACAGGCATGGTGGCACTCGCCAAGAAAAAAACGTATATATTTTTCTATTTTGAGCGATTGATATTTATTTTAAATCCGCCATATTGGATTGAACACCAATCAGAGCGATACGTCACATCTATTTTCAAACTTTGACAAATAATTACTGTGATAAACATAGAGGTGACGTCACAACGCCATGACTCCGTTGAACTTTTTGCGTGAATTTTAAAACTTAAAATTTAAGTAGCAATTTTATCTACCCAACTTTTTTTTGCTGAAATAAGATAATTTTTCAAAATATTCGATACTCGTCCAACACTTTTTCAAAATTGGTCATCGTGCCTGTTGTTTGAACGCACTGAACTTCATATTATTGTTTATAAATGTACACTGCAGAGGCTGCCGTCACGTTCATTGGACCTACTTGATCGACGCCATGTTGGCGCTGTAAGCAGGTGCGAGTGTCTATGGAACTAATAATATTGCAAATGGCGCACCGATCTCTTAAATTAATTTATGATTTCTTAGATTAGTTATGGAGGTCGTTGCGCCATTCGCAATATTATCAGTTCCAGAGCCACTCGTACGTCAACCGTGGCGCTTCAGGTATCACCACAATGAAGCCGTCACCTGTATAGGGGCAGCCAGGCCAGTGTCAATCATACACTAATTACAGAGGTCAGTGTTAGAACGTGTTTGCGGAGTGGAACTTCTGTAACTGCCCTGTTGAGTGTTTTGCTTAGCTTCTGGTGGCTGCCCGGCGCACTCTCGATACATTCTGTCGTGTTCCACAGGCCGGCCGCTCGACGGCGGAGTGACGACCCTCAGCAGCTGAGTGACGACCCTCGCCCTTCCGGACTCTTGCCTCCCACGTCAGGTGAGATACAGCTCCGTTAGTCGTCTTCAAACAAGGCGTCTCTCAAGTTATCGAGTATAGGTGTATATATATGTATATATAAACTACTGAGCCGATTTTGATGATGTCAATTTCGTTGTTCTGGTCCGGCTGACATCTAAGGCTGTATTTCATACGAACAAAATCAATATATTCGGATTTCAACATTGAAAAAAGTGGGGGCCTTTGAAATTTCTTTGCTGTCGTATCTAGTCGCGTGTCAAATGAAAGTGGAGAAAATTCTGAGTTCATAAATATAAAAAACTAGTAGAATGTTAACATGTACCAAATGAAATTATGAAATGAAATGAAATTTATTTGCATAAACATGGGTAATAACAGTATGGCGTAAATTATGATGTAGTTCCAAACATGTTTTGCCTCAATTCTGGCGTGCAAAATATAATAATTACTAAAGCAAATTTATTTTATCTCTACATAATATTAAAGTAAGAAATGTCGAAAAGTAAATAACAAACAAAAAAAATAGATGATATGAAGAAATGTCCAAATACAATAATTATTATTTATTAGTATTATTAATGTCAAATCGTATCTATGAAACAATACAGAAAAGTAATAATAATGATTAAATGAACTGTTTGATAAAAAAATCATTTATTTCATAGATAGATTCATTTAATAATCTATTAAAAAGATGCCTTTTAAATTTTTCCACCGGCAACTCCTGAGTTTTGTCATCTAAGTGATTAAACACTCTTATGGCCATGCAATATACATTTTTTTTAAAAGCGCCATTCTCTGGGGGGGGGGGGGGTATTTCAAGTTTATTTTTATGTCGTTGGTTACGATCATTACTCTTAATAGGAAACAGTGACATATTTTTTTTTACAAAAAGGCATAGCTCGAAAATGTACAGAGCAGGAAGTGGTAAAATTTTTTTCTCTTTAAAAAGTGGTCTGCAGCTATCTAGGTAATTTGCTCCACATACAGCTCTAAGGCAGCTTTTTTGCGCTCTAAAAGCTCTTATTACGTCTACTGAGTTTCCCCATAGTATTAGCCCATACCGCAGCACAGAGGATACATATCCATGATAAGCTAAGGTTGCTGCAGCTTCTGACACCGTTATTCTCAGTCGACTTAGTACATTTGAGAATTTATCAATTTTGGAGCATACTTTACTTATATGATCTTTCCAGTTACAATGCTGATCTATTACAATACCCAAAAAAGTCGCAGCTTGAGTTTCCTTTATTTTTACTTGATTATGTGATACATTTAGTTGGGGTACTATTTTTTGGTATGTTTTAAAATGAACGAAATGCGTCTTGCTTAAATTTACTGTAAGGTTATTATGATTCAGCCATGCAATAACACTTCCTAAAGCCTCGTTTATTTCATGTTGTAATGTTTGTTGACTTTTAGCTTGAATAATGACCGTTGTGTCATCCGCAAATAAAATAGTTTTGTGTTTGGTGCAATTTGGCAAATCATTGATATATAATAAGAGAAGCGGGCCCAAGATGCTTCCTTGTGGTACTCCTACACGGTTGTATCTTAATTCAGATCTGAATATTTTTTTGTGATTTTTAATAATCTTAGTTACCTCTACATACTGTACTCGGTTCTTAAAGTAGCTGTTAATCCATTCGTACGCATTTCCCCTAATACCATAGTTACATAGTTTATGTAGTAGAATTTGGTGTGATACATGATCAAAAGCTTGACTCATGTCTAGAAGCAAGGCTACTGTTAATAATTTGTCATTTAAACTTTTAGTGACGTTGTGAATCAAATCAAAGCAAGCAAGTGTTGTTGAATTATTTTTTTGAAAACCATATTGGTGTGGATTAATAATATTATATTAATTTGACTGTACCGTTATTCGAAGCTTAATTATTTGAGATAGGCCACGTGGTTTCCCGCCTGTAAACATCTATCTCTCTCTATCATATTGCTGTCTCTCTCTACCCCCACCACCATAGGGGGCGAGCGGGCAGCATAAATTGCAGCGTTTCGCCATTTTAATCATTGGCTTTTTGGTTCCCGCCGAGAACGGATCTGCCTAGCTCAAACGCTAGCAATATACTACTATAGTACAGAAACACTTCAGGTGAGTTTTTATTTTTTGTCTTATTTTTAAATGTACCTCTCTTTATTGAAATTCTCTTCATTTATTTTTGTTTTTGTGGGTGAAGGTAGATTTATAAAAAAACTACCCTGACTAGAAATTTTAATAACAATATTTTAAATTTTTACGGTACAGTTGTTATTTTACCCTTTTTTTTTAGTATGAATGAATCAAACGAAGCTCCCGAGCCTATACCAGGGCCCTCTAATTTTAAACGAGGAAGGGAAAGAAGTTCAAGTACCAGTTCCGGAAGTTTCAGTTCATCGACTGCTAGTTCATCTTCGCGATCAGGATCTCCGAATCGAAAAGTTTATCACAAAAAGAGGAAGGGGGGCAAAAGGATACATAGCAACAGTCGGAGGTTTCGTAAACTGACGAGGGAAATACGGAATCTTAAAAAGTGTTTAAAAACCAAAGGAGAAAATGTGAGTTCTGAACATAATCTTAATAATGATGCCGCTTCTATTATATCTGACGTGAGTCGTGATCTTTACGAAAATGTTAGTGAGCATAGTAATTGCAATATTACGCATGATGAAAAGGAGTTTTTATATGATGTGTCAACAAAATTAAAAGAACCTCCAATGCCTAAAAGCTCCGAAAATGATTTAAAACTTTTGTCTGAAATTCAGTATTTTAATAAATCTGATTGGAATGAAGTTAGATATGCGGATACCCAGAAAGCATATAATCAGACCCCAGGGTTTACTAGCATAGAAATGAATGAGGAAATCAAAGCATACGAGTCTCCTCATCGTTTGGAGCATGCGGATAAAACTTTTGCAGCTCTAACTTTATGTGTTTTAAAACAAAGGGAGGCGCTGTACAAGGTTTTAGGTGAATTTTCGTCATGGGCTAAAAATGCTACGCCTGAACACAAATTAATTAACGACAAGTTAGTCGAACTTTTTTCCTCAGGAGAGTACCTTAAGGTTTCGAAGGATTTGGTACAAATGATTTGTGGCCATCGTGCTGAGGTTCTAGAAATGCGACGGCATAGTGTCATTAAACAAGTGCGGGACCCTCTTGTTCAGGCATCTTTGCGCAAAATCCCACCAACCTGTACAGACCTATTCCATGCAGAAAAATTTACGTCCACTATTGAAAAAGCTGGTGGAGTCCGAAAATGTTTTTGGCCGATTAAAAAATTTGACTCCGCCTCGCAGGCGCAGTCTATAAAGCGTAGTGACCCCTCACAGAGGTGCGCACAAAAGACACCCGCGCAGGGTAGTCATCGACGCTTGTACTCCAATACATACAATAATTCGTTCCCTAACAACCTACCCTCGCAGGTTGGCAACCAGGGACAAAGTTCGGTCGGGCGGCGGGCCGAGCTATCATGAGTCATTTCGTGGTCGATCGTCACGACCTTATCGAAAGCACCAAGCGCAATCGAAGTATGGTCGAAAGCGAAACTCCTCACCAGCGGGAAAAGATAAGGACCCAAAGCGACGCAAATATTGACTTAACGAAATTCAGAGCCGGTCGCCTTTTTCAATTCTTGGACAAATGGAAACAGCAAAAAGCGCCGAATTATGTACTCAAAATATTGAAAGGGTATCGCATACCCTTTCGCCAAAAAACTCTTCTAATAAGGCCAGATCTCTTAAAAGGGACCATGCAAGTGACTCCGTACTCCATAGAAATGACGATGGCCATAAACAAAATGAAGGAACAAGGTATATTGGAAAAGGCAAAGCCGTCTCCAAGTTTTCTGTCGCAGATCTTTCTGGTTCCCAAAAGCGACGGCTCTGCACGGCCTATATTCAATCTGGAGGCCTTGAACGATTACATACTGACTGGCAAATTCAAACTCTTGAATGTGTTCCGCGTAACAGAGTTTTTACAACCAGAGGATTGGTTATGCAAAATAGACCTTTCTCAAGCCTATTTTCACCTTCCTGTGGCTCGCAGCCACAGAAGATACTTGCGTCTCGTTTATCAACAGGAAATCTTCGAAATGACTTGCTTGCCTTTCGGCCTGAGCTCTGTCCCGAAAACCTTTGCATCTCTCACGAATTGGGTTGCACAAATGCTCAGAAAAAAAGAAATCAGTCATAGTGTACCTGGACGATTTCCTGATTGCCAATCAAAACAGAGATACTCTGCAAGTACATGTCAACAGTGCCATTCAAATGCTAGAGACGCTGGGTTGGATTATCAATTACGAGAAGTCTATTCTCAAACCAACAAAAACTCTAACCTACCTTGGTGTTCAATGGGATCCTTGGTCGAACCAAAAGTTCCTACCAGTGGAAAAGGTTGCCAATATTACGGCCAAAATATCACGAATGTTACCCAGACATCTAACCAATTTAAAAGAGCTCCAGAGCCTCGTGGGCCTCTTGAATTTTGCGAGTTTTGTTGTTCCTCTAGGCAGGCTCAATTACCGTCATTTGTTGATTCTGCTCAACAAAATGCTAACGTCAACTCAAGAGTACCACTTTATTTCAAAAGAGGCCAAGAACAATTTAAGATGGTGGCTTCTGAATTGCCATCGCCCATCTGCTATCCATACGGCTCCTCCAACTCATTTCCTTACGACCGATGCTTCGGACGTTGCGTGGGGTGCTCAATTGGACGACACCTCTTTGGCTGGTTTTTGGACCAGGCAAGAAATGGATTTACACTGCAATCAGAAAGAAATGCTGGCTATTCTGAAAGTATTACAAGCTCGTTATCAGCCCCTACGGCGGAGCACAGTTTTGTGCCAGAGCGACAGCAAAACAGTGGTAGCATACATTCGAAACGAAGGCGGAACGAAATCTTTTCCCCTCATGGAGCTCACCTTTCAAATTTTTCAAATATTGGAACAAAACCAAATTCATTTGCAGATTTTTCATCTACCCGGTATATACAACGGTCATGCAGACAGTTTGTCAAGGCTTCGTCTTGCTCCGGAACGGCATCTGTTACCCGCATGTACGGAGAAAGTCTTTTTGAATTGGGGAACCCCTGTAATAGATTTGTTTGCATCCAGCCGTGCCCATGTTGTAGTGAATTATGCTACTCTGGACTTACACGACCACGGCGCGCTATTTCACGACGCGTTCTCTCAAGTTTGGAATTTCCCACTAGCTTGGGTCTTTCCTCCGCCCTGCATGATTCCTCGAGTGCTCTGCCACCTCAATCAATCCCAGGGCCAATACCTTCTAGTGATACCAAGTTGGGAACAGACTTTTTGGCAAGCAGATCTAAAAGCCCGAGCATTAGCTCCTCCGTACAAGATTCAACATCTCGAGCAAGTTTTAATCGATGTCACAACGGGTCTCCCTCCTCCGAACATACGGGACATAAAACTCGAGGTTTGGAAATGTGGGGGTGGTCAGACAAACTAAACGACTGGAATAAAGACCAATTGGAACTTCTGGAAAGGTCTTGGCGGCCTTCAACGAGAAAAACTTACGAGGTCGCGTGGAAAAAATGGCGTGCTTGGTCAGAGCAGCACGAGGTTGACCCCCACAACCCGGAGAGTAAGGATCTTGCCCGTTTTCTATCCGATCTTCACTTAGTGCAAAAATTGTCTTACAATACGATCGTTTTGCATAAATCAGTGGTAACTACTCTTTGTAACCCTGATAAGTCTAGCCAACTTTCATAAATTTTGTTATTAACTATCGCTATTGCAATGTACCATTATACTGCATGTAGTGTTTACTTTAAGACGATTTTACAAACTATAAGTAGGTATAAAAATTAGCATGTAACTATATTGTAAGTCTATATTGTAAAATCACTAGTAAACCTATTAAATAAAATAAAATAAAATAAAAACTTGGATCTCATATTTTAGTTAAGCAAGTCCTGAAATCCATAGCTTTGAATAAACCTGCTAAAGGCAAGCCTCCAATATGGAACATAGACAGTTTAGCCTCTTATATGGGAACATATGAAGTAGATGGTCAAAATCCTTTCCAAGTTCAAAGACACACTGCAGCACTTTTACTGTTATGCTCAGGGCGAAGGATTCATGACCTTACATTGCTTAGAGTCGACTCTGAGCACCTTGTACTGGCCCAGAATGAAATAACCTTTTGGCCTGTTTTCGGTTCAAAAACTGATTCAGTTGACAGTCGACAATCTGGTTGGAAACTAACTTCAAATCCTGAGAATAATAATCTTGACCCCATCTATTGGAGTATCAAAACGATCGACCTGTTAAAAGACCGCAGGAATTTAGCTCGATGTTCTAGTTTATTTGTAACCATAAGAAATGAGCCAAAGGCGTCTAGAACAATTATTTCGGGTTGGATAAGATCCTTGCTAAAGGACTCTGGCATATCTGCAACTCCAGGAAGTTTTCGGTCTGCGGTTTCTTCAAAAAATTGAACTGATAACTACCCTCTGGATGACATACTTTCTAGGGGTAACTGGCGTTCACAAAATACTTATTGTAAATTTTATAAAAGGGTGGTTATGCCTATTTGTAGCTCAACCTCTGTAACGGCATTATTTAAGCCAGTTGATAGATTTTTTATGTTTGTCAAAATTGACCAATTGCTATTATTAATAATTTTGTTATGAATTGATAATGTTTATTGTTTCGTCATGGTATGTGTAGTGTATTGTCACAAAACAATAATAATATGCTGACCATATTTTGCAAATATTATTTTTGATTCCTACGGTCTAAATCATCATACACAGCTGTTGTGCTCATTTTGTCAGCGTATTGTTACCCATGATATAAATTACCTATGCGGATAATGATAATGTGTTTTATAATAATAGTTTCTGATTGTTGGCACTGTTTATTCTATATTACATAATATAAATAAAGATTTTCTATGTTGAAGTCTGACAAACAATTGTAATTATTCGCATTAATTTGAATAAACTTTTACAGTATCATGATTTTTAACTGTTTTTATTACGTCACATTGGCATACTTATATCAGCAGTACCTTTGAAGTACCACCACCAGGCGATAACAAACACGTCTCAAATAATTAAGCTTCGAATAACGGTACAGTCAAATTAATGAACGCGTTTTACCTACCAATAAAACGCTTATTAATTTACTTACCTTATTCGAAGCTTAACTTTAAACTGCCTGGTGATTTTTAACCGACTTCCAAAAAGGAGAAGGTTCTCATTTCGGCCGGTATCTTTTTTTTTTTTTTTTCTATGTATGTCCACCGATTTCTCCGGGATTACTGGACCGATTCGCGTGATTTTTTTTTTTAATCGTCAGAGGATGTTTGCGAAATGGTCCCATAAAAATTTTAACCGTCAACTCCTCAAGCCTGATGCTGCAGGCTAAAACTATGGCGATTTAGGAAATTTCGATTACGAATTGATATTGTAGGTAACAAGTATGGACTACATCATGGAGCTCCAGGTCCTAGCTCCTCAATCATAGGATACTACACTTAAAAGCTTAAAATAAAAATTCTTTTCAAAAAACCGACTTCTAACGCCACTACAAAGTATAAAAATAATTTTAGTTTGTCCACGTTTGTTGAAGTCGGGCGGGCCTAAAATACAAACTATGAAACCGACTCGCGATGCTCGCTCGACTTCTACAAATGAGTCTATCATATTCTGTAGCGTCGCGCATCGGTTTCATAGTTTGTATTTTAGGCCCGCCCGACTTCAACAAACGTGGACAAACTAAAATTATTTTTATACTTTGTAGTGGCGTTAGAAGTCGGTTTTTTGAAAAGAATTTTTATCGACACAATGATTAAAATGGCGAAACGCTGCAATTTATGCTGCCCGCTCGCCCCCTATGGTGGTGGGGGTAGAGAGAGACAGCAATATGATAGAGAGAGATAGATGTTTACAGGCGGGAAACCACGTGGCCTATCTCAAATAATTAAGCTTCGAATAAGGTAAGTAAATTAATAAGCGTTTTATTGGTAGGTAAAACGCGTTCATTTCTGCAGAAAACTGTAAATTTTGTCATTATAATTATTCTTTCAAATATTTTCGAAATGATAGGAATTAATGTTATTGGTCTATAATTTTTAACCGACTTCCAAAAAGGAGGAGGTTCTCAATTCGGCCGGTATCTTTTTTTTTTCTTTTTTTTTTTTTTTTTTTCTATGTATGTCCACCGATTTCTCCGGGATTACTGGACCGATTCGCGTGATTCTTTTTTTAATCGACAGAGGATGTTTGCGAAATGGTCCCATAAAAATGTTCACCTTCAACTCCTCAAGCCCGGTGCTGCAGGGATATTGCTCACCTAAAATAAAGAGATTTAGGAAATGTCGATTACGAATTATTATTGTAGGTAACAAGTATGGACTACATCATGGAGCTCCAGGTCCTAGCTCCTCAATCATAGGATACTACACTTAAAAGCTTAAAATAAAAATTCTTTTTAAAAACCGACTTCTAACGCCACTACATAGTATAAAAATAATTTTAGTTTGTCCACGTTTGTTGAAGTCGGGCGGGCCTAAAATACAAACTATGAAACCGACTCGCGATGCTCGCTCGACTTCTACAAATGAGTCTATCATATTCTGTAGCGTCGCGCATCGGTTTCATAGTTTGTATTTTAGGCCCGCCCGACTTCAACAAACGTGGACAAACTAAAATTATTTTTATACTTTGTAGTGGCGTTAGAAGTCGGTTTTTTGAAAAGAATTTTTATCGACACAATGATTAAAATGGCGAAACGCTGCAATTTATGCTGCCCGCTCGCCCCCTATGGTGGTGGGGGTAGAGAGAGACAGCAATATGATAGAGAGAGATAGATGTTTACAGGCGGGAAACCACGTGGCCTATCTCAAATAATTAAGCTTCGAATAAGGTAAGTAAATTAATAAGCGTTTTATTGGTAGGTAAAACGCGTTCATTTCTGCAGAAAACTGTAAATTTTGTCATTATAATTATTCTTTCAAATATTTTCGAAATGATAGGAATTAATGTTATTGGTCTATAATTTTTAACCGACTTCCAAAAAGGAGGAGGTTCTCAATTCGGCCGGTATCTTTTTTTTTTCTTTTTTTTTTTTTTTTTTTCTATGTATGTCCACCGATTTCTCCGGGATTACTGGACCGATTCGCGTGATTCTTTTTTTAATCGACAGAGGATGTTTGCGAAATGGTCCCATAAAAATGTTCACCTTCAACTCCTCAAGCCCGGTGCTGCAGGGATATTGCTCACCTAAAATAAAGAGATTTAGGAAATGTCGATTACGAATTATTATTGTAGGTAACAAGTATGGACTACATCATGGAGCTCCAGGTCCTAGCTCCTCAATCATAGGATACTACACTTAAAAGCTTAAAATAAAAATTCTTTTTAAAAACCGACTTCTAACGCCACTACAAAGTATAAAAATAATTTTAGTTTGTCCACGTTTGTTGAAGTCGTGCGGGCCTAAAATACAAACTATGAAACCGACTCGCGATGCTCGCTCGACTTCTACAAACGAGTCTATCATATTCTGTAGCGTCGCGCATCGGTTTCATAATTTGTATATAGGCCCGCCCGACTTCAACAAACGTGGACAAACTAAAATTATTTTTATACTTTGTAGTGGCGTTAGAAGTCGGTTTTTTGAAAAGAATTTTTATCGACACAATGATTAAAATGGCGAAACGCTGCCATTTATGCTGCCCGCTCGCCCCCTATGGTGGTGGGGGTAGAGAGAGACAGCAATATGATAGAGAGAGATAGATGTTTACAGGCGGGAAACCACGTGGCCTATCTCAAATAATTAAGCTTCGAATAAGGTAAGTAAATTAATAAGCGTTTTATTGGTAGGTAAAACGCGTTCATTTCTGCAGAAAACTGTAAATTTTGTCATTATAATTATTCTTTCAAATATTTTCGAAATGATAGGAATTAATGTTATTGGTCTATAATTTTTAACCGACTTCCAAAAAGGAGGAGGTTCTCAATTCGGCCGGTATCTTTTTTTTTTCTTTTTTTTTTTTTTTTTCTATGTATGTCCACCGATTTCTCCGGGATTACTGGACCGATTCGCGTGATTCTTTTTATAATCGACAGAGGATGTTTGCGAAATGGTCCCATAAAAATGTTCACCTTCAACTCCTCAAGCCCGGTGCTGCAGGGATATTGCTCACCTAAAATAAAGAGATTTAGGAAATGTCGATTACGAATTATTATTGTAGGTAACAAGTATGGACTACATCATGGAGCTCCAGGTCCTAGCTCCTCAATCATAGGATACTACACTTAAAAGCTTAAAATAAAAATTCTTTTTAAAAACCGACTTCTAACGCCACTACAAAGTATAAAAATAATTTTAGTTTGTCCACGTTTGTTGAAGTCGTGCGGGCCTAAAATACAAACTATGAAACCGACTCGCGATGCTTGCTCGACTTCAACAAACGAGTCTCTCATATTGTGTAGCGTCGCGCATCGGTTGAACATAGTTTGTATTTAGGCCCGCCCGACTTCAACAAACGTGGACAAACTAAAATTATTTTTATACTTTGTAGTGGCGTTAGAAGTCGGTTTTTTGAAAAGAATTTTTTAATATCAGTTTTCTTGCCTTTTTTGAATAAAGGTTTTACAAGGGAACATTTTAATTTTTCAGGAAAAATACCTTGCTCAATTGAAATGTTTATTATATGTTCTAGAGGTTTTACAATGTAGGGACTAACTTTTTTAAGAGTTTTTGTTGAAATTTCATCACAACCAGTTGCATTAGTATTTTTTAGTTTCAAGATGGTTTTGTAGACATCTAAAAATTTCACAGGCATTAGAAATATAGAGTTCATGTTATGTGCGCTAGGAATATTTTGGCTTTGAATATTATTGGATATAATTTTATTTGTGAAATAGTGATTAAATTTGTTTGCTACAGCATTAGAGTCTTTATAAGCTACATTATATAAAACAAGTTCATCTATTTCATTTCTATCAGCGTTGCTTATTCCCACGCTGTTTGAAATTATTTTCCAAGAGGTACTTACGCGTACCTGCCACGTACGGCGTGTGTGTGTGACTGCTTAGTTTAATTTCATTAATCATTTTTTTAACATGTTAACTATATTATAGTTATTACACGAAATAGTTTCCATAAAGTTTCCACTTCAGATAAGTGGGTATCAGGAAATAGAGATAATGTTTGGTTGCAGTCGCTCTGCCCGCGAGCCGTGCGACGAATAACGAAACGAAAGTGCCTCCAGCTGAAGAAGACGACTCACACGACGAACAAGACGTGCCTGCGAGTGGTATTGCCGCGGACGATGTCAGCTGTCAGGCGACTAGTCAGAATAAAGTTCCCACGACACTGAATAACCCTAACTTATCAAGTTTACAAAGTAAAACATTTTGTTCAAGTAATGAAGTTAATGTACCGTATAATAGTTCACCAGCGAATGTTGAGAGGAAATTGTTTTCCTGTGACGTGTGCCCAAAAATGTTCAAACAAAAACGTTTCTTGATAAATCACATAAAAACTCATTCTGAAGTGATGCAGTTGAATTGCAAGGTTTGCCAACACAAATGTAAAAATGAAAATACTTTGATGAGGCATATGCTCGTTCACACTGGCCACAAGCCTTATGCTTGTGAGCTATGTAAGTATAAATGTTCAGAAAAGAGTAATTTAATAAGACACATGAGAACTCACACTGGCGACAAGCCTTTTATTTGTAAGCTATGTAAGTATAAATGTTCACAAAAGAGTCATTTAATAAATCACACGAGAACTCACACTGGCGACAAGCCTTATGCTTGTGAGCTATGTAAGTATAAATTTTCAGAAAAGAGTAATTTAATAAGACACATGAGAACTCACACTGGCGACAAGCCTTTTATTTGTAAGCTATGCAAGTATAAATGTTCACAAAAGAGTAGTTTAAAAAGTCACATGAGAACTCATACGGGCGAGCAGCCTTATGCTTGTGAACTATGCGAGTATAAATGTTCACGTAAGGATAATTTAGTAAGTCACATGAGAAGACACTAGAGAAAAGCCTTCCACAAGTGGTGTCTCGTCGTCGCTGAGTCTCCCGCTGGTTCGGAATGCCCTTCCTGCCGAGAAGAGCCCGCAAGCAGCTCGGCGGTCGCTCTGTGGCACTGCAGCTGCCAGGCTACAGAGCCAGCGTACCCCGCGCCGCGCCCGCCCGGTGCGGGGGATGTGTCACAGTTGAACGATACCACCCGGTAATAGTGTTGTATCACTAGTTAAATGCTAGTTAAAACCACTTTTGACTATAACAATAATATTATATTTTTAATATATTATATTTTCAATATATTATATTTTCATATATATGCCGATACCTACACCCGCATTAGGTATGGCGCGTCGTAAGCGGCGGTGTGTGGGTACTTAGGCCGAGTGCTTTGAACTTTTGATAAACAGCTGATCGCGCGAGTATTACACCGCTGTTTTGTGTGAAATATTAGTATTTCTTGTTTTTTCAATAAAATCATTTTGAAGTAGAGTTCATAAACGATTGTTGTAATTATTTAAAAAAATTAAATAGAATTGTCAAAATCATGAAAACACCGATGAAACATTCCAACGCTGAGCGCCCCAGAGTCATGTACCCAGTCCCTGGCTGCAGTTGTCGTTAGGGTGTCCCTCGCACCCTGCATAAATGGGAATACCTACAAGCAAGCATACTTTTCCTTGGTATCCAAGGTATGCATGAGAGAGGCTTTGATGAAATATTTAACAAGTTTCCTGATTTATTGTTTTGTTGAAAAGAGTATTAACCGAGCTGAACTTGACTAATAGTGTCCTCTTCTTGCGCTAGGAGTAGGCAGGTGCGACTATATTGTTTCGGGTGAGGACCGAACCTGCGACCTTTCAATCCTCACCTTTATCTGTTGGGCTAAAAAGGTGAAAATTGACATTTGTATATTACCATTTTGTAAGCATTTTGTGAACATACTTAGGTTTAGGATTGGAAGTCGCTTCGCACCTACTAGATACCGTCGGCTACAAGTAAATTGTGGCAATACATAGTACGCCTGAACTGGCGTACCATGGGCACCCTCCATTGTTTGTCGTTTCCATTTTGACGCTTTGTGTTCAGGAAGGGCGGTAGGTATCTAGCGACTAGCAATCCTAAATCTGTGTTAGTGAATATGTCAATGTGTGAAATCGTATTAAGTAGGTATTATTAGGGTGTCAAATAAGCTTATTTATCTGTATAATTTAAGTAATTAGGTATTTGACTGATATTTTTTTATTTATGTAAAATAACGTTTTTAAATATTGTAACACTATTTCTCTTTTTTAAATATCTTTACTAGTCTAGGAATTATAAGCTCTTTTTTGTGACTGTTTCTGTCTCTTTCTAAAACGAAATTTTCTATGGAGCGTGTATGGAGCTGGTGAATTGTGACATCACACTTCAGTAGCGCTCTCTCTGTCTAACAGGAGACTTTAAAGCTCTATAACTTATTTGTTTTTGGACCGAATTATTTTCTGTTTTTACAAAAACGTTATTAATATGTTAACATTTTCTATTATAAATAACGAATATCTAAATTTTGACTACTAAAATATTAACTATGTTGATACAATAAATACCTAATATTGTGTAATAGTATTGTTAAGAGGATATAATTCTATATTAAACACAATAATGTATTAAAAAAAGTGTTATTATTTGTTTTCCTCCATGAAACAGCAGCAGGTACTCAGTCGATACATGTTCAGGCCTACCGCGAAATGAAGGAGACGTGTGAGGGACCTGCTAGCGAGAACTTTGCAAAGAGGTTACACTTAGTGCCTAACGAAATTACAAATACCACTTATCTTGAAAATGGTGGGTCACCGATGTTGTAGTTTAGAGCACGCAATGTATCGCGCACAATGCGGTCACAGCGCTCTGCGATCTGTGACACTGATGCCTCTGCGAGCGGCGGTTTGTGCTCTGACCGAGTCACGGAGTGCTTTGAACTTGCGATAAGCAGCTAATCGCGCGGTTATGGAAGTTTGAATATAATACATTGCTGTTTGAAATATCGCGATTTGTTTTTCAATTTAAATAAAAAATTGAAATAGATTACATAGTCGATTCCATGTTGTAATTAATAAAAAAAACATCGCCAAAGTCATGATAAGGTCGATGAAAACTGCCAAGTTCCAACGCTGAAACTCAACTCAGTATCATGCGCTTCTGTCTGTCCCCCTGGCCCGGCCCCTCGGGGGAACGGATAGGAATAACAAGTTCGATCTGTCCCCCTGTTACCGACGAGGGTACAGATCGAACTTCTGAATCCCTGGTTTCAGTTTTCGTTGGCAAGTCCTTAACATTACATACAGGAGTAGGTATACCTTCCACATAGTAGTCTGCGTTGCCAGGGGGTCAACTATGTCTGGGCAGTTTTAAGTTTTAATACCGACCTATTTTACACTTGAAAAATACATATTTTAAAGTGCAGAGCTATTCGTATTTGCGATATTGACTTGTTTCATGGAGACAAGACTCGTGTGTTTTGTTAAGGTTCCGTACCAAAATGGTAAAAATCGAACCCTTATGGTGCGACTTTCTCCGTCCGTCCGTCTGTCACAGTCGATTTAATTTTAGTAACTACTATATTTATTCTTTTATGCGAATGTATAGCCATAGCCGTCTCTATCTTTTTTTAATATGAATAGTGAGCACACGAGCAGGCGGTTCACCTGATGTTAAGTGATTATCGCCGCCCATGAACATCTGTAGCACCAGAGGCACCACCAATGCGTTGCCGGGTTTTCAGGAATTGTTGGTCCGCCCCTTGAATAACCCCATGTTGTAATTAAGCGGGAACACCGTCGACGGAAGTTGGTATCTCTTGTAGTACAGGAGACAGAGACGGCTAGGGCGCCATTCAACAAAACGCTTAGTGGGAACGCCGCGCCGTACCACCTCCCGCCCTTTCGTCGCCTGCATGCGGCGCGTACTTCAGTGTTTACGCATATATTTTGTATTTCAAAAAACCCTTTTTATTTTCGAATTGAAAATGGTTAAGTATAAGTCTCTAAAGACGTCACTATAATCTATACTAATATTTTAAAGAGGAAAGATTTTTGTTTGTTTGTTTGTTTGTACCGAATAGGCTCTGTAACTACTGGACCGATTTTAACTTTTTTCTTCACCAATAGAAAGCTAAGTATCAGGAAGTAACATCATACTAATATTATTAAATCGAAAGTGTGTTTGTTGGTTTGTCCTTCAATCACGCCGCAACAGAGCTACGGATCGACGTGATTTTTTTCCATACCTATGTATAGTTGAGGACCTGGAGAGTGACATAGGCTACTTTTTATCCCGGAAAATGAAAAAGTTCCCGAGGAACTTTAAAAACTATATCCACGCGGTCGAAGTCGCGGGCATCAACTAGTAGGTCATTAAAAATAAATTATTTAAAAAAAATTAGATCCTTAAGAAAATTGCAATAATATAACCCAAAATAGCCGCCCAATTTTGCCTATAAAATGCTTTTTTTGGCGTGTGCTGAGAAAACTAATTGATGATATATAAAAATTATGTACTACATGATTAAAGTACTCATTATTTTCTACAAAAAGTCCCCAAGGGTTATTATAAAATATCTATCATATTTAAGTAATAGTACAATAGTAACTTTTGTGTTCTAAAATTTAATTATATTGCCTTTAATAATTATCGTAGTATTAATTCTTCGTTAATAATACATATTATAAATGCGAAAATGTGTTAGTTTGTTGGTTCGTCTTCAATATAGTGCCGCCCACGTCTGGCACAGTGTGTTGGGGACAGTGCTTGCGTAGTCCTAATAAAGTTTGCTTATTAAGTAGACTAATGCCACATTTGAATCTCCCGCCTTCAGAGAGATGTCATGGGACGATCGTAGATGGCGCTAGTGAAAACTATCCCAGTCATGGATCCTCCCTGAGAGTTTATTGTATTCTGTGGTAGTTTGGTCAGTAAAATATACTTTGTGATTGTAGTCTTTGGATGTAGTATTCTTCCAAAGACTACAGTGTATAAAGGGAGATATCCTTCTGGGTTCCGCAAATTTTTAAAAGTATCGATACCTACTCGATGCCAAGTATCGTATCAAAAGTATCGATACCGATGAAAGTATCGGATCACAAGTATCGATACTACTCAGTATCGAGTACTTTTTCTTTGCCTCGGGAAACGTGTTAAAATCTCAAAAAAAGTACTTTCTTAATTAAAATCTTTATTCAAAAAAATAAAACATCTACATTCTGTACTAAGAATACTAATAAAATACTTAACAACTACAAATATTTAATACTGCTACTCATTTATTTTGTGAACCCCCAGTCTTTTTCGTTACAATCAGACATATTAATAATTTATCGACGCGTGTACCGGTGAGACGGCTTCGGACTTTTCTCAAAGACGGGGCAAAGTCCCAGCCTTTGAGAAAAGTCTTTCAGCAGGCACTGATGTTCCGGGTATTATTAGGTATTTGGTGGCCATGGTATATAATTTAGGTACACCGTTTTCATCTCGCTCCATTGACGTGTTCCCACTCGTTTTAAGCACTTTAAAACAAATTTTACAGGCTGCAGTAGTTTTGTCAACCATTCTGAAACTTAGCCAGACATCGCTGCTCCCGCCAGGAGGCGGCATTCGGATTTCTAGACTTTCACACTAGCACCTACACAGTCTAGACTTTCACACTAGTACCAACACAGTTGAAATCAATAAACAAATTATTATAATAAATTTAATTTCTCTTCCGAGCTAACTTGCTAACTACAGTCAGTCGTGTATTAAATTTACTCTTTTTGGTTATATTTAAATTATTGTTACCAGAATATTAATTTAATTTGCAACTAAATTGCCTTAAGTTTATACAAATTCCTACCTAATAATATGCACGTACAAGTTATTGTCATGCATAACTAATATAGGTACGTTCAAACAGTAAATAATATGCAACGTTTTCTAAAAATAATACTTAATAAGATATCATTCAAGAAATCAATCCCATTTCAAAATACCAAGATCCAATTAAAGTACTCAACTGGCCACACATAACCGCTGATTAGGAGATTCGGGGATTCCCTTAATATAAATTCAGGATCAAATAGTGAAGGTAAAAAGTATCGAGTACATCAGAAAGTATCGATACCTAAGTATCGGAACAAAAGTATCGAGTACGAAAATACTAGGTATCGCAGCGCAAGTATCGATACTACTCAAGTAACGATACTTTCTGCGGATCCCTGAGTTTGTGCTTTGGATCAAAAACGTAGTGGTTACATCAAATATAGTGTATTATCTATGGGTTACATATGTTACATTCTCTTTGTTTGGATCCACTAAAAATAGATGTTACACATACATTATTTTATAACTAATAATCCTAAGTGTTCTCTTGGATTTTATTAATTTTTTTAATAATTAAAAAACAATCAACATGCGGTGCTACGCGCCCTTCTGTAAAACCACTGCGGCGACAGTCTCGGGATCCGCGGCGGTCACGCTCCACGAGTGAGTACCTTAGTAGACCCAATGATTTATAACATTGACTTATTAATTTATAATAATTGTTTGAAAAGAGGATCATTGTATACACGCGAGCCCTTTCATTTCGTCCACCGCTTGTCTTGCCCACAAGCTTGATGATGTCGTCGTAGGCACTACTAAAGTACTAACTTTAGTCGAATGGTTAACAATGTCAACATATTCAACTGCGTATGTCAGGCCGGAGTTGGGAAGTTGGCGGTTCGTCACCCCGTGCTGCGGAGAGCACGTAAAGCCGCTGCGCCTGATGTCTCTGGTCATGTCGGATCGGCGTTCCGTCTGGCCATGAGAGTCAGGGAATAGAGAGTGCACCTGTGTGCACCACGCACACACCTGTGCACTGTAGGATAGAATAGAATAGAAAATTGTTAACAAGAAATAAATTCAAATTCAAAATTATTTATTTCACGTAGACCAACCTGTGGCTCCTATGAGTCCTTTGACACGTCATAACCCTTCCTCTAAAGGTTGATACACAAGAAAGAGGAAATAAATACAAGGCGCAAAGGCCTTATTGCAAAAGCATTCTCTTCCAGGCAACCCTTGTCTGGAGAGGAAAACGTAAAAGAAGAAAATGTAAGATCTACAATGTACTGTATAGAACTGTAACATCTTCAGCTCAGATAGCTTATCTCTCTTGAAGCTAGCCACAGTGGCGAGGAAATCATTAATTACTTCAAAATTAGTATCCATTCCTAGAACTCTTACCCGCAGCCCACAATTCAGAAACAAAAGTGTTGTAGATAGGTGGCCTTTGGACAGAAATGAGAGATCTTTGTTTATGTGTGTCTCTCACACACACACACACATTCACTCTCATCATAACAACTCAATGTTGAACTGGTGTAATCTGCAGGTTCCCCAGTGACTCGCATCTCCGTGCTGCCTGGCTCAGAGCCCTCGGCAGACAAGACACTCCCCTCCCAGACCCTGCTGTGGTCTGCTCGCAGCATTTCTTGAGCGATGACATGTATGAAACGGAAAGTGGCTCAAGGCAAATTCGTGCTGGTGCAATTCCCTCAACAGTGCAGGTAACTTTGCTAGGGTTTAAGTTGCAAGGTAATTATATGCATTATATCTTGTTATGTTGATAATATACAGTGAAATGAAATGGAATGAAATTTATTTGCATAAACAGGGGTAATAACAGTATGGCGTTAATTATAATGTAGTTCCAAACATGTTTTGCCTCAATTCTGGCGTGCAAAATATTATAATTACTAAGTATAGTTATAGTCAACATAAACTTTATTTTATTCATTTTTAGCCAATCCTGAACAGTTTTTTGTAGGGTTATTAAAGGTGTTAGGTTATTTGTCTAGGGTTGTGGACTTTGACGGTTGGCCTATACCCTTCTTGGAGAGGAGGCCTGCACTCAGTTGTTGGCTGTTGATGGGTTGCTGATGATGATGAATTAGTGAATATATTATCTTTACAGGTCTGCATGATCTGCCTGGAGACAGACAGCAAGCTGTATCTAATGAGCAAACACAACTTTGAAGAAGCATATCAACACTTAACTGGAAATCCTGTAAGCTTTTTTATTATTTGATGACAAGATAGTACATGACTGCAATCTCACCTGACGTTAAGTGACAATCCAGTCTTAAGATTTTAGCAGGCTAACGAAGGGGTATGGCAGTGAACATTCAACCCCTAATCTGTTTGTACATACCATTGTGAAGGAGCGCTAAATCACTTGGCAGCATATCCTTGACGGAAGGGTGGTAACTAGCCATGACCAAAGCCTCCCACGGTCCCACCAGACCAGATCAGGGACAATTCAGAAATAATAAATTCCCAAATTGAGCCAGCAGGAATCAAATCCAAAACCTTCTAGTTGTATTGTATTTGTGGAGGGGACGCCTTCTGACGCCAGGCAGGTGATCAGTCCAAAACCTTCTACTTACAAGACCTCAGCACTCACCAATATGCCAGAGAGGTCAAGTTGTTAATTCATCATCAACTAGCTTTTGCCCTGCTTTTCTGTCTGTGTGGTGTTAGTCTTGGGAACACCCTGTGCAGGATTCCGGACTTCAATTTAAGCCTTAATGGCCCAACAGTTAAATGTGCAGACTAAAACAGAAAGGTTGCCAGTTCAATCCCCACCTGTTGCACTATTGTCACACGCACTCCTAACACAAGCTTTCCATTTATTTGTAGTGTAGTTCAGCTTGACTTATATTCATTTTTAAAAGAAACCTACATCTATGAAAAAAATTACATTCAAATTCAAAATTATTTATTTTTCACGTAGGCCAACCTGTGGCTCTTACGACACGTCAAGCGGATTCTGCTGAGAAGAGCCGGCAATAAACTCAGCAGTTGCTCTTTTCAAAATAATCATTTTACAATATTATTATGAAGCTATTACATTGTAATAAGTTTTTTGTACTATCTTGTGGGCAACTGGATGCCAAGCCGATTTAACCCATGCAACTTTGTTAGAGTAAAATAAAATATTTCCACAATGAGGGGAAATTCCAAAAAAAAAAGAAACATACTACAATTCAATTCATGTTTAGAAGGACAGACAGAAAGTAGCCCCATTCCATTCATTAACATGTGTTGCTCGATTGCTGCGTGGTTGAAGAACAAACCTACAAACAAACACTTCAAATGCCCAATTAGGCAACTGAAATGTAATATATAAAATTCTCATCAAGAAAAGGTTAGAATTATTTTGCTATAATCCGCCAACAGAAAAAACTGTATAACTTTTACACTACTCTCGACGCACGTTTCGCCCCGACACCGGAGCATCCTCAGGAGATGTTGATTTTACAATGATGTATTGTCTAGTGACGCTCGTGTCAATTGCGCGGTATTATATACTGTATTCCTACCCCCACTACTGTTGCCCCGCCCACTACCCCCCCCCCCCCCCCCCCTTCAAACAAACGAAGCAGTGGTGAACTTGAGACGTTCACTTGTTCATTAAGTAATTTAAACTGAGTATTATTGTTATGTTTTATTATTTCTAATTGTTCCAACATGCTCAGTCGAAGCCCTTTATCACAGGTGTGTAAGATTTTGTATGAATGATCGGATGATAATTTGTGTCCACTATCAAGGAGATGTTTAGCAAAGTGAGACTTTTGGGGTTGGTTGTTCCTAACCGCGGCCATATGTTCTTTGTAGCGTGTTTCAAATTTACGACCCGTTTGACCAATATAAGTGGCTTTACAGTCTGAACATTCGAGTTTATAAATGCCCGATTTTTGTTTGTTGTTTAATTTATCTTTACCGTTGCAAATATTTTTAAGTGTATTATTTGTCCTAAATGCAACATGTATATCATGTGCTTTAACTGTTCCAAACTGTGACACTGTTCCAAAATAAGTTAAACTGGATTTGTATTTATTTATTTTATCAGGTGATGATGAATATAAATCCTTTTTTATCCGCATCAATTGTTGCTTTTTTATTATATTATTAACAATATTATTGTTGTAACCATTTGCCTGTGCCATGTGGTAAATTACTTTTAATTCTTTTAAGTAGTTTTCTTTTGTGAGTGGAATAGACAGCAACCTATGCACGTAACTGTGGAACGCTGCGAGTTTATGCTGCCACGGATGACAGGATGAAGCGGGTATGGTTGTGTCTGTGTATGTGGGTTTCCGGAAAATTCCAAACTGATGTTTATTATTAGCACGAGTTATAGTTAGATCGAGGAAGCTTATAGAGTTATCTTGTTCTAATTCTGATTTGAATTTAATTTTCGGGTGTATATTGTTTAGATTTTTGACAAATGTGTCAAGCTGTCTGTCTGTCCCAGTCCAACATATAATTATATCATCTAAATATCTATAGTAATACAGAATTTTGTTATTTTTGACAATATGTTTATTTTCAAAATCATCCATGAAGATATCAGCCATTAGGGGACTTAGTGGTGAGCCCATAGCTAATCCCTCTTTTTGTTGATAAAATTGGTCATTGAATTTGAAGTAGTTCTGTTTCATGCATATTTTGGTTAATTCTATTAATTCTGTTATTTCGTTGACATTTGTATGATTATTTTCCAACAATTTGGTTAAGATGTTTAGGGTTTCGTTAACTGGGACATTGGTGAACAGACTGTCCACATCTAATGATATTAATTTACAATGGTCCGGTAATGTCAAATCTTTAATTTTATTGACTAGTTGGATACTATTTTTTAATGAATACGACTGATTGAAGGATGTTTTTGATTTAATAACTTTGTTTAGCTCTTTTGCTAATAGATATGCAGGTGCGCCAATATATGAGACCACGGGACGGATTGGAATATTATTTTTGTGGATTTTTGGTAAGCCGTATAATGTAGGAGCATTAGTGTTCATTTGAATGACGTTGTGTTTTGATGAATTTTTTGGAAAATTGTGTTTTGATTTATTAACGGCTAGCCTAACTTCTGCTGCGTATTTATTAGTTGGGTCAGAGGATAACTTAGAGAATTCTTCTCCGGAGATAACCTCATTGACCTTATTTTGGTAGTCGATCCTCTTTAGGATAACAATCGCATTACCCTTATCGGCTTTTGAAATAATAAGATCATTATCTTTTAACGTTTTTTGTAAAGATTTATATATTTTGTTGTTATTGTTTACGTGGTAGTTATTGTTGTTGTTATTGTTTGTGTTGTTGCTATTGTTATTATTATTAATGTTATTGTTTATGTTGTTGTTATTGTTATTATTATTACTTTTTGAATTGGAATTTAGAAGTGCAGCATTTGTTTTGATTTCATGAGCGATAATATTTTTGATAATATTATCTTTTTTGTTAAGGACCACAGCTAATTCAGATTCCATTGCCAGTGTTTCTAATGATTTTTGTGTATTATTATTAGGGATATTGTATTTTAAACCGTTGTCTAAAAGGCGTATTTCATTTTTAGGTATTATGATATCAGTTAGATTTTTAACTCGGGGATGAAATTGGTGACCCGGTACGTCTGTCATATTGTCTGTCGTATTGTTGTTCAATAACGTAGATTGGGAGGATTTATTAACAAGTGATTTTAATTTCTTTTGTTGGGAAAGGAATTTACTGTGGACTTCAATTGATGCTAAATCTCTCGCTTTCTGGTCTAGAAGATCGAATTCAATATTATGTAATTTGAAGGAAAGTTCAGAATAGAGTATTTTTAGATGTAGTTTTAAATTGTCCCTAACAGTGAACCAATGACGTGATTCTTCATTTAACCATACTTGTTGAGCTTTTTTTATTGCAATATTAGAAGCTCGACTGTGCGTGTTGGTCTTTAGATTAATGTAGTTTGGAATGACGTTTAAATGTTTGCATTGTTGGTTAAACCAAATGTTTTGAACCGCGACACGATGTAATTTAGTTAATTTGATGTAAAGTCTAGCCTGTACGGTCAAGCTCACCGATTTTAAATATTGGATAGAGCCGCTTCATCCTGTCATCCTTGGCAGCATAAACTCGCAGCGTTCCACAGTTACGTGCATAGGTTGCTGTCTATTCCACTCACAAAAGAAAACTACTTAAAAGAATTAAAAGTAATTTACCACATGGCACAGGCAAATGGTTACAACAATAATATTGTTAATAATATAATAAAAAAGCAACAATTGATGCGGATAAAACAGGATTTATATTCATCATCACCTGATAAAATAAATAAATACAAATCCAGTTTAACTTATTTTGGAACAGTGTCACAGTTTGGAACAGTTAAAGCACATGATATACATGTTGCATTTAGGACAAATAATACACTTAAAAATATTTGCAACGGTAAAGATAAATTAAACAACAAACAAAAATCGGGCATTTATAAACTCGAATGTTCAGACTGTAAAGCCACTTATATTGGTCAAACGGGTCGTAAATTTGAAACACGCTACAAAGAACATATGGCCGCGGTTAGGAACAACCAACCCCAAAAGTCTCACTTTGCTAAACATCTCCTTGATAGTGGACACAAATTATCATCCGATCATTCATACAAAATCTTACACACCTGTGATAAAGGGCTTCGACTGAGCATGTTGGAACAATTAGAAATAATAAAACATAACAATAATACTCAGTTTAAATTACTTAATGAACAAGTGAACGTCTCAAGTTCACCACTGCTTCGTTTGTTTGAAGGGGGGGGGGGGGGGGGTAGTGGGCGGGGCAACAGTAGTGGGGGTAGGAATACAGTATATAATACCGCGCAATTGACACGAGCGTCACTCAGGGGGGGTCAACTTTGTATGGAGCAGCTGTGAATACCTACTAGGGCAGAATCCCAGAGTACAAAATTACTCACAAGGAGCAAAATTGCCATTGCCGAAAAATTCTGATGATATTTCACAATTTTTTATGTAATGCAACACTTACTTTTCTAATAAAAAACGCGTCATACTTTTTTAATGGCGTCTTCGTTGTTGTTTGGTTGTTGTTTCGTAAATCGTAAATAACAATTGATTTCTTGCAATAATTCTCTTGTACGTCGAGTCGAGCTTCTGTTCCTCCGTATAAGTGTTTTAAAGAAAAGTGAAGTGCTATTGTATGAGATATTGACTCTTTTGTGTTATTCAGACTCGTTTGTTTTGTGTTTTATATTGGCTGAGAATTGACTCTTTTGTTTTATTGAGATAGGACTCGTTTGTTTTGTGTTGTATAATGGCTGAGAAAAAGAGTTTTATAATTGCTGAAAACCGGAGGAAATGTTTTAAATGTGGCTGCTCTCCGGCTAAAGACAACATTAAGTTGTTTAGATTTCCTAATCCTGGTGTAAAGAATCTTATGCGGTAGGTACCTACAGTTAAAATTCATTCTCTATTTCATATATGCACGCCTCTGATGAGCTTAATGCTATACCTAGTGACGATGCGCTCGTGTTTATGGGTGCTTAAATAAAGAAACGGGTGTCCGGTACAGACAAGGTCGGTATGAGTCGGTACCGACCGGTAGTCGGTACATATTCAACCTACATAAAGAAGCAGGTAAGTTTCAACCTGTCTTTATGTGAGAGTGCATATGATAACATGGGCCTATTGCACCCGCACCGATCGGTACCGGGTACCTGCTTCTTTATGCAAGCACCCTAAATCAAGTACATCCCACGCTTTACAGATCCCATCCCAAAGCCTTAAGATATAGCTTACTTTAGAATATTTCTATTTTGTAGAATATTTCTCTGAAGTAACAACTAAATAATAAACTAAACTAAATAACCTTGGACCAATAGGAAAAACTATTTACTATTAGCACACAATAGAATTATCACGCCTAGCAATGCAGTAGCTGTGCATGTAGTGTAACCATTTCATAGTAGCCTTAAATTCAAAAAAATAATTTTAAATAATAAAATGGTTTTTATTTTCAGATGTGAACTATGGGCTCAGTACATTTTTCCTGAAAAAGCCTACTCTTCATCATCCCTGCAGATGAAATTGTACAAAGAACATAGAATGCTGTGTCAGAATCATTTTAAAGACACAGCGTTTACTGATAGCACTAAACAGTCGTTAGTAAGAACTGCTGTTCCATGTGATGTAAGTACAAGCTTTTAAATTGCACTGGTTGGCAAAAAAAAAATAAAAACCTGGGAGCAAAAACTCTGCTATGTGATTCTTATGGGCTTTAGTTTGCTGAGTCTAAATCTGCTCACAGATTTATGCCATCACACCTAGTTTTTGAGATACCTTCAATGAAATAAAATACCGGTATTGGTACATTAAAAACATATTTATTTAGGAAAAAAATTAAGTCTTACATAGATTTTATAGATGGTGCTTTGGTGACATTAAACTCGATATCAATTTGCTCATCCAAAGGAGGAATTGGCCTTTGCTCCGAAGAAAGATTGAAATATTTTATTTTATGTTTATTTTTCTAGAAAATTCTTCGATATCAGTCATACAAAAATACCAGTCATTTGAATGGTTTTGTTGCTCCCTCCAGATCATAGGACAGCTAAAAAGTAACTATTTAGTCCCTTTCAACCAACCACTCAGAATTATACCACAGGTTTTGCAACATATTTTTGGCAACCAGCTTTTGTCTGTCAAAACAAAATAATTTATAGATAATAATCCTTTTTTATTAAAGGTGTGTGTGTTACTTTACTTACTAAGGTTACACCACAAAATATAACAAAAATTGTTTGATGAAATTACATAAATTCTTACCTATATATTATTTTAATAATTTTAAGTCTAAATGAAACAATTATTGCAGAAGAAGAGAAATTAAATTCTTCAGCTTTTGTACACTATCATGGTGAAAGTATGTTATTCATTTTCAGAATGAACATGTCAACATACACTTTGCAGCAGAACCTCAACCAGGTCCCTCTCAAAGAAGTCCTTTGAGAGAAATAACAAATGCTCAGGATGTTACACAAAGCGTAGCACCCAGGGCCACAACATGTGATATTACAAAACTAGCGAGGGAGCAAATCCTCCATGAAAAATGTAGGAAATATTTAAAATCTATTTGCCGGCTGCAAAATCGTATAAAGCATCTCAAAGCAAAAAGGATCTTGAGTATAATCAGTGAAGATGCTTCTGTCAAAAAGCTATCAACAATGTTAACTCCTACATTTGCACTGCTGTTGCAAGGCCAAATAAGAAATTATAAAAAGAAGGCCACTGGGCGGAGATGGACTAGACCAGAAAAGATAACAGCACTGCGGCTTTATAAGAGATCACCAACTTGTTATCGATTAATTAGAAGGCTGTTTCCTCTGCCATCACCGGGTACATTGAAAGTGCTACTTAATAAAGTACCTTTTAAAGTAGGACTCAACGAACCAGTATTTAAGGTACTAAAAAAGTTTGCGCAAATAGAAAAGCCATCAAACAATACATACACTTTAATGTTTGATGAGATGTCTTTAAAAAAACATCTGCATTATAATGAGAAAGAGGATATCATAGAAGGCTTTCAAGACCATGCATCGCAGGGAAGGGCTCCACTAGTTGCTGCTTATGCATTAGTATTTATGATTGCTGGAGTAAGGCTCAGAGTCAAACAGCCTATTGCTCATTATTTTTCTAGCAGATTCTCTACTGCAGATAGACTAGCAGTGCTAATAAAAGAGGTAAATTTTTTGTTATGAATATGTATGCTTTACGTGTATGTACTGTACCACTTTGAGAAATATGGAAAACTCACCTAGTAGTCCAAAATAACTTGAACGTAACCCCCAAAATAAATGTCTTATTAGAATTTAGAACCAAAACTTGTCAGAAGTACTTATGCCATTTGTGAATATGTAGTCATTGTTTTTAATGAATTACTGAAAAACAAAAACAAAACTAAAAACACCTCTTACTCCTTTATTAAAGAACTCTTTATTGTTTTGTTCTAACATAATTGTTATATTATTTCAATTTTTGTTTTTATTTCAGGTCTTGCAACAATGTTTTCAAGCTGGCATAAATATAGTTGCCATTGTCTGCGACATGGATGGTGTCAACAGAAGAGCTTTAAACATCTTGGGTGCATCTGTTGAACACCCATACATAACATTCCTGAATAAAGAAATAGTATCGTTTTTTGACACACCACATTTGCTGAAATGTTTTAGGAACCTCTTTCTTAAATATGACATTGAGTGCACAACTAATATATCATCTAATGACAGGAGTGGAAGAGGTTAGTCACATCTTCACTACAATTATAAAATTAAGTCCTCCGCTGAGTCTGTCTCTCTGTCTGTTCACGATAAACTCAAAACTACTGAACAGATTTTCATGAGATTTTCACCAATAGATATGGTGATTAATGAGGAAGGGTTTAGTGTTTGGTTGAAATATGATGAGATATGAAAGATGAAGAGATACAAAACAATGTAGCGTGGTGGTATGGTGGTATAGGTATCCGCTTTCTGAACCTGTGGTAGAGTCATGACTTGTCATAAGAGCCACAGGTTAGCCTACGTGAAATAAATAATTTTGAATTTGAATTTACATAAAATCACTAAAATGCACTATTTCAAAGAAGTTACAACTAATTTGCATAAATAAATATAAATAAGAATCAATTTAACTGTTTGTTGAACTGTATTGGTTGTCCGGTTGGCACAACTAAAAGCCATTGCTTGGGAATTGAATTGAACTATATTGGTACTAATTCTGTTGTGCACAATCTGTAAACTAAATTAAAATAGGTCTAAAAGCAAAGCTGTACTTTTCATCAGGAGCATTATGAATAGGGTAGCACTACATTTAAACCTGTCCTGTATTTATTTTTTACTTATTATATTATATATTCATATTTTTTACAGGCATTGCTAAGTGGTCCCACATTAAAGCATTTTATGAAGCTGACAACTCTAACCCAAACTTTGTATTTGCTCCAAGTCTGAAAAATGACCCTATAAATCCAAATATTAAACAGAAAATGAAGGTCAAACTTGCAGCTCAAATCTTTAGTCATTCTGTTGCAGCTGGAATGTTTGCCAAAATATCTGCAGGTATCTAAAGATTTAACATTAAACATATACTACTACTACATATAACACTAGCTGATGCCCGCGACTTCGTCCGCGTGGATTAATGCCGCGGAAACTCTTTGATTTTTCGGGATGCTTATGTCACCCTCCAGGTTCTCAACTATACCTATCACGTCAATCCGTAACTTTGTTGCAGCGTGATTGACGGACAAACACACTTTCGCGTTTATAATGTGTATTAGTAAGGAAGAATTAATACTGCGATAATGAAAGGCGATCTAATTTAATTTTAGAATACAAAAGCTACTACTGTGACTTAAATATGATAGTCAGATTTATATTCCCTTGGGGACATTTTTATAGGGAATAATGATTACTTTAATCATGTAGTACATAATTTTTATGTATCATCAATAGTTTTATAAGCATATGCCAAATAATGCATTTTATATGAAAAATTTTGCTACTTTGGGTTACATTATTGCAATTTTCTTAAGGGTCTCTAATTTTTTTGAAAATAAATTATAGCCTATGTTACTTCCTAATAACTTAGCTGTCTATTGGTGAAAAAATGGTTCAAATCGGTCCAGTAGTTACAGAGCCTATTCGGTACAAACAAACAAAAAAATCTTTCCTCTTTATAATATTAGTATAGATGTATGATAGCTATATTTATCCAATTCATCAGGAAAACAATATTAAGAAAAGATGATCATAAAAACAAATTTATTTCAATACTTTCAGGTGAACTCACAGCAGAAGCAACAGTAACAGCCAATGTTATATCCAATATGGACAAGTTATTTGATGCTCTTAATAGCGATTGTTCAGATCTAAGGCGCGGAAAACCATTGGCAACAAATATCAAACAAAATACTCAGCATCTTAAATTTTTTGAGGAAATGAAAATATTTTTTTCTACTTTGAAATACATTGGAAGCCCACGTACGCCACCGTCACAAGAAGGCTGGATTTGGAGCTTAAATGCGATGGAGAGAATGTGGCGAAATTTAGTCCAAGCCCACAACATAAAAAGCCTGGCAACCAGGAGACTGCAGCAGGATGCTCTGGAAAATCTTTTTGGCTGCATACGTGGCAATTGTGGATCCAACACAAATCCAACATGTGGTCAATTCCTGGCTGGTTTTAAAACGGCTATATTAAGCAATTTGGCACATATTGGGACAAAAGGAAACTGTGAAAACGACAGCAATGTAGTAATCAATAATTTTGAAACTCTGTTGTCAACACATTGTACAGAATCCTCACAAAATGTATCAGATGCCCTATTTCAACTTTCATGTGAATTGCCAAATGTTGATGAAAATGATTCCGAAATATAGGCATGTGCATATGTGTGTGGATTCTTAGTAAAACAAATCTCATGTGATACTTGTAAAAACGTACTGATATCTAAATCTCTTCAACAGCATCACACATTCATTGAATGCAAAGAATACTCAGATGTAAAAAAAAGTCTAAATTATGTGACTAAGGATTTTGTCACGTGTGTGGAAAGCTGCGCTTCTTTAGTAAATATTTTTTTAAAACAAAATGCACATACAATGCATCTTAAAAAAAATATTATAGAGAAGCTAAAAGAGTCATGCAATTTCGAATTATTGAATGGATGCCAAATGCATAAAGAACACAATATAGACAGCATTGTAAATAGTGTGTCATACATATGCATTAAACGATTCTGTACTTTAAAAAATAGGTCATTTTCTGAAGAAGCGTCAGCCGCCGCACTCAAAAGAAAAATGAACATCATTACACATAAATAAACAATAATTACTACAGAGTGGCAAAACAGTGATGACCAAAGACAAAATTTAGATTCCTCCTATAGTATAGTATGCTCCGCGATTTTCTTATTTTCCGAGTTATAATTTTTTTAGTTTTTTTTTCGTGTTTTCTTATTGAGGAAGCGGTTTTAAAATTTCTTTTCTTTCTGTAGTTTTCCATATTTTTCATTTTGTTAAAAATTACTATTAGTAAGTGTACTACTATGCATAAAATAATTATTGTTCCAAAGCTGGACATCCGATCATCGCGACAAGCGTCAGTCGCCCGCTTCAGCGACGGAGCGCCAGTGGAGCTGCGTCTGCGCTTCCGTACTTATGCACTATGTCAAACTAGGGGAAGCCATTCGACCCTGGCACCACTTTCGCCAGACGTGCGCATAAGTGGCGCTAGGGTCGAATGGCTTTTCCTAGTTTGACGTAGTGCATAGTTTTAATGCGCAGACGCGACGCGACTGACGCTCGTTCACTGCCGCAGGCTACTGACGCTTGACGCGATGATCGGAAGTCTACCTCAAAATAGAATAGTTAGTAGTTATTAGTCTATAAGTTAGACATCCGATCATCGCGACAAGCGTCAGTCGCCCGCGTCAGCGACGGAGCGCCAGTGGAGCTGCGTCTGCGCTTCAGTACTATGCACTATGTCAAACTAGGGGAAGCCATTCGACCCTGGCACCACTTTCGCCAGACGTGCGCATAAGTGGCGCTAGGGTCGAATGGCTTTTCCTAGTTTGACGTAGTGCATAGTTTTAATGCGCAGACGCGACGCGACTGACGCTCGTTCACTGCCGCAGGCTACTGACGCTTGACGCGATGATCGGAAGTCTACCTCAAAATAGAATAGTTAGTAGTTATTAGTCTATAAGTTAGACATCCGATCATCGCGACAAGCGTCAGTCGCCCGCGTCAGCGACGGAGCGCCAGTGGAGCTGCGTCTGCGCTTCAGTACTATGCACTATGTCAAACTAGGGCAAGCCATTCGACCCTAGCGGCACTTGCGCCTGACGCGCGCATAAGTGGCGCTAGGGTCGAATGGCTTTCCCTAGTTTGACTTAGTAGATAGTTCTAATGCGCAGACGCGGCGCAACTGACGCTCCGTCACTGTCGCGGGCTACTAACGCTTGACGCGATGGTCGGAAGTCTACTTTAAAATAGAATAGTTAGAAGTCTATAAGGTAGACATCCGAACCTCGCGTGAAGCGTCAGTCGCCAACGTGACGCGTCAATGTCGTAGCGTCAGTGGTGCCGCGTCTGCGTGTCTGTATTATGCAATAAGTAAAACAAGGGCAAGCCATTCGATCCTAGCGCCACAAACGCGTGTGTCAAGCGTTAGTGGTGCTAGGGTCGAATGTCTACAGACGCGGCGCCACTTACGCTCCGTCACCTAAGCTGGCGACTGACGCTTCACGCTAGGATCGAAAGTCTACCTTTAGAACAATAATTATTTTATGCTTATTAGTAAACTTCTTAACAGTAATTTTTAACAAAATAAAAAATATTCAAAGCTACGGAAAGAAAAGAAATTTTAAAACCGCTTCCTCAATAAGTTAACACGAAAAAAACTAAAAAAAATTATAACTCGGAAAATCGCGGAGCATACTATACTATACGAGGAATCTAAATTTTGTCTTTGGTCGTCACTGTTGGGCCACCCTGTATTTATTGTTTATTTATGTGTAACAGTAGGTTGCCTAGCAGAGATCACCCTTAGGGCCGATTTCACCAACGTAAAATAAGTCTTATCCGAGCGTAACTTTGATATTTTGACCGTATTTTCAGTACAAAAACTGTCAGAACGCCCAATTTATTCCTAGGATAAACGTCACTAGAAATTGGTGAAATCGGCACTTAGTGTATGTATAATATTAAACTTATTATTTATTTATGCACTATAGCTGTTTAAATAAAAATAAATGTGCACTGTTAGAACAAAAACCTGTTGTTTTGTTTTAAACCTGAAACCTTATTGATATGGTATTTTGACTCTAAAGGGAACTTGTATTTTAAAAATACCAAGTTCTCTTTAGAGTCAAAATACCATATCTAGAAATTTAATATGGATATGTAGATTAATTCCACATTTGAATCTCCCGCCTTCAAAGAGTTTTCAAAGGGTTGAATGTAGATGGCACTAGTGAGAACGGTCCCCTGTTTTTTACTATGAAGTTGTCATTCTTCTCCGCTAGGAGTAATAGTGTTCTGTGGCGTCACTAGACAATACATCATTGTAAAGTCAACATCTCCTGAGGATGCTCCGGTGTCGGGGCGAAACGTGCGTCGAGAGTAGTGTAAAAGTTATACAGTTTTTTCTGTTGGCGGATTATAGCAAAATAATTCTAACCTTTTCTTGCTGATCATGGACTTCCGCATAGTAACGCCTGCTTCTATCCAATATTTAAAATTCTCATGTCGCGGTGTTTGTCACCAAACTCCTCCGAAACGGCTGGACCTATTTTTATGAAATTTTGTGTGCATGTAGTATAGGGTAGGTCTGAGAATCGGCCAACATCTATTTTCATACTCCTAAATGATAAGGGTGACCAACCACGAAATATTTTTGTTGGCGGTACGAAGTTCGCGGTCAGCTAGTTTTTAAATATGTGTTAAAATACAATTCCAAATTTTTCTTTTTATATCTTTACTAGTCTTGGAAACTTAAGCTTTAAAGTTTCCTGTAGAGTGCTACAGAAGTGTGAAATCACACATCTCCATACACTCCTTTCGTTTCGTTATTAAATTAAAATATAAATTTCGTTTTAGAAAGAGACAGATACAGTGGCAGTAAAACAGCTTATAACTTATTTGTTTGTGGACCGATTTATTTCTGTTTTTATAAAGCGTATTCTTACATGTTACATTTTTGATTTCAATTATTATTTATTAATGAAATATTAACATTTTCACAGCAGTCAGTTACCCAATTCTTTATTTACATATTTATGTATATATGTTGTTATTGTATATGTTGTTTCAGCCGTGTGACCTGGGAAACCTGAAACAGACACTTTGTGTGCATTGCGCTCAGAGCTTGATCAACTTTAGCAGATTTAGAGACAAGAGCTTGAGAGCCCGAGGGCTGCTGATGGACGTAGTTCAACAACATGAATTAGTGAGTGCTTTAATAGATAATATCTCATGTGCTGAAACTCAGTTTTATCTTAAGAATTAAACGTTTTTTTTTTTTTTTCAAAAAATGTGTCAAAAGGCTTTCAAATCATAGACTGCGCGGAAATGTTGATTTCCCATACATCGCTAGTTAAATTAGATTTTGAGTAGATTCAGTTCTTCTTTATGTATCTTTAGGTAATTCTTTAGTTAGTTCTTTAGTTAATCGTCATTTAAACTTTTGATTGCAGCAAATGAATTATGATACTGTTTTTTTCTTCTAGACAGATATTTTCGGGATACGATGATATGGTCGACAGTTTTAAGTAAATATAATTAGTGATTAAACGAACTTACCTGTATGTGAAGTTCTATCATAATTATACGAGAGCTTCGTCCGAATATATTAGCAGATAAACACATGTAGTATCGCCTAGCGATCGCCATTCGCACACTATATTGAGGGTAGATATCTTCCTCAGCTTTTCATTGTAAATTTATTTTTATTTTTCTTTATGTAGGTAGAACACTCCCACCTGTCGGCAACACGCCCCGCTCCGCTTCATTTAGTTTAGGGCAGAAAGGATGAAATATTTCACCATTAGTAAGAACATCTTACCCTAAAGGGGAGGGAGGGTGGGATGCTAATATATTCGGACGAAGCTCTCGTATAATTATGATAGAACTTCACTTACAGGTAAGTTCGTTTAATCACTAATTATACTCCGCTTCGTCCGAATATATTAGCAGATAAACACATGTAGACTTTTAGAGCCTTTGTGAAATATTGAATCATGAGTAAAATAATGTTTTACTCATTATAGGCTTTCAAGAAATTATTAATAATTTATTCTTGACATTAGTTATTGTGTACATACAAAAAACTGGTTCAGTATAAATATCCTTAAATTAATTACGACATAATTAATAGGATATTTATTAATTGATTATCATAGTCTTGAATGATTGGTAATTATGGCCTGAGCGAAAGTATCATCATGTTCTTTAGTTAGAACAGGCCTATTATAGAATTTAAAGAATACATTTGAAGTTCCGCTCCAGCCGGCTGTCCGGCGGATTACGTCCACGCTGACGCCGCTCGCTTCCAGTGTGCCTCTCACCCAGCGGCTGTGAGTCTGCGATGAAACCGCACGGTGCGGCTTTCTTAACCCAATAAAGACTTTTATTTTAATGTTGCCCCGCAGATTAGAAGTGCGATCTAAGTATGAGTATAAGGTTTTTCCCTGGCATATTTCAGGTTTCTGATTGAAAAAGGGGATGAACAGTAAAGGTTGACTAGATCCAATACGAGAGGTTTTAATCATTTCTGTAATTTTAATAGAAATTTGAGAACTCGATATTTTAATATTATCAATGGTAATTTTGGAAAAGGTTTGCATTCTATGCGCAGTTATAAGAGCAAGTAAAGTAACTAACTGTTTCGAAAGTATTTCTAAAGAAACATTTTCGAGGGGATAGATTTTTTCTAAAAAAAAAAACTAAAACGACTGGTGGATCCCAAGTCGTGTCGTGTCTAGGTACTGGCGGACGTAACTGAAATATTCCCTTAAAAACCTTTTAATAGCAGTACAAATCAATATTATTATGTAAACAATGGTAGAACCATTTTTTAAGGTATAAATCATATTGTTTATATGAACTACGTGACAGAGACGCCATCATAACATCGAATGCGGATGAAGGAATGTTACTTTTCAGCATCGCTGACCAGATAACACTGCGGCAACCAGGGTAATCTTGGTGTAAATGTCGCGGTTGCACGCTTGAGTAGGCCATAGGGGGACAATTACAATTCCCGTAGCTTTATCAGATTTTCTTAAGCTTTTAAGGATCATTGAGAATGGTGGGAAAAAAAAAGAAAAAAGGTGTCCACTTAATCGTTAACGCGTTAACAGCGTGAACCCCCGGATCGCGATGCCAAGAAACGTATGTCTTACATATATTATTTAACCTGGTCGCGAAAAGGTCAATATCAGGGATATACAAATTTTTCAACGATTTTTTGGAAACCCTGCTGTGCTAATTCCCATTCAATATCTGAATGTATTGAGCACCTAGATTCTGTGTCTGCTTCTTTATTATCAGCGGAGCGAATATAAGAAGCGAGAACAAATAGTTTACGACATTCACACCATTGCCATAGTCTCTTTGTGATTTCTGTTAAGTGAGGATACGGGATACCTCCCATTCGGTCGATGTAAGAGATAGCGGTAGTACTATCTACTCAAAGTAAGATTTGAGTATTAGATTTTTTTTTTTGCAAAATACCTTTAGACCGAAATATGCTGCCTTTAGTTCCAGGTAATTTATATGTTGCTCTTGTTCCTGGACGCTCCACTGACCGCTAGCTCTCTCATCACCGCAGGCGACCCCCCACCCCGTTGTTGAGACGTCTGAGAAGATTTCCAGGTCATAATTCTCGTATTTTATTCTACTTACAGAATTTAGAATTGCATTATACCACCAAGTTAAATCAGGGCTTATCGAATTAGGAATGTTCATGAACTTTTCATAATTATCTTCATGTCTTAAATTTAGATATTTAATTCGTTCAAATAACTTTCTATAAAGCCAGCCGTACTCTACGGCTGGACATGCAGATGTAAGCAAACCAACAAAACGTGCAAAATCTCTAATCTTACATCTTCTGAAAGTAAAAAAAAATCTGTATTTCTGTTTTTATACGCTGTACTTTATCTGATGACAAACTGACCTGGAGACTCAGAATTAATTCTATTACCAAGGAATACACAAGATTTGCATGGTTTTGGACAACTCTTTTCCTTATTTATAATAAATCCTAAAGATGTGAGAAGTGTCCTAGTTTTTTCGACATTTTCTACACAATGGTCATATGTGTGGGATACTAGAAACCAGTCATCAATGTAAATAGTCGATAAATAACCAGCGGTACGCAATAGTTTGGCGACTGGTTTCATCACCTTAGTGAAAACGTAGGGTGCCGTACTGAGACCAAATGGCAAAACGTTGCATTCATAGAGGTTCTTTCCAAATTGGAAACGTAAGAATTTCCTATTGAATTTTGATTAAAAAATAGGCATCTTTCAAGTCCAACTTAGCGATATAACATCCTTATCCTTCGTTATCATCTTTAAGGCTGTTCTAAAATCCTTGATTTTAAAATGTTTAGTTTCAATAAACTTATTTAATTGTTTTAAATTTAAAATAAAACGCATTTTGCCATTTGGCTTAGGTATCAAGAAAATTCTGGAGATAAAGTGCCTCTCGCAAGGATTACATTGGGATATAGCACCAATACATAATAGTTCACTAATAGCCTTACTAAAGTAAGCCTGTTTTGCGTTAGAATAAGTGTGAACAGGAGGGGCAAGGTGCTGAGTCACCGGCTTACTAAATGGTATTTTGTACCCTTGTATGTATGAAAGTAATATAGGGTCCTGGGTAATAAGCTTCCATCGGTCATAAAACGTAGAAAGTCTACCAGCATAATTTACCGGTGGCGTCTCTAGCGATGACTGCGGTGCTGGCGCTGACTGCTGGACTGCTTGGAGGAGCTTTTAACTCAGCGCCGGACTTGCTTATAGCTTTGGCAGCTTTAAGTGTGCCCGTTAAATTGGTTCCGAATAAATAACCATCAATCTTAGTATTCTGAAGTGAGTCCTTCATCTCTTTTTTAACTAAAGTGACAACGTAATTTCGGCGGGTCAAGGAATCGTTATGCTGAGAATCGCAAAGCATGCGTCCGGTATCCATTAGCAAGCGTAGCAGTTCATGTCTTTATTTTTTGAAGACAATACACATGTAATGGCTTCGCCAAGGCTCGAGAGTGCTGCAGCTGTTACCTTCTGCTTTGATTCTATAGCCTTTTCTCTTTTGACTACCGCTTCTGACAAGGCAGTTTTAACTTCTAGGTTTAAAGCGGGTGCATCAGAAAGCTTGCAGTTAGAAGGGACAAGATACTTTTCTGTAAGTTTCCTGCGAGCTTCTCAAGTTAGGCCAGTAGTGGCGATATGTTCAAAACGCACCGCTAGGTCCTTTTGTAACTCCTTGCCATACTTGTTTGTATCGGTCGGATCGACACCTAAGATCTCCAATATATCAGAGTCTAAGGCCACATTTTCGTCAAGGGCTGTGGGGTCAGCATCCCCGGCGGGCAGAATGTTTTCTTCTGCAGGCGAGCCCGAGTCCACTCCTGCAGGGCCGCAGTCCACTCCTGTAGGGCCGGAGTCCGCTCCTGTAGGGCCGGAATCCGCTCCTATAGAGCCAGGGTCCGGTTCCGAAAGACCAGGGTTTGATTCAGTCGGAATGGTATCTGCATCAGGCGCAGGCTCCACAAGCAAGTCATCGGGCTCGTGTACCGTTACGGACTTGAAATTGATTTGGAATCGATAAAATCGATTTCTTATTTTCTGTTTTTTTTTTTTTTTTTTAAACTCGTTGCAGTACAAACTATTATTGCGAAACTCACTATGACTAATGAGTATGATGGTTAAGAAATAGCCCAGTAAGCTATCCACATCACCATATTGTGGCACGAGACAGCCCTTAAAAACTGCCCACATTACCATTGTGCAATATCGAGTGGAGTAGGTACAAATAGTTGTTGAAGAAAACACGTGCTTGGCACAATATTGCTCTCATTAAAATAACGAGTTTAATAGTGAGGAAATAGCCCAACAAGCTATCCACAACACCATGTTTGGCACGAAACAGCCCTTAAAAACTGCCCACTAGCCATTGCGCAATATTGTTGATAACAGATCAAAAGTAGTTGTTGAAGAAAACACGTGCTTGGCACAATATTGCTCTCATTAAAATAACGAGTTTAATAGTGAGGAAATAGCCCAACAAGCTATCCACAACACCGTGTCTGGCACGAAACAGCCCTTAAAAACTGCCCACTAGCCATTGCGCAATATTGTTGACTAACCTTCTGATCCTGAATACTGCTGCGTGGAAGAATCCCGTGACGAAGACGACGAACTCGATATAGCACGTTTACGACGTTTAACCGTCGTTTTACGATGTAACATTTCTTCAATTTTCTATAGTTTTTTACGTAAACTTTCGTAATCAACATCACTATGCTTTCTTTTAGGCATATTTTAAACACTTAGCACTGTTTTTACACTTGAAGACAATTTGCCGAAAGAGCGTGCGAACTGGCTGAGCACTAAAACGCGAATGAAGCGGAGCGGGGCGTGTTGCCGACAGGTGGGAGTGTTCTACCTACATAAAGAAAAATAAAAATAAATTTACAATGAAAAGCTGAGGAAGATATCTACCCTCAATATAGTGTGCGAATGGCGATCGCTAGGCGATACTACATGTGTTTATCTGCTAATATATTCGGACGAAGCGGAGTATAATTGACAGTAACAGCGTTTGTGCACGAGCCACGACACGACACGACTAGCGGTCACGACACACACGACACACTGCACACGACGTGGCGTTCGTAAGTTTTCCACGAGTGACGATTCTGCGACCAGGTTTGCGATGTGAGGTGTCGTGAGAGGTGTGATGCGTCGTCAGCAAGTGTATACTTGTTGCGTACATTCGCTTGTTCGTCACCGCGAAAACTAAAAGTAATATCACAGCCGCATGACGACATAGCCAACACGGCCAGCGCGGGGGACCATGGCCAATAACTCTCTCTGAGAGGAGACCTGCGCTCAGCTGTGAGCCGTTGACGGGTAGTTGATGATGACGATGATCATAATAATTGAGCTCTCTCAATAGTCAACTTGTTTGTCCACAGATAACAAGACTTCATATTAAAAGGATAAACCGCACAAGACACCAATTAAAAAGTAATATGGTAGCGACAATGTTGGCACCTGATCATTGTGATTTACATATACTTGAAGACATGCAGAGGGAATTAGAAGACACCATCGACACAGATGTAGTGAAAACTGAAGCAAACGACGAGTCAGTGTTGGTTGATGGAGACGTGGAGTTGATACATGAAGATGATCATGCTGACTGTGTCAAAGATGAGTTTGTTGCTTCTAATGAAGAATACTCATCGGATAGTAGTATAAAGTTAGAAACACAACTATTTGATGAAGCTATTCTTAAAGCTCTAAACAGAAAAGCAGCAGTTTCTACACAAGGGGCTGTAACACAGGATAATATATTCAAGTGTGAAAGTGCAGCCTACCAATGTACACTTTGTTTCAAGGAATTTGTTCTTGAACATGCGTACTTGCAACATTTGAGCACACATCTTCAGGTAAGACATGTTGATGTATTTGCTGTTTCTAACTTAAACGTTTAAGCACTTTTGTCAACTTGCTGAGTCCATGAGCTGGCTGGATCTGAGGAGAACAAAGTTAGCGGCGTAACTCATCGAGTTGCGAGCTGAAGGGGCAATGGGCGGAGCACATAGTTCAAAGAATTGATGCTCGTGGAATTCTATTATAGAACGTCACGCCCATTCCTACAAACGACTTTCGGACTTTCTTGCGGCTTAGTCGAGGAATCACGAGCCTGTTTGTATTTCTCATTTGCCTATCGTGTAAATCACCCTTTTTGTGACTGTACTCCGACTCGCTCAAGCTAGCTCAAGACGGAAGTATAATGAGCTTACTTTTATTTCGGCAGAGCGGCGCCGCTGCTGACGACCCTCAACAGCTGAGTGACGACCCTCAACAGCTGAGTGATGTCCCTCAACAGCTGGGCGACGACCCTCAACAGCTGAGTGACGACCCTCGCCCTTCCGCCGACTTGCCTCGCACGCCAGGTGAGATCAGCTTCGTTAGTCATTCATATGACACTAAATATACATTCTATTTCAACCGAAGAAACAAATAACAGTGCCTATGTCTGTATGTACCTGTACCTGTATGTATGTTTATGACCAAGCATTACTTTTTACAGAGTCGTAAACATTATTTATTGGATAGGTCGAACCTTGAAATTAGTCACATTTAAAGAAAGATATATTTCACCTCTAAGGGTAGCCGCGATCGGTTTTCCTGTTAACCGATTCTATCACATATATTTTTGTGCTAGGCTATCCGTTTTCTATGATTCTTTTTTTATGGCTATTATGTATGTAATATTAATATTAATATGTGTGTAATGAAGCAAAAACGGTCACAAATTAATAGAATTTCTTTTGCAAAACAACCTAACATTACTCAATTCAGTCTTCAAGAAAAATCCTAAAAAGAAATGGACCTGGATATCTCCAGACGGAAAACATAAAAATGAAATTGATTATATTATTACAAACAGACTAAAATATTTTAATGACACACACATAGTACTGAATCTGAACTTCAATACCAACCACCGTATGGTACGATGTCGTTTAAGACGATACCCACCAAAAAGATCTAGGAAATTTATAACAAATGCCAAGGCACTGCCGTCAGAACAATATGCGAAAAATGTAGACTCATCTTCTATTCAGCAGCTGTTAGATACAGTTAACTCGGACATAAATATTAACGAAAAGTATGATCACCTAGAAAATAAATTAACACTTATAAAGAAAGTAAATATTATTAAGGATACAAACAAATTTAGTGAAATAACATTGAAACTACTAGAAGAAAGAAAAATCCTAATATCAGATAAAGAACATAGTAGAGAAAACCAAAGTAGAATATCAAGTCTTAGCAAACAAATTCGGGAAAGTATGAGAAAGGATAGGATAGCAAGAAGAAATAAAAAATTGGAAGAAGAAATTAAAAGAACAGGTGGAACGAAAAAAGCGCTTAAGGAGTTAAGGGAGCATGGAAAAGAATGGATTTCTAGATTAAAAAGTAACATTTCAAACCAAGTGACAAACCGTACAGAAGTTCAGAAACTAGCCACACTCTACTACAGAAACCTTTACTCTGATGATGGTGCTGTACAAGAAACTGATATCGGTTTAAGAACAAACAATATTCAGGGTGATGTACCACCAATACTTACAACAGAAGTACGTAAAGCTATCAACTCACAAAAATTAGACAGAGCACCAGGACCCGATAAAGTACCAAATGAGTTGTTGAGAGGTACTACAGAAGAACTAAGCCCTATTCTAACTAGGATTTTCAATGACATTCTAAAAACAGGTACAATTCCAAGCCAGTGGGGAGAGTCGCATATTATTCTTCTGCATAAGAAAGGAGCCAAAGATGACATTGGTAACTACCGACCTATAAGCCTCATATCAAACGTCTATAAGGTGTTTGCCAAAGTAATCTTAGACAGAATAACAATTTCTCTAGATGAAAATCAACCTATTGAACAGGCGGGGTTCAGAAAGAAGTACAGTACCATAGATCATATCCACACCATAAAACAAATCTTGGAAAAATATAATGAATACCAGAAGCCAATATACTTACTTTTTATTGACTATTCCAAAGCATTCGACAGCCTGAACCATAGCTATATCTGGACAAGCCTAAGCCAGCAAGGAGTGGACAGCATTTACATTAACATAATTAAAAATATTTATAGAAAAAGTATAAGCCGCATAAAACTAGAATCGATAGGTGACACATTCCCCATAAACAGAGGAGTGAGGCAAGGAGACCCATTGTCCCCTAAACTTTTTACCGCTGTGCTCGAAAATATATTTAGAAAAATGGATTGGGATAGTTATGGTATCAACATAAACGGTAGTCTCCTAAATAATTTAAGATTTGCTGATGACATTGTTTTGTTAGAAGACCCTAAGAATTTACAAAATATGATACAAACCTTAGCTGACAAGAGCAAGGAAGTCGGACTACAAATAAATACGAGTAAAACAAAACTGATGACCAACTCCACTGAAGTAAACATAGAAATAGATGGTAACAGGCTCGACTATGTAAGGGAGTATGTTTATTTGGGGCAAATTATTTCTCCTAGTGATCTGATGTCAAAGGAAGTAGATAAAAGAATAGCTAGTGGTTGGAAGAAGTATTGGTCCTTAAAAGAGATCATGAAAAATAAAGAATTTAATATTAGTATTAAAAAGAAGACCTTTAATACTTGTATTCTTCCCTGTATAACTTACGGTTGTGAGACATGGTCCCTTACGGAAAAACATAGAGAGAAACTTGCAAGATGTCAACGTGCAATGGAGAGGAGTATGTTGGGAATAAAACTCAAAGAAAAAATAAAGAGCACAGAAATAAGAAAGAAATCTAAAGTCACTGACATACTTTCTCGAATTGACCATCTGAAATGGGGCTGGACAGGGCATATGTTACGCTGCAAATTAAACAAATGGAGCAAACAAGTGACTCTATGGTATCCAAGGGATGGTACCAGGAGACAGGGACGACCAACCCGAAGATGGGAAGACGACATCCGTCAGACATTGGGTCCTTTCTGGACAAGGGTTGCAGCAGACCGAGCCCAATGGCGAGAGTTGGAGGAGGCCTATGCCACTAGGCACACCGAACTTCGGGACATAATTTAGAAAACATATTAACTACAAAATTTTACATTATTTTGCCATGTTCGGAATAAAAGGCTATTTTATTTATTTATTTATGTGTGTAATGACTCAAAGTAAAATGACACAGACCTCGTAATCCTGCTTCCCATTTGTGAGGGTCGTCAAGCGTAAGTTTGTCGCGTATACCCGCAGCTAAAGAATATTACCTTCCGTCTGGTGAAATCTGATAAAGAGCTGTAGAAAAGTCCACTCGTGCGAGCCAGAGTTCCTTTCATTCCGTCCCAACTACTCGTTTAACATATGTTATCAAGCAAAGCCATAAGTACCAAGAAATATAAATATTGTTTCGTTGCAGTCGCTCTGCCCGCGAGCCGTGCGACGAATAACGAAACGAAAGTGCCTCCAGCTGAAGAAGACGACTCACACGACGAACAAGACGTGCCTGCGAGTGGTATTGCCGCGGACGATGTCAGCTGTCAGGCGACTAGTCGGAGCGAAGCTGCTGCGACGCTGAGTGGCCCTACTGGCGAAAATAAGTTTACATGTTCACAAAAGAGTCATTTAGTACGTCACATGAGAACTCACACTGGCGAAAAGCCTTATGCTTGTGAGCTATGCAAGTATAAATTTTCAGACAAGAGTAATTTAGTACGTCACATGAGAACTCACACTGGCGACAAGCCTTTTATTTGTAAGCTATGCAAGTATAAATGTTCACAAAAGAGTCATTTAGTGATACACATGAGAACTCACACTGGCGATAAGCCTTATGCTTGTGAGCTATGTAAGTATAAATGTTCAAAAAAGAGTGATTTAGTAAGACACATGAGAACTCACACTGGCGACAAGCCTTATGCTTGTGAGCTATGCAAGTATAAATGTTCAGAAAAGAGTACTTTAATAAGTCACATGAGAAATCACACTGTCGACAAGCCTTATGCTTGTGAGCTATGTAAGTATAAATGTTCATGTAAGAGTACTTTAATAATTCACACGAGAACTCACACTGGCGACAAGCCTTATGCTTGTGAGCTATGCAAGTATAAATGTTCAGATAAGAGTACATTAGTAAAACACATGAGAACTCACACTGGCGACAAGCCTTATGCTTGTGAGCTATGTAAGTATAAATGTTCACTCAAGAGTACTTTAATAATTCACACGAGAACTCACACTGGCCACAAGCCTTATGCTTGTGAGCTATGTAAATATAAATGTTCACAACAAAGTAATTTAATAAGTCATATGAGAACTCACACTGGCGACAAGCCTTATATTTGTAAGCTATGCAAGTATAAAAGTTCACACAAGAGTCATTTAATAAGTCACATGAGAACTCACACTGGCGACAAGCCTTATGCTTGTGAGCTATGCAAGTATAAATGTTCAGAAAAGAGTAGTTTAGTAAAACACATGAGAACTCACACTGGCGACAAGCCTTATGCTTGTGAGCTATGCAAGTATAAAGGTTCATGTAAGAGTAGTTTAATAAGACATATGAGAACTCACACCGGCGACAAGAGAAACCCTAACTCTAAAAAGCGAACTTCAACGTAATGCCATTGTCTTTAGTATGTTCCCGGTCCGGCTGACGCTACCCATGCACTCACTACGGTCCACTCATCAATGAGAAGTTCGGATCACAGTTGTACACACGTCGGGCCCATATCACTGTTCCGGCGGCAGCTACGGCCCGGCGTCGCACTGCGCGTCTCGCTCTAACGCTGCCTCCCTCGCGCACTCATGTAAGGCAACACCCGCCGCAGCCCGCACTCGGCCGTCCATCTCTCGGCCGATCTGCCGCGCGCCCTCGCGCCCTCTACTCGTCCTCGGAGCACTAGACGTTCAGTCGAGACATCGACGCGTCGTGACGCGGGACCCCACACGCCCTTCGACAGTGGGCTCGTTGCTCCGGACATTCATTCCAAGACACTCAACATTCTTCTGCAGCAAAGTATTGCATCAGTTAACATTAAAAATGTCAATAGGCATCTAAGCCAGCGCGTTCTTTTGTGCATTTCAGGACGTAATCGTAAGATATGTAACGCAATTACAAATACAACTCAACTCGGAAATGTAACCAACCAATATTGTAATTTTTGTATCGTGAACAGCGAACACCGATGCCTACACCCGCATTAGGTACGGCGCGTCGCAAGCGGCGGTTTGTGGGTACTTAGGCCGAGTGCTTTGAACTTTTCCATAATGTTTTCCATAATGAAAATGTCCATAATATCTCTGACTTAAAGACACTTACAAGGCTCTCTTCTAATCATTGTAACGTAATAATTGTTTTCGCGCGTTGCATCGCGGCGTACGTGATGGTTTCCTCCCTCCCGCACACCGCGGGGGCCGGTTTCAGCCGACAGAACCGGTATTGGTCTCGCGCGGCATTACGTGTTCGAGTAATCTGTGAAACACTTTTGGAAGGCAATTTCATAAAATTGATAATTCAAAACATATTTTACATAGTAAACTATCATTATTATCTTAATTAACTTATATTCTTATTTCTGTTTGGCTAATTTGTGCATTATTGACCCCGTGAAACGGGGTTCACCGCTTCCGCTCACGGCACTTTTTGAAACATTTGTGTCGTGATTCGTGACACGCCCCTTCTGCGTGCCACGTGTTTTACGTCGACGTGCCCCCTTCGCGCACGTCCACCGCACGACGTGGACCCTGGCAGAAGATTCCGCACTCCCGCTGGGCAATCTCTGGCTGACAGGGCAGTACAAAAACCATTATAACTTGTGAAGCAAATCGTGGCGGGCCTCTTAACTCACGACCCTTAGTGCTTTAATAAATTCAACTTCTGTGTGCTGACGTTGTAGTTTCAATTCTACCTCAACACGAAACCGCACGTCACATCATTTACCTGTATTTTTCACTGTTTGCCAAGAAATCAATTGTAAATCTTATGTCCAATACGACTACTCTAAGGCTGACTGGAATAACTTCAAACAGTTCATTGATAATAATATTATTCTATCGTCTAGGATTTTTAGTACCTGTGACGACATTGATGTCTCCATTAATCACATAACTTCCCTTATTGATCATGCCCGCAAAACCTTCATTCCTCAGGTTACCATCAATAATAATAAAAATAGATTACCACGTGATATCAGAAAACTTATACGTAAAAAAAATCACTTACGCAGATCTGCACTCAAAACGTTTGACAAAAATTGCAAACGTAAAATTCTAACTGACGTATATTCTCTCCAGCAAATTATCAATAGTAAAATAAAGTTAAAAAATGATATCAAATGGCAAACTAAGCTTTCGAGAGTGGATAATGCTACCTCTGAATTATGGCGTACAGTCAAATCTTTAAAGAGTAAACAAGATACAATTCCCCCCTTGAAACGTCCTGATGGAACTTTGGCCACTACTGAAGTTGAAAAATGTGAAGCATTAGCTGATGCATTCCTAAATAGTATCTATGAATCTTACCAAAGATTGGGTTAGTGATGATGATACTGAAAGCAAGGTTCAAATATCCATGAGCCAACTTAATTCAGCTACCTTCTCAAGTAGCCTCCAGCTTGCTACGCCTGCAGAGGTCAAAGAATTAATTAAAAAACTAAAAACTAGAAAAGCTCCTGGCGTTGATAATATAAATAATATTGTTATCAAAAACCTTTCCCATAAAGCAGTTGTATATCTGACAAAAATTTTCAATGGCTGTCTCACCAATTGTTATTATCCATCTGTTTGGAAAATTGCCAAAATTATACCAATTAAAATACCTGGTAAGGATGAAACCTTGCCCTTAAGTTATCGTCCAATTAGCCTATTATCCTCCTTAGGTAAGCTCCTTGAAACCCTTATATCTACAAGGTTGCTGAAAACCATTAACCATGCAATTATTCCAGAACAGTTCGGATTTCGACAAGGTCACTCAACTGCCCAGCAGCTAGCCAGGGTTACTGAGCATATTGCACTGAACTTAAACCTAAACAAGTCAACTGGTATGGTTTTATTAGACGTTGAGTAAGCATTTGACTCGGTATGGCATTCTGGCCTACTACATAAACTTTCGATTCCTGAATATAATGTCCCCCTGGAACTTGTCTGTCTTATTAGTTCTTATCTTCTTAACCGATCATTCCGTGTACACTTAGGTGATAGTTCTTCACAGCAGCGCCATATTCCAAGTGGTGTTCCGCAAGGTTCCATTTTGGGTCCGCTTTTGTTTTTGGTGTACCTGAATGACATTCCTATACAGCCCCGTACGCATATCGCAGGATTTGCTGACGATGTGGCTACATACACATCATCACCGGATACTGATCTTATTATTTCCCGGCTTCAGCTGTCACTGGATGTACTCCATTCTTATTATAACAAATGGAAGCTCAAGCTTAATACAGCTAAGACTGAAGCTATCCTGTTTACAAGAAAACGTGCGATCCCAATTAGAACTCTCAAAATTAATGATTATTCAATACCATGGAGTAAGTCAGTAAAATACCTCGGCTTACACCTTGATCAAAAATAAACTGGACTGAAAATACAAAGGCATTTAGATTAAAGGGAATGAAAGCCCTAAATGCACTTAGTCCTATCTTAAACCGTAAAACTAATTTAAGTTCGACTACAAAAACTAAAATTTACTCGTCCCTAGTGCGCCCATGCATAACGTATGCGGCACCTGTATGGAGCAGTACCTGCGATTCTAACTATAACAGTCTTCAAGTTATCCAAAACAAAGCGTTAAAAATTTCCTATAATACACCATTCAAAACAAACTTGAAAAAGTTACATGACCACATTAAATTTCCATTAATTAAAGATTTTGTTTTAAAACTAACACGTAAGTTTTACCTGTTCAAAAACCCCAGTAACACAAATAAACTCGTTTCATCATTAGGTTTAAGTCACCACTCCGTACGACTCGATAAATATGGTCCATATAAATTTCCGCATCACTACGTCCTAACCGGTTATCGGTGACGAAGGCGACCCGACGCGGACGCGCTGACCGCCTGCCTCACTCGCGATTGACTTCAATACTTTTTCGCAAACCCAATTATGTCTTTTTGTTTTTACCCTTCACTGCATATTCTTTTTAACTATGTAATATGTAGTTCTTTTAACATAAAATTAATTGTATGTTTTAGATCCTCGTTTCTTTTTGTAATGTGTAGGCAATAAATATTACATCCTGCCTGCAATCCTAGTTCCGACGGTATTTTTTATCAATTAGTGTCCATTGTAATAATATTGTATTTTTGTTTTAATTTCAAATGTTTGTAAAGGCGAATTGATTAGCCTGATTAACATTATAGCCCTATTCTTGTGTTTTCTTAGTTTATAAGAATGCCCATAATTGTAACATGCTGTAAAATAAAAATAAATAAATAAATAAAATTTGAACTTTTGATAAACAGCTGATCGCGCGAGTATTACATCGCTGTTTTGTGTGAAATATTAGTATTTCTTGTTTTTTCAATAAAATCATGTTGAGGTAGAGTTCATAAACGATTGTTGTAATTATTTAAAAAAATGAAATAGAATTGTCAAAATCATGAAAACACCGATGAAACATTCCAACGCTGAGCGCCCCAGAGTCATGTACCCAGTCCCTGGCTGCAGTTGTCGTTGGGGTGTCCCTCGCACCCTGCATAAATGGGAATACAAGCAAGCATACCTACTTTTCCTTGGTATCCAAGGTATGCATGAGAGAGGCTTTGATGAAATATTTCACGAGTTTCCTGATTTATTTTTTTGTTAAAAAGAGTGTTAACCAAGCTGAACTTGACTACTAGTGTCCTCTTCTTGCGCTAGGAGTAGGCAGGTGCGACTATATTGTTTCGGGTGAGCACCGAACCTGCGACCTTTCACTCCTCACCTTTATCTGTTGGCTAAAAAGGTGAAAATTGACATTTTCATATTACCATTTTGTAAGCATTTTGTGAACATACTTAGGTTTAGGATTGGAAGTCGCTTCGCACCTACTAGATACCGTCGGCTACAAGTAAATTGTGGCAATACATAGTACGCCTGAACTGGCGTACTATGCGCTGTGCGCGTATCCACCAGTGTTTGTCGTTTTGTTTTCAGGAAGTGCGGTAGGTATCTAGCGACTACCAATCGTAAATCTGAGTTAGTGAATGTGTCAATGTGTAAAATCGTATTAAGTAGGTATTAATAGGGTGTCAAATAAACTTATTTAGCTGTATAATTTTAATTATTATTATTCATTTACTGCTAAAACAAAATATTATTAACTTGATATATACCTAATATTTTGTATCTATACGAGTACATTCTTCTATAGTAAAACAATAATGTATTAACCAAAGTATTATTATTTGTTTTCCTCCACGAAACAGCAGCAGGTACCTACTTAGTGGATACATGTTCAGGCCTACCGCGAAATGAAGGAGACGTGTAAGCACACGAGTAAACATTCCGAACAGAGAGGAAGCTTCCTAACAAGGTCGAAGAAGTATACCTATTCTGCTAGGGTTGTAACCTGATGCATGTCAACAATTTAAGGAAAAAATAAAAATATTTTTAAGTTTGTATAATTATGTATAATTTGAACTTGAACAACAAATACTTAAATTAGACAAATATTATAAAGAAATGATTTTTTTAATGAACATCAGTATTCTTAACATACACGTCATTCTCACTTGACTATCAATGTTATTACCTAGTTTTATTGTACAGGAACGTATAAAAAAGTACTTATTTCTCCTTTATCTCTCGGAGATAAAAAAAAGGAAATGTCCTTATTGTCTTTGGGTTTTATTAAGCAAACTGTGCAAGTGCTTGGCATTTTTACACTATTTACACAAATCAATCTAAATCACTCACTCAATCACTAAATTGTTCGTCTATTTATTTTCACTAAACGCACGACCGAGTATGAATATGAGTACTGCCGAGTATGAACGTAAGGGCTGACCTTACGTTCATACTCGGCAGTCGGCTTCACAGAACATTATTACTCCTAGCGGAGAAGAATGATAACTTCATATTAAAAAAAGGGGGACCGTTCTTACTAGCGCCATCTATATTCAACCCAGTGACAATTCTTTCAAGGCGGGAGATTCAAATGTGGAAATATCTATACTTATGTACCCAAATTAAATTTCTAGATAAGGTATTTTGACTCTAAAGAGAACTTGGTATTTTTAAAATACAAGTTCTCTTTAGAGTCAAAATATCATATCAATAAGGTTTCAGTTCAGGTTTAAAAGAAAAAAACGGGTTTTTTGTTCTAGCGAATATAAATGAACATTTATTTTTATGTAAATATATTATTAGTTTTCTTTGTCGAACGCTTTTACAAAATTCTATCTTCACTGTACAATTTCATCTGCAGGGATAGTCTGTTTCAGGAAAAAAATGTACTGAGCATAGTTCACATCTGAAAAGAAACAATTTTATTCTTTTTAGTACCTATTACAATTATTATATAGCATAATACTAGCAAAAAGCTGAGCTTTGTGAGGGCTCGCATAGGTTTTCTAACTGTTAATGATTTCTAAGTTAATGATTTTGAAATTATGTTGTTTTTGACAGATAACACATCTGGATATAAAGTTAAATTACTGTGTTAAATCACAAATCTATAGGCATGATAGTTTTTCAGTAAAGTGTACCACAAAATGCTCAGGTTGTGGGATAGTATTAGGTCTCGCTCCGCTCGCCCTAATAAAAGATAGTATTTCTAATAGCCTTTTGGTAATTTGTATACACTTACTATAGGGTGTACTAATAGTAAATAGTTTTTCTTAATGGGATCTGCAAGTGTGGGACATGGTTGACATAAATACAAACACAATACTATTAAGTATATGTATATGTCGGTGAGAGCTCACGCACACAGCGGCGTTGCGCTATGCATGGGTGACTGGGTGAGCCCGCCGCGAGCCGTTTGTATGTAGCTTCCACCTCTGTTACCTACTTTACTCGTGTGGTGTAAGGGACCTGCTAGCGATAACTTTGTAAAGAGGTTACACTTAATGCCTAACGAAAAATTACCAACAAATACCTACCACATCTTGAAAATGGTGGGTCAAAGATATTACCAAGACGTAGTCGCAATTCCTAGTTCCATGGTTTGCCAGGTAGTAATTCCTAGTTCCAGGACATTAATTAGAATGTGAATTGTACCTAAACTAGCGGCACGCTATGATGGCCGGTTTGACGTTTGTCCGCTCATGAAGTTCTGTATTAATTGATAACGACTTTGAAGGAAATAATTGTATTACTTTATTGACGATAGTGATGTGCAGAGATTCATAAATTTTATCGAATGTAGTTTTAGGTTTAGGACTCAAAATTTATTTATTAAATTGATTTCTAAAATGTATACAAGTGTAGAAAAATCAGTTTGCACCATTTAAGGGGTGAATGTACTTGTGAATATGAACAATTTTCACTATGTGGACAAACCTCTGAAATCGCAAAAAAATATCAGCTGTTTCATACAAAAGGTAAAATTTTTATTTTTATATGATATATACCACAACTCGGCATTTGGTTTTCTAAATTGAAAATTTTTAAAAATGGAATCTAATACGATCGTCACATAGGATCGCTGGCTAGCACAACTACTACCTCCGGCAAACTCGCGTCAATGCTCAATGCAAAACAAAGCAGTTTCGAATTGACGTTGCTTCGAAAAGTATAATTGTTAAATTAATAAGGGAAGATTATGAAAGAGATGTGAAAATAGATAATATTATAGAAAACGAACATATAATTATTAATGTAGGTGATGATAGCAGTGACGACAGTGAAAATAGTAGTATGGACGAATCTGATTAATTATGGCCTTTTGTGGCACCTTTTTTGGTATCTTTTGTATTCATATGTTTCTTGTGTGCATATAAAGTATGTATATTCATTTTCATTCAAATATTCAGTTCGTTCAAATAAATTAAATAAACATATACATTTTTGTTTTATTAAACCTATTTAATCAGGTACAAAAACAAAACTTAATTGTTTTTTGTTCGAGAATAAATTGACATTCCACATCACTATTGTAATGTGTCAAACCGGCCATCATAGCGTGCCGCTAGTGTGTGGTAATCTATGAATTATATACTCAGTGGTACTTTGATCCTAGTGTTCGTGGTCTATGTTGTTAAATCCTCCTTGGTTCTGTCATCTGTGCTGTGGATCTTGTGATCTTGTTCGTGTCTTGTCCGTATATATTATTATCATAGACCACGAACACTAGGATATAGACGTCAAACTCCATAGAGCCTAAAATAGAATCTTAACAGGATTCTAGTGTGAGTGTTCCTTCACTATGGTACATCTATACATTTTCAATCTTGCATCTCACTCTCTCGTGATTTAACGACTCTATCCATTCATGTTTAATGCAAATTTCATTGATAACCCAGCATGTCCTGCTCTAACACGATGTATAGCAATAGCGGAACTCGATGCTTATTGGTCCATCGCTTAAGCAGAATTACGTCATAGCGGAACCGGAAGCGGTTACTTTTTATTTTAGTTAGGGATGGGATTGGCCCATCGGAGTGAACCGTAACCTTATAATTATAGTGATGTACTTATCGGTTTTCGAGTACCGGTTTTTTTAATATTTACCGATTTTCTTCCTTACTAAATTCTAATTTAAAAAAGGTTGTGAAATAAAAGAAATTTTAACTTTGAATAGCTGATTTATTCATTTTCATTTCTTAAACTACCACCGGTTCTGAATGTAGTTTACTTTTGAGAAGAATCCGGTAAGAAACTCAACAGTTACTCTTTTAAAATATTGTCTGGTACATTATATTAATTTATGACCATCGCAGAGTTCCATTTAAACGCGGAATAAATTGGACTTCGCTTTTAAATAATATTTATAGGTATATAGATAGGTTTTCCAGATGTTTAATTTAAATAACCTATAATAAAAATGATGATCTACTATTGACAGTCATCGCGATCGTGATATTTTTGGAAAGGCGGTAGTGCTTCCAGTTCTATCAACTGTAACGATCACAATCCATACTATACTAAATGCATTTTTTTTAATCAAGACAACCCTATTGCCTACAATGTCTTTTGCTGAGCAGTTTTTCGTAATGAAAATCTGTCTAAACGTCAAATTTATTCGTTGATTAAATTTCCCTTGGCGATTGATAAGTGGGTCTTAAATTTACTTAAATAATAGCTCTAAACATCATTAAAAAATACGATAAGTTAGATAAGTAAAAATCTGTTGTTTGAATTAAAAAATCAGCATATTTAAGAACATGAATAGGCATGATGACAGTTGTGAAGAATCAATGAAATTATGAATATATCTATGAAAATAGGATTCATGGAATATAAAAAATTTATTTATTTATCTATTTTGTCCGAGATTGATATTTATTTTGATAAAATAAAACTATAAAATACAGCAATCCGCCATATTGAATTGTGTTCAATTCAGATCAGAGCGAAAGGTATGTCACATATCTTGAAATTTTGACAAACTACAATGACAAAACATATTTTATCTATTTTGCTGAAATAAGATTATCTTTATTCTTTCGAAATAGATATTTCCGAACACCATCCAACAGTTTTTCAATCAGTCATCATGCCTTTTGCAAAGTACTCGTAAAAGTTTTCTCTAAATCTTTTTTACAACTAGATTACAATGCATCATACAATATAGCACAACTAAATTACAATTTAACATATCACACGTAGTAATTATTAATGAAAAAATCATGAAATAAATTTCCGTTGTAGCTCTTGCACCAATTAAATAAAAAAGATTGCCTACTATTTATTGATTCAATTGATGAAAACTGTGATCAATAAAATTCATTCTCATTGATGATCGCAAGAGAAAACTAAGAAAATACTAATATAACATTTAAAAAAACATCTTAATATTATATTAGTTTCACTTTCACTTAAATTCAATAAGTAATTTAAATATATTTATATTTAAGTAATAAATTAATAAGGTATGTATTTGACAAAAATGTATGTTCTCACCATTGATTTAGTTCTTATATTATTATAGGTTACAGACAATATGAAGCGATTATATTTAAAAGCTAGATCATATAAGTTGTGTAGATAAGTTTACAACTTTATCTAGATATTATTCATAGGTGGTTATGAGTGAGAAAAAATACTAAACAGACATAATTTAATTTCATGAAAGTATTACACAAGCTATTGTTTATTTAATAATTTTAATTATTATTAGTAAAACAATTGATTTCATAGAAACGTTTGATAAAATAATAATTTGATTAAACGGTTTTTGTTTAACGATAGTTCACCAAATAGGTAGGTACGGCGTATATTTTCTTCAAATGTATATTCAAAACCTACTCTTCATTCATTATTATATTATCTACAAGTTTTAACCAAACTATTTAATGTTAATTATCTTTATACACCCCTACGATAACATGATTAAAAATTGGAAACTACTATAAAATTTTATTGTAGTAGGTATTCATAATGAATAACACCCAGTTGAAGTCTGTCTGGCTGTCTGATACTCCGTTGTCTAAAACCACTGAATCGATTTCAATAAAATATGCCAAGGATTTATTTCTAATGCTTATTTATGTTAGTAATTTTTTAATAAATTAATGTTAAAGTAATGACTAGTTTTGGTGACAGCGCCATCTATCGACAAAATTGTAAAGTTTTGCTTAAAAATGTATGCAATTAAAAAGTGTAATAATTTGTCCCCGGGACAAAACAGGACTAAAACATTGACTTTGATATCCTGAAAAACAGTAGGGTTAGCGCGCCATAGGGGATGAACATTTTTGTCGACGTAGGTAACCCATAATTTTGTCAAATCTGTACTGATTTTGAGAAACCTTTGAAAAAGCTGGGTCAAGTAGTGTTATTATCTAAACATAACAAAAACAAATATTATGTTGATACAGAGAACACAATACTTCTTACACAGTGAAAATAAATGAGATGAGCACAGAAATGCAAACATCAAATCACAAACAGTGATTATAATTTAATATAAGAAATTCTTTTTAAATAACCGACTCAAACTCTCGCGCCACTATACAAAGTATATTATTTATTGCTGATATTTTAAAAACCACTCGACCGATTTTGATAAAATTTATATGGGACCACCTGGGAAGTATACCCTTTGAAACAATAAAAGAATTTTTCAAATTGGTTCAGGTGTCTTCATACATAAAATATTCTCTACATACATAAAAAAACAATAAAAAAAGATTCTGACGAATTGAGAACCTTCTCCTTTTTTGAAGTCGGTTACTAAAAAGAAAATTAATGTTTCTTACTTTCACCTATTTTAGGTTACAACAATGTTAACTACTTTGACGTCGCACTGATCAATAACTACCACCTTTGGTAACTTTGGTTGCAATCAAATTTTCCATTTCCTTGAATCTACATTGTGAATTCGTCTATTAAAATTAATGCACCATTGTCTAACAATCCAAACGCCTTCAAAAAACAGATTTTTGTTCACGACAAGTCATACCAAGATGTATCGAGATTGTCAAATTGTTTAATAATATCTGTACATATGTAAACTTTACAGAGTTTTGGCAAGGTCTGTTCGATAATATACATATAGTGCCATACTAAAGCCGACAGATTACCTGATGGATAATACAATTTTATCTTACTATCATCATATTATTTAATTGATATTAAAGAATGAAATGATTCAATTTCATTGGATAACAGTGCATTTTTACAATGTTGACATTGCACACAATCTAGTCTGGGAAATAAATAACGCCAAACTACACCAGTAATGTATGACACAGCATAGGTTTGGAAAGTATTTTCGGATGGAATACTTTCTTCAATGAAAATAACGTTTTGAGCATCCGAACTATGGAGAATATCATTGATATTTCGATTTCGCTTGATAATTACATTTTTTAGAGTTCCCTACATTTTATCATCACCAGGGGTGCAATTTGCATATAAAGATTTACCAGTAGATATCTCATTAATGAGCAATTTCTTATACAAGGCAACAAATTGTTGACAGTCTGGATGTGTGCTACATCCACCCTGTCCTCGAATCTGTCCAAAAAAGATTTCCAGGGGATCCTGGTTTAAACGCTTCAAACTCAAATATTATGTTGATACAGAGAACACAATACTTCTTACACAGTGAAAATAAATGAGATGCACACAGAAATGCAAACATCAAATCACAAACAGTGATTATAATTTAATATAAGAAATTCTTTTTAAATAACCGACTCAAACTCTCGCGCCACTATACAAAGTATATTATTTATTGTTGATATTTTAAAAACTGCTCGACCGATTTTGATAAAATTTATATGGGACCACCTGGGAAGTTGACAGTCTGGATATGTGCTACATCCACCCTGTCCTCGAATCTGTTCAAAAAGTTTTCCAGGGGATCCTGGTTTAAACGCCCGGAATCAATCTTAGTTCCGACCAAAGGTGTTTAATGGTTTTAATGTCATGAATAAAGTTACGTAACGACAGTGGCTTACATTCTCTTGAGTCTGAAGCATCAAATTTCATTGATTCTAGCTTCTTCAAGGCTTCGTTCCAAAACTCTAAGTGGACTGAATTTAAAGACAAAGCATTACGTAAATTAACACTTGAATGACCAGAACAATTCAAGCTGTCAAACAAATCATTAATGAACAAAAAGATCTCGGCAGTGAAATAGCCATTATCAATGTTCACAAATGGTACACTATAATTATGAACTATTTGAAGATGTTCATATGTCTTCTTCTTCTTTTACTCCTGGGAATTTTCTCCGCAAGTAGGCGTGTCCGCCCGTTTTGCGTATGTTCATATGTCTTCATCTGGTTGTGTAAAACTCCCGAAACCGCCCTGCTGAAAACTTGCGCAGCATACACAACCTGAAAAATTCAAATTGCTAGTCATTTTTACAGAATAAATGTGATATACCTACTTCTTTATTTTGAATCTAGAGCCAAAATACCAAGTTTCATACACATAACTTGAAAAACAACTTGAATATGAAGGACTATCACTATGATACAAACATTCAACCCCTATAATCCCTTTAGGGCTTGAATTTTAAGAAACTGTGAAAGATTTACTTCTTTGTTTTTAATTGAAAGCCCAAATACAAAGTTTCATAGATAGAACTTAAAAACTGATGGACTTTCATACAAATTTCCATTCCCTATTTAACCCCTTTGGGGGTAGATTTTACAAAATCTATGAAACACGTACTTTTTTATTTTTAATGTAAAGCCCAAATACCGAGTTTCATGAGTATTACTTGAAAAATGACGGACTTTCATATACACTTTAACCCCCCCATTTAACCCCCTTGGGGGTGGAATTTCAAAAGATCCTTTTTAGTGCTCACCTACGTCATAAAATGAACCTACTGTCAAAATTTCAAGTTTCTAACTTCAGTGGGTTTGGCTGTGCGTTGATAGATCAGTCAGTCATTCAGTAAGGCAGGAAAAGTCTTTTTATAAGTACTTATAGCTGATGTATTAATATGTACTTATTATAAAATTTAAATAGCTGCCTCGTTGGTCCAGTGGGTAACTAAGTATGACCAGGTCCTGGGCTCGATTCCTGGGTCAGGCCAAAAAAAATGTATTGGATTTTTCTGTCAAGAAATTCTTATAGTAGGTACTAGCCTGGAGGAAGAAAGTTGGCGGTGAGTCACCCCGTGCCTCAGAGAGAACGTAAAGCTGTCGATCCTGCACCTGGTCTCTCTCTGGTTGTTTCAGGCTTTCCATCCCATTGGACTAAGACTATGAGAGTGAGGGAATAGAGAGTGTGACTGTTTTTGTGCACACACTTGTACTATAATATCTCCTGCGTATATAGCTACTCTCTGAGCGAGGTTGGCCACCGTGACTGGATTCAGTCGGGAGGATATTATTATTATATTTTATAAAGTGTACACTTACCTTCATCTTGTCATAAGAAGGTTTTATGTGTTTGTGGGTAAGTTTGGTTAGACTTGGCAACACCATGGATCCCATCAATAGCATACAGCTTCTCAACGTAATCCCACTGAGCTCGCTTGTTGCCGATGAGCAGATCCTTTTTCTGAAAATTGTTTCAAAAACATTTCAGTAAGTGGGGTGCATCATACATGTGATAAATTTTCTTATTATTGATTTCATAATGAATAATGTGAGGATCATTATGACCAGTTCTAAGTAAATTTTCACATGTCTCAGATATTAACGAATTTATTGCAGCAACATTGGCAGAGCCTTGATCAGACACAGTTACTCTCAAAACAAACCCAGTTTTAAGAACTTCAGCAATAATCTCTTTAAGTATCTTTTTTAGAGACATGGTTTTAATACCATCACAAACAAAATAAAATGCAATGGGTATTTTCCAAGATAAAAATATTCCACACAGCATGAAAACTAAAGCTTTGTCAGCAACATTATGAGTGTGTTGACCACACTCGAAACCTTAAATAACACCAGTATGGAAATAGAAAAACAAGTTTTTATTAATGGCCATTTCATCAAAGAGTAGCGTACATTGCAAGCCCATAGTATTTTTGGTCTTCACAACATCTGCCAAATGTTGGAATATAAAATCAATACCTGGTCTTAGTGGTTAATATGGAAAATATTAATATTGGTTAATATAGAAGATATGGTAGATTTAGCTGGTAATTTAACATTACACTTCTGCAAAAATCTATAACATTTTGGACTTAATTTATACAGTGAGAGTGCAAAAAGTATGTGTATCTCACTGCTTTAGACTGCACCTGACAATCTCAACTGTGAATCTACTAATAATTTGCCAAAGTTACTTAAAAGTGGATACTTTTTAATAAACATTTTATATTTACTTATAATGAAATGACTGAAACTTTGATTTCAATTTTTTATATTTAATAGTTACTTAATGATTTCAGCTTTGGGGTGGTCTGATCCAGACAAGATGTCTCATTGAAAGGCATGGTTTTTGATGGAATGGGACTCTATTGCGAGTTACAAGATGTAATTGGGATACCATCAGTGGGACTCAGTAGTAAGTTACAAGATGTACTGAGGATATCATCATCAATGAGCATAGCATTGCATGAGTTTGGGCTTGGCTGGGAGTTCTGAATGATATTTATTGTTGAGGGAAGTTCTACATAATTCTCTTCTTCTTCTTTATCAACTGATAGACGTCCACTGCTGGACAAAGGTCTCTTGCATGGACTTCCACAGGCCTCGGTCGTGCGCCGCCTGAATCCAGCGGCTCCCTGCGACTCGTTTGATGTCGTCGGCCCACCTGGTGGGAGTCTGCCAACACTGCTCTTCTCGGTACGGGGTCGCCACTCCCGCACCTTGGGACCCCAACGACGATTGATACATTAGTAGAAGTCAAAACCGAAGAGCAAGATGAATCTTCATGTGTAACTTGGTCTATATGCCTAGACGCAATTGGGATATGGCTGGTAACTTTAACATCGAGAGGTCCCTTGGGAACAAGCGAAGATATCTCAAGATATTTAAGATTTGACGATAGATTATGAAGTGATTTTTCATTAGAAGGTGGATTAAGGAAGGAATTGCATCTAAAGTTAATCTTAAATTATTATTAATGTTCTCTGGTTTGAAATGACTACAACAAATTCTAATATTTTCTCATTTAGAAGTTCCGGGACCAACCAACCATACATAACCAACCATACATACCTTCCATCTGTCGAGACAATTAAACGGTATTCTATGTAAATTTACTTTGCTATAACACATGAACGCATCCTGGTTCCTGGATGAAAAAGTTTACCACTCGCACTGAACTTGAAGGCACATTTTATTTGCACAAAATAACCTGTGATAAAGGCACAGCACAAATCAGACCATTTAACTATCTAGATGAAACACAATAATTATTGATTAAGGAACTTAAAATTGAGAATAGAAATAGGGGATAGTATAGGTAATAAAAGTTTATCCTGATAAAATTTAACACCGATCCGCCGCCGCCATTTGTCGAGAATTTTCGTTTTAGAAAAGAATAGGTAAGTACTTAGGGCAAAAAAATTGGAAATACCGGGAAGAACCTACAAAACGGAATCGGATAATAGTATTATTTTCGTTCATTAATCATAACTTTTACGATAGTGAAAGTAAAGAAAATATTAAGCTTTGTCAATAGTTAACTTGAGATTTCTTTTGTTAAAAACTACATTATTTTATACACACCTTAAGTAAGAAATTAATTCCTATTTTTATACAGTAAATTTTAATATTAGAAACTTAAAGATTTAAAGCCACGGATAATTTTAAACTTAGCACCGGAAATGTTACGTAGGCAGGAAATGACGATAGATGCGAACTTTTGGTAGTGTGAAATAGAGCGAGAGCGCTTGGCACCACTATGAGTATGATAGGGACAGAAAAACTCGATAAATAGTTACTATTGTTATTCTAAAGTGAGACGGGGGTGATTATTATACTCTTTGGTGTCTTGTTCCTTTTGCTTTGTTCGGTCTGTGCTTTGTATTTTCAATTTTGATGCTTCTATCTATCTTGGATTTGATTTGGTGAAAGCATTTTAATTAACAATCAACATGCGGTGCTACGCACCCTTCTGCAAAACCACTGCGGAGACAATCTCGGGATCCGCGGCGGTCACGCTCCACGAGTGAGTACCTTAGTAGACCGTGATATAAAATTGTATAAAAAGAGGTATCATTGAATAGATGCGAGCCCTTTCATTTCGTCCACCGCTTGTCTTGCCCACAAGCTTGATGATGTCGTCGCAGGCACTACAAATTAACTTTAGTCGAATGGTTAACAATGTTAACATATTCAACTGCGAGTGTCAAGCCGGAGTTAGGAAGTTGGCGATTTGTCATTCCATGCTGCAGAGAGCACGTAAAGCCGTCGGTCATGTGCCTGATGTCTCTGGTCATGTCGGATTGCCGTCCCATCTGGCCATGGGAGTGAAGAAATACAGAGTGCACCTGTGCACTGTAATATCTTCAGCTCAGATGGCTAGTCTCGCTGGAAGCTAGCCGCAGGCGTGAGGACATTATCATTAAGTAATTACTTCAAACAGTATCCATTCCTAGAACTCTTACCCGCAGCCCACAATTTGGAACCAAAAGTGTTTACATGTGTAGATAGGTGCCCTCTGGGCAGAAATGAGAGATCTTTGTTTATGTGCGTCACACACACACACACACACATTCACTTTCATCATTACAACTCAATGTTGAATTGGTGTAATCTTCAGATTCCCCAGTGACTCACATCTCCGTGCTGCCTGGCTCAGAGCCCTCGGCAGACAAGACACTCCCCTCCCATACCCTGCTGTGGTCTGCTCGCAGCATTTCCTGAGCGATGACATGTATGAAACGGAAAGTGGCTCAAGGCTAATTCGTGCTGGTGCGATTCCCTCAACAGTGCAGGTAACTTTGCTAGGGTTTAAGTTGCAAGGTAATTATATGCATTAATATATCTTGTTATGTTGTTAGTATGTAGTCAACAAACTTTTAAATAATTATTTTAAACATGTTTAGACAATCTTGAATAGTTTTTCATAGGGTTATTAAAGTCCAGTGTTGTGGACTTTGGCCTATAGCCCTTCTCGGAGAGGAGGCCTGCGCTCAGTTGTTGGCTGTTGATGGGTTGCTGATGATGATGAATTAGTAGAATATATTATCTTTACAGGTCTGCATGATCTGCCTGGAGACAGAGAGCAAGCTGTATCTTATGAGCAAATACAACTTTGAAGAAACATATCAACACTTAACTGGAAATCCTGTAAGCTTTTTTATTATTTGATGACAAGGTAGTACATGACTGCAATCTCACCTGACGTTAAGTGACAATGCAGTCTAAGATTGATAGTACATGACTGCCTTCTCACCTGACGTTAAGTGACAATGCAGTCTAAGATTTTAGCAGGCTAACGAAGGGGTATGGCAGTGAACATTCAACCCCTAATCTGTTTGTACATACCATTGTGAAGGAGCGATAAATCACTTGGCAGCATATCCTTGACGGAAGGGTGGTAACTAGCCACGACCAAAGCCTCCCACCAGACTAGATCAGGGACAATTCAGAAATAATAAATTCCCAAATTGAGCCAGCAGGAATTGAACCCAAAACTTTCTAGTTATTGAATTTCTACACATTGAATTTGTGGAGGGGACGCCTTCTGACGCCAGGCGGGTGATCAGTCCAAAACCTTCTACTTACAAGACCTCAGCACTCACCAATGTGCCAGAGAGGTTGTCAAGTTGTTAATTTATCATCAACTAGCTTTTGCCCTGCTTTTCTGTCTGTGTGGTGTTAGTCTTAGGAACACCCTGTGCAGGATTCAGGACTTCAATTTAAGCCTTAATGGCCCAACAGTTAGATGTGCAGACTGAAACTGAAAGGTTGCCAGTTCAATCCCCACCTGTTGCACTATTGTCACACACACTCCTAACACAAGCTTTCCATTTATTTGTAGTCTAGTTCAGCTTGGCTTATATTCATTTTTAAAAGAAACAAAATGATCTATGAAAAAGAAACGATCTATGAAAAAAATTACATTCAAATTCAAATTCAAAATTATTTATTTTTCACGTAGGCCAACCTGTGGCTCTTGTGACACGTCAAGCGGATTCTGCTGAGAAGAGCCGGCAAGAAACTCAGCAGTTGCTCTTTTCAAAATAATCATTTTACAATGTTATTATGAAGCTATTACATTGTAATAAGTTTTTTATACTATCTTGTGGGCAACTGGATGCCAAGCCGATTTAACCCATGCAACTTTGTTAGAATAAAATAAAATATTTCCACAATGAGGGGAAGTTCCAAAATAAAAGAAACATACTACAATTCAATTCATGTTTAGACGGGCAGACAGAAAGTAGCCCCATTCCAGTCATTAAAGTGTTGCTCGATTGCTGCGTGATTGAAGAACAAACCTACCAACAAACACATCAAATGCCCAATTGGGCAACTGAAACCTAATATATAAAATTGTCATGTCGCGGTGTATGTTACCAAACTCCTCCGAAATGGCAACACCTATTTTTATTAAATTTTGTGTGCATCTATTTTCATACCCCAAAATGTTAAGGGTGACCAACCACTAAATATTATTGTTGGTGGTACGAAGTTCGCGGTCAGCTAGTTTTTAAATGTGTAAAAATACAATTCCAATTTTTCTTTTTTAAATATCTTTACTAGTCTTGGAAACTTAAGCTTTAAAGTTTCCTGTAAGATAGAGTGCTACAGACGTGTGAAATCACACATCTCCATACACTCCTTTCATTTCATTATTAAATTAAAATATAAATTTCGTTTTAGAAAGAGACAGATACAGTGGCAGTAAAACAGCTTATAACTTATTTGTTTGTGGACCGATTTATTTCTGTTTTTATAAATGTTATTCTTACATGTTACATTTTTGATTTCAATTATTATTTATTAATGAAATATTAACATTTTCACAGCAGTCAGTTACCCAATTCTTTATGTACATACAATATGTTGTTTCAGCCGTGTGACCTGGGAAACCTGAAACAGACACTTTGTGTGCATTGCGCTCAGAGCTTGATCAACTTTAGCAGATTTAGAGACAAGAGCTTGAGAGCCCGAGAGCTGCTGATGGACTTGGTTCAACAACATGAACTAGTGAGTGCTTAATACATAATATCTCATGTGCTGCAACACAGTTTTATCTTAAGAAATAAACTTTTTTTTTTTTCAAAAAATGTATGTTTGTATGTATATACTTTATTGCACTACAAAACACAAATGAATTACAGGTTACAAAAAAGAAAACTTAAAATGTAGGTACAAAAAGGCGGTCTTATCGCTAAATAGCGATCTCTTCCAGACAACCTTAACGCTAGGGAGAAAATGAACAAATAGACAGTGGGAGGTGGTGTATATAATATACCTAAATACTAATAGGTAAATAAACTAAACCATATAATATAATAATAATAACATATTAGTACACTATATACAAATAAATATAATACACATACATAAGACTATATAATATACATACATGTATATACATTACTGATTTAAATCGAAAACTATGTCGTTATTGATGATAGCACAGAGATAGGTAATAATCTTTGACGTCAGTTTTAAATGTGGCAAAAGCGTTTCAAATCTTAGTCGCGCACATGAAAATGAAATGAGGAAATGTTGATTTCCCATACATTGCTAGTTAAATTAGATTTTGAGTAGATTCAATTCTTCTCTATATATCTTTAGGTAATTCTTTAGTTAGTTCTTTAGTTAATCGTCAGTTAAACTTTTGATTGCAGCAAATGAATTATGATACTGTTTTTAGGGTTCTGTACCAAAATGGTAAAAATGGAACCCTTATGGTGAGACTTTCTCCGTCCGTCGGTCCGTCTGTCACAGTCGATTATTTCAGTAACTATTAAAGCTATCGACATGAAATTTGGCATAGTTGTGTATAATAGTGGCCCAACATCATTGGAATAAAGAAAAATCGAAAATTATTTTTAGTTTTATTAAATAAGGGGGAAAATCGGGGGTTTGAAATTTCAAAGTAAAATGACTATACCGAGTGGGGTATCATATGAGAGGCCTTTACTTGTGCATTAATGTCCGTCAATGTCATTAGTGTCCGTAGAGTAATCGGCCAAAATGTCGAAAAAAATATCCCCCCCCCCCCCCTATCTCCGAAGTTTACCAATCGAAAAATCTGAAATAATTATGGTCAATAGAGGATTATGTATATTTTACAGGAAAAATAAAACCAACGCTCTAACTAGCATAGTTTTTTTTATATTAACAATAAACCTCTACAAACAAAGTTAACGATAAATAAGCAAATTAATATAATATTATCGTTTTACTTTTACTTTTACAGTACGGAACTCTCGGTGTGCTAGTCCGACTCGCACTTGGCCGGCTTTTTTTCTTCTTTTTCTTGCTGTTATTAGTCAGATATGTATTTTCGGGATACGATGATATGGACGACAGTTTTAAGTAAATATAATTGAGAGTAACAGCGTTTGTGCACGAGCCACGACACGACACGACTAGCGGTCACGACACACACGACACACTGCACACGACGTGGCGCTCATAAGTTGTTCCACGAGTGACGATTCTGCGACCAGGTTTGCAATTTGAGGTGTCGTGAGAGGTGTGATGCGTCGTCAGTAAGTGTATACTTGTTGCGTACATTGGCTTGTTCGTCACCGCGAAAACTAAAGGTATTATCACAGCGGCATGACGGCATAGCCAACACGGCCAGCGCGGGGGATCATGGCCAATAACTCTCTCTGAGAGGAGACCTGCCCTCAGCTGTGAGCCGGTGACGGGTAGGTGATGATGATGATGATGATTATAATAATTGAGCTCTCTCAATAGTCGACTTGTTTGTCCACAGATAACAAGACTTCATATTAAAAGGATGAACCGCACAAGACACCAATTAAAAAGTAATATGGTAGCGACAATGTTGGCACCTGATCATTGTAATTTACATATACTTGAAGACACACAGAGTGAATCAGAAGACACCATCGACGCAGATGTAGTGAAAACTGAAGCAAATGACGAGTCAATGTTGGTTGATGAAGACATGGAGTTGATACATGAAGATGATCATGCTGACTGTGTCAATGATGAGTTTGTTGCTCCTAACGAAGAATACTCATCGGATAGTAGTATAAAGTTAGAAACACAACTATTGGATGATGCTATTCTCAAAGCTCTAAACAGAAAAGCAGCAGTTTCTACACAAGTGGTAACACAGGATATATTCAAGTGCGAAAGTGCCCCCTACCGATGTACACTTTGTTTCAAGGCATTTGTTCTTGAACATGCGTACTTGCAACATTTGAGCACACATCTTCAGGTAAGACATGTTGATGTATTTGTTGTTTCTGTTACAAACTCAAACGTTTGAGCACTTTTGTCAACTTGCTGAGTCCATGAGCTGGCTGGATCTGAGGAGAACAAAGTTAGCGACGTAACTCATCGAGTTGCGAGCTGAAGGGGCAATGGGCGGAGCACATAGTTCAAAGAACTGATGCTCGTGGAATTCTATTATAGAACGTCACGCCCATTCCCACAAACGACTTTCGGACTTTCTTGAGACGTAGTCGAGGAATCACGAGCCTATTTGGATTTCTCATTTGCCTATCGTGTAAATCACCCTTTTTGTGACTGTACTCCGACTCGCTCAAGCTAGCTCAAGACGGAAGTATAATAAGCTTACTTTTCATTCGGCAGAGCGGCGCCGCTGCTGACGACCCTCCACAGCTGGGTGACGACCCTCCACAGCTGGGTGACGACCCTCAACAGCTGAGTGACGACCTTCAACAGCTGAGTGACGACCCTCGCCCTTCCGCTGACTTGCCTCCCACGTCAGGTGAGATCAGCTTCGTTAGTCATTCAAATAACACTGAATATACATTCTTTTCAACCGAAGAAAAAAAAACAGGTGTTACTCCATTAGTCGTCGCGCATGTACCTAGTCGAGTATAATATAATATTACTAGATGATGCTCGCGACTTCGTCCGTGTGAATTAAGGTTTTTTAATACCCACGGGAACTTATGCTTAGATGTGCGTTTCCAGACTATAATCTATGTCTGTGCCAAATATCAGCCAAATCGCTTCATTCTTTGTGGCGTGAAAGAGTAACAAACATCAATCCATACATGCTCACAATTTTTCGCAGTTATAAGATTAGTAGGAAGTAGGATATATTTTTTTCAATATGACCACACATTACTTCTTAGTCGTTCGATTTTGATTATCATTATTTTTTTATTGGATCTCGATCTCGAAATTAGAGTCACATTTGAAGAAAAATATATTCCACCTCTAAGGCTAGCCGTGAACGGTTTTCCTGTTAACCGATTCTATCACTCATACCTTTGTGCTGGGCTATCCGTTTTCTATGATTCTTTTTTATGAAAGCACTTTGTTAAAGTATTTGATTAATAAATAATTCTATTCTATTCTATGGAATAAATGTAATGACTCTATAATTAAGTAAAATGACACAGACCTCGTAATCCTGCTTCCCATTTGTGAGGGTCGTCAAGCGTAAGTTTGTCGCGTATACCCGCAGCTAAAGGATATTACCTTCCGTCTGGTGAAATCTGATAAAGAGCTGTAGAAAAGTCCACTCGTGCGAGCCAGAGTTCCTTTCATTCCGTCCCAACTCCTCATTTATCATGTCATCAAGCAAAGCCATAAGTACCAAGAAATATAAATAACGTTTCGTTGCAGTCGCTCTGCCCGCGAGCCGTGCGACGAATAACGAAACGAAAGTGCCTCCAGCTGAAGAAGACGACTCACACGACGAACAAGACGTGCCTGCGAGTGGTATTGCCGCGGACGATGTCAGCTGTCAGGCGACTAGTCAGAATAAAGTTCCTACGACACTGAATAACCCTAACTTATCAAGTTTACAAAGTAAAACATTTTGTTCAAGTAATGACGTTAATGTACCTTATAATAGTTCACCAGCGAATGTTGAGAGTAAATTGTTTTCCTGTGACGTTTGCCCAAAAATTTTCAAACAAAAACGTTTCTTGATAAATCACATGAAAACTCATACTGAAGTGATGCAGTTGAATTGCAAGGTTTGCCAATACAAATGTAAAAATGAAAGTGCTTTGATGAGGCATATGCACGTTCACAATGGCGACAAGCCTTTTGCTTGTGAGCTATGCAAGTATAAATGTTCACGAAAGAGTAGTTTAATAAGTCACATGAGAAGTCACACTCGCGACAAGCCTTTTATTTGTGAGCTATGCAAATTTAAATGTTCACACAAGACTAGTTTAGTAACGCACATGAGAACTCACACTGGCGACAAGCCTTATGCTTGTGAGCTATGTAAGTATAAATGTTCACGAAAGAGTAGTTTAATAAGTCACATGAGAAGTCACACTCGCGACAAGCCTTTTATTTGTGAGCTATGCAAATTTAAATGTTCACACAAGTATAGTTTAGTAAGGCACATGAGAACTCACACTGGCGACAAGCCTTTCGCATGTGAGCTATGTAAGTATAAATTTTCACAAAAGGGTCATTTAATAAGTCACATGAGAACTCACACTGGCGACAAGCCTTATATTTGTAAGCTATGCAAGTATAAATGTTCAGAAAAGAGTAGTATAACAAAGCACATGAGAACTCACACTGGCGACAAGCCTTATATTTGTAAGCTATGCAAATTTAAATGTTCAGACAACAGTAATTTAGTGAGGCACATGAGAAATCACACTGGCGACAAGCCTTATATTTGTAAGCTATGCAAGTATAAATGTTCAGAAAAGAGTAGTTTAGTAACGCACATGAGAACTCACACTGGCGGGGTTCCTGTTTGTAACTGAGTACTAAGCGGTTCCGACCGAGCGACTTGAGGCGCAGTACGGGGAAGCGCGACGGGAGGCAACGGCCGACTTAAAGTGGACGGCCCGTAGTTGCAGCACGTTGTAGACAGAGTGCACGCTTCGCTGTGCCGTCGCTGGCTGCATGCGATTGAAAGAGATAGATATATTTGTGGCTAGTCCTATGCATTTGAGAGCGCGATACTGTGCAGACGCTGCAGGTCGCGAGCGAGACAACTGGTCGAGTCTCAGATCCGTGACTCGACCGCGATCGACACAGGTGTAGCCTGGACCGCTGCCGCGCGGGAGGCGCCGGGGCGGCCAAGAGAGACAAGAGAGCGGGGACAAGGGGACCTGACGAGCGCCTTGAAGCATTTCATTGAAACTATAGTACCTTTTTTGTCAAATTGCAAGTTTATTTTTAAGTACGCAAGCGTATTTAGTGGCAAAGTATATTTATTTTCTTTTAAAAAATTGGTTGTCAGTAAAGTCTGTTTACGGACGATAGTTTTACGTGATAACGTCATCGGTGACGTCGCGAGCTAGTTCTAGCGTGCTGCTAGAACTAGCTGACGAGGAAGCTAATCAAGGACCTAAAGAAATGGCACAGTAGGTAGCACGGAGAGGTGGCCCGGCGGATCACGCAGGCGCTGAGTGGCCGCGGGGTGTCAACACGTATCTGTTCGCAGTCGGCAAGTCACCGACGTGCCGCAGCTGACGGCTGCCTGAGCTGAGTTAGGCGACGCTTTCTGTCCATTTCGTTTTCGCGAACCTTTAGCGCGGTCAACTGCGGTGACGACTCCGAGCGCCATATCGTCGTGGAAGTGCCAACACCTCCTATCAGCCATTTGTTGTGAAGTTTACTTTTTGAGGTTTATGAAAGATCACATTCGCATATTTCATTTTCATTAGCAGAAATTAGAGTATCGACTAATTTGTGAGTAACTCACGTCAAACTCGATATTCGGACTAATTTCTTAAAATTAAAAAAAAAAACAATTCAAAATTATTTATTTCACGTAGGCCAACCTGTGGCTTTTGACAAGTCATGACTCTGCCACCGGTTCGTTAAACTGGACACTTTCAAGTTGGTAAAGATTTTTACATAAACCTGTGAAGACAACACTGCCATTGGCGCAATTAGAACGCCATAAGCCTACTTTGTCGTATTAGTTTACAAATTGCGAAAAACTAAATTAAATTTGAATTTCGCGGTCAGACCCGTTTAGTGCGCCATTGACGTTTATTTACAGTATAAAATGTTGTTGATGTTGGCAGGTGAGTAGGAGGTATTGGCACTTCAACGACGATAATTATATATTATTTCTATGGACGGTTTACTCATTCAACGGCAATGCACAGAAATAGAAATACAGGTTGGCGCTGGGAGTCATCACAATTAACCGTGCCGTGCGTTGGCTCACGGGAGAACTGCGTCAGGGAACACCTAGCGCCCGCACACTTACTGTTACAATTTCGAGTTAGGCAACTAAATCGCGGAGTATACCTACTAATAGGCATAGTGACTTTAATATGTCTTATGTTAGTCCGCACCCAACCAATTAAATCGTCCAACTATATGTATAATTGGCGAAATTCGCAAACAATATTGTTGATTTTATGTAAAAAAGCTTAGTTGTGCGATAGTCGGCCAACTTGACGTTGTGTGTCTGCGGTCGCTAGAAGTGACGTTGGGTAAGGGATTGTATTTAGGGGTTACCTCCGTAGAGATCTGCAATATGGGCTGGTTTTAGGTAGGGTTGATGAAAACACAAATCCTTTGTGGGGCTGAGTGTATACGCTTATATAATATACTTTATTCCGAAGGAAATAATAGATTTGCCATTACACAAACTCAAACAATGTGTAAAAACACATTTGTTAAGTCGATGTTATTACAAACTTGTGAATTTCTGAATGACAAAGTTGTCATGGAAACAATCGGTTTGGCATCAGCTGACCACAAGAGACCACAACTTACTAAATTGTATTTTTTATGATATTGTATTATTACGATATTGTATTATTTTGTTTTGAAAAGAGCAACTGCTGAGCTTCTCGCCGGCTCTTCTCAGCAGAATCAGCTTTCCGAACCGTTGGTAGATAGCACATATGAATCATGACTCGTCGTAAGTGCTAACATTTGGCCCCGGTACATGGAATAAATCAATTTGAAACGAGTGTAATTCTACCTCGTTGGTATAGTGGTGAGCGTGGTCGGCTGCGGGCGACGCAGTTCTGGGTTCAATCCCGGGTCGGGTAAAAACAATGTATGCGGTTTGGGTTGGGCTTTTTTATGAAATTCTCAGTACTAGCCTGGAGTTAGGTACATAATTGGCGGTGTGTTGCTCCCGTGCCGAAAGCACGTAAAGCCGTCTGTCCTCCGGGCGTGTCGGATTTCCGTAGGGGAAGCCATTCGACCTGAGGGGCCAGTGACGCCTGACGCGCGCGTAAGTGGCGCTAAGGCATAGCCGTCTCTATCTCCTAGATAGAGACGGCTATGGCTAAGGTCGTATGCTTCCCCTAGTTGTACATAGAGCGTAGTTCAGAAGCGCAGACGCGGCGCCACTGACGCTCCGTCACCTGCGCGGGCGACTGACGCTTCACGCGAGGACCGAAAGTCTACCTTTAGAACATTAATTATTATTTTATGCTTACTAGTACACTTCATAACGGTATTTTTAACGAAATAAAACATTAGGAAGTACTACAGAAAAAAAAATGTAATGCATGCATGCATGTGTAACTTTAAACTCTGTTTAAATGTACGCAATAGCTGTATATAATATGGTTTAAATAATAAAAAATAAATGGGCAGTGATAAACAAAAACCAGTTATTTTATTTTACCTCACTAAAACCTTAATGATAAGGTATTTTGACTTGAAAGAGAACTTCATGGAACTAGGATTTGCGACTATAGTCTCTATTTCTATGGAGAACTTGTTATGTACTACAAACTTTGACTATAAAATACCAAATTCTCTTCCGAGTCACAATACCGCCGCAACTACTCTTATTTTCACATTTGAATCTCCCGCGTTCAAATTGATTTCGTGGGCATCAATATTTTTTTTATTTATTTTTTGTAATTTGGCTAGGCACTCTGTGATCAAATGTAATTGCTGTCATGGACCTAATTTAGGATTGCTGTACCCACGTGGTAGCCACCACGAGCGATAACTTTGTAAAGAGGTTACACTTAATGCCTAGCGAAAATTACAAACAAAATACCTACCTACCACATCTTGACAAGGGCCGTGGGCAGGGGCCGGAAAGTCACTTAGCAGCCCCTACTGAGTTTTAACAGCGACATCTATCAGAAGTTCACCTGAACTAAATCAAGCATGAGATGATTAGTGTAATCTATGGAAACGTAGTGATTAGATTCTCTTTGTTTTGAAATTTGAATTACAACAGCTGTGTTTCTACTTTCGCAAAAAGTTAAAAGTTAATTTCGTTGAAAGTACGTTAAGTCGAGTAATTTCTCCTTCGTCTTCACATGAAATTAACAAAGATTGTTGTGCATTTTCGTCAAGTTTGAACTTTGTTCCTCGCTCCGCTCGACAATCGAAGCCGGTCGGTCTTTTGTGATATTTGCGATACAAACGCTATTAATTAAGTTTATTTGCGATACAGACGCTATTAATTAAGTTTATTTGCGATACAGACGCTATTAATTAAGTGTGTGATCATGCCGTCCTCAAGACGTTGTGTTTTTGGATGTGTGACCAAAGGTAAGTGATTTTGAGGTTATACTCCTTCGTTAAATTATCTAAAGAAGTACAAATCTAATCAACAACGAATTACTAGCACTTTGTAATACTCAACAAAACAATCATGAGCTAATGATTAAACTTACCAAACTCATCTTGGTACTCATATTCCAAGTCATGAACGTTATATACCGTTGTACCTATTCAAAAGTATCCTTATAAGTAAAAACTCTCATACGTACATTATAATAACAACTAAATCAAAATTCATCAAGTATAGATACTTATGTCAAGATAGTATGTCAAGGGTCACTTCTTAATAGATTAGGAAGTGACCCTTAGACATGCTGAAACACTGATCATGAAATCAAAATTTATAAATCAGTATTACAAAAAAAAAGTGGCACAGTTTCTTAGGCTGAGATCTATAAATGACAATCTCCCTCGGCTCAGCCCTAAGACTGAGTTATATCAGGACTATTTGTGTCTCATTTTAACTCTTTCTTGAGTCTTGAGCAGAGCCAGAATATTACCTATAGATCAGCCTTAAAACATTAGTAGAATGTCTTAGGAGTCTTACTGTAAAAAATGTTTAGAAAGGCAGCTCTTGCCCCAAACTAAACTGAGTTTTTATGATGGCAGTAATGAGTAAACGTACTTCAATACGTTAATATGATATCAATACGTAACTGACAATTATTGTTAATGCTTATTATCACTTTACTTTTTAATATGTTTTTTTCTATACTAGGTACCACCGTCCACCGTTTCCCAAATCCTGCAAAGTTTCCAGAGCAGTTTAAAGCTTGGGTTGAGTTAGGAGGCGAGCAGCTTAAAAACTTATCAGTTGAAGAGGTATATCCAAGACTGAGAGTCTGTGACAAGCATTTCATTGAAAGTCATAGAAATCGCAACAATCGTTTGAGTTCTTTGGCAATACCAACTTTGCACCTTCCTGGTGAGTATTATTATTTCAATACACCATTCCTTAAATCACATTAATTTCACATTTATAAAATTGAAACCATTATTTTGTAATTCGAAAAAAATCGGCCAAGTGCGAGTCGGGCCTCGCTCTTTTAGGGTTCCGTTAAAAAAATTAAATTAAAATATTTTCATGTACCCATGGAAATATTTTAATTTAATTTTTTTAATTTAATTTAATTTTTATTATTTGTTGTTATAGCGGCAATAGAAATACATAATATGTGAAAATTTCATCTGTCTATTATGGCTTACGAGATACAGCCCGCTGACAGACGGACGGACGGACGGACGGATGGACGGACGGACAGCGTAGGCTTAGTAATAGGGTCCCGTTGGTACCCTTTGGGTACGGAACCCTAAAAACTTATATGTTAGCTAAGATAGCATGGTAAAGATGGTCCTATCTTTCTAAATATATATATAAATCACGTGTCACGTTGGTTGTCCGCGATGGACTCCTAAACTACTGAACAGATTTTGATCAAACTTCGTAACTATCTGTAATTAAGTCCAACTTGAAAGATAGGATAGTTTTTTCGATTAGGATAGTTTATTTGTTTTATTTATATAGATAAGTTGGTAGTACGAAGTTCGCCGGGTCAGCTAGTAATATATAAAATTTGCTGCTCCCGCTATGGACATGTCAAGCAAAAGCATCTGAAAAATGTATGTTTTAGAATGAAATAAATACTGACCAAGAATTAACTGGTTCCAGCATAAATAATAGCTAAGCTTGCCAGCAAGTGTTGCTATATGGGTGCCCCATTGTAGCTTTGAATCCAGGGTTATTCCCAAAAACACAGTGGTGTCCTCAGTTATCAATGACTCATTACCACAGAATACAATATACTCACACTCATTACTTATCGTCTATCACACCTTACTGACATATTTATTTCTCTCTTTTTAAAAATTATGAATACAAATTATCAAGAAGGTTTACATTTCCTATCCCTATTTAACAAAAAAAAATATATATATTTTGTAACATATTTTCAGGAGCATCTACTGTTGTAATGGATACTGAACTTGAGAGTGTTCAAATTGAAGTACCTTCTTCTTCACAACAGTTATTATCAGGTAAAATTTTACTTTCTACAGCAGTGGTCGTCACACTTTTTTTTTCAAGGGCCACAAAGGACAATGTGAGATAGTACTGAGGGCCGCTTACATATGAATTATTATATGTGAAAACTACAAACGCGGATGCAAGTGAATGTTAAAAATTAAAACAAATTTTTGAGATTTTTTTATTACGAAGAAATACCAAGGTATTAAGTAAAAAAAAAAGTCTTATTAATTTGGGTTAGGAACCCTAAAAAGTTAACAATTATGATGTTGCAGTTTTTTTACTATATCTGCTATATTCGCGTCTTTGGGACTGCATGAAATCCTCATAGTGTCTTCTAAATGACTGGAAAGGCGATTGCGATATTTATTTTTTAAAAACGTCATTTTCGAAAATGAAAAAAATTTTCGACGGCGCGGCGCGGTTGGTAGCGGGCAGAGGGTGGTGGGGGCACTGCCGCCGCCTCGACTCACTTCCCGCTACGTCCGCACTGTCTTTGCCGTTTAGACTTGATATTTACTTAGGTAGGTATATTTACTCTGTGCCATTGCTCTGAATAGTTATAATTCATAGTTAATTGTAGGTATAATTTATATTTTTTGTAAAATTAGTTGGTTTTATCGTGGGCCGCACAAATACCATCGGCGGGCCGCATGCGGCCCGGGGGCCGCAGTTTGACGACCACGGTTCTACAGTTAATAGTCCAATAATTATGTTAGTAATTATTTTAATTTACCTAATGGTTTCATGAATCCATTATGTAAATCAAAATTATTAATAATTATGGTACTATGATACCATATTATTACAGTTTTTATTTAGAACTGTAATAAAAGTTAAGGTTATCTCAGCTCCCTTTCCAGTTGCCACATACAGATATGTGGATACAGCTTACAGTTATTAACGTCTCATGGAGTGCTGAAGCAAGTTATATCCATGCTTTTTTATAATCTTCAATTATATAATATGCTTTTTTTCATGAAAATTGTTGTAATGTATTGAATATTTCTTAAAATTGTGTAAAGCCAAGTCTAATATAGTGACACAGACACAGTGGTGTCCTCAGTTATCAATGTCTCATTAGTAATCATCTGTCACACCTCACTGACATCTTTTATTAACATATTTTCAGGAGCATCTACTGTTGTAATGGATACTGTACTTAAGTGTGTTCAAATTGAAGTACCCTCTTCTTCACAACAGTTATTATCAGGTAAAATTTTACTTTCTACAGTTAATAGTCCAATAATTATTTTCTAAATAATTTAAATTTACATAATTTGGTACGCAATAATGTTAGGTTGTCTTAACTCACTTGCCAGTTGCCACATTATGTCACTACATGCTGCGCTGAGTTTGTGTTTGTTTAGGCCAATCTCACAAACTATTGGGATTTTCATATGTTTGTCACCAATAGATAGAAGGTGTAATTTATGAACACCATATTATGAAGCCGGAGGAGGATCAGCAACCCATCAACGGCTCACTACTGAGTGCAGGTCTCCTCTCAGAGAAGAGTTACAGGCCATAGTCTACTATGCTGGCCCAATGCAAATTGCTGGATTTTACACACCTTCGAGAACATTATGGAGAACTCTCAGGCGTGCAGGTTTCCTCACGATGTTTTCCTTCACTCTTCACTGTTAAAGCATGTGATATTTCATTTCTTAAACGCAGATAACTTCGATGAGTTAGAGGTGCAAGGGATCGAACCCGTGACCCCCCGAATAGTGCAGTCCTAGGCTATCACTGCTTCTCTATTAACCACTTTATAACAATGCCATTTTCAAATTTGTATAGTATATAACATAAAGTTGATTTTACCTTCGTTTTTTTAGGACTACATGCAGAGCAGAGTATTGGCTTAGAAGTTGAAGAAGGGTCTGCGAAACATAATATGCCTCGCCAAAATAATTTTCCTTCTGCACTAAGCCTTCCAGGTATTTTAAAATTATAATATATATTCTTTATCAACCGATAGACGTCCACTGCTGGACAAAGGTCTCTTGCATGGATTTCCGCAGGTCTCGGTCTTGCGCCGCCTGGATCCAGCGGCTCCCTGCGACTCGTTTGATGTCGTCGGTCCACCTGGTGGGGGTCTGCCAACACTGCGCTTCCCGGTGCGGGGTCGCCAACTTGGGATCCCAACGACCATCAGCTCTTCGAACTATGTGCCCCGCCCATTTCCACTTCAGTTTCGCGACTCTGATTCTGATTCGAAATAATATGTATTATGTATATTATATTATTATTTGAGCTATCAATTATTATAACTACTTATTTCTTTCTACAATAAAAATTGACTTCGAGTTAATTAAACTTCGTTATTTCATTCCCGTGGGAAGTCCTTAATTTTCGAGGATAAAATGTAGCCTATGTTTTAATCCTGGGTATGAGCTATCACTATACCAAATTTCATCCAAATCGGTGCCTTTGTTGTGGCGTGAAAGAGTAACAAACATTCATCCTCACAATCTTTCGCATTTATAAGATTAGTAGGATATATACGTTACGTATATTGTTACGTTCCCTCTAATATGGTTGAGCGAAGCAATGGCTGGATCATGCGTCATGCTCGTGAACGGGTGCCACCAGCGGCAATGGCATACTTTCTCTCTGCCCTTCTTAACATGTGTTGAATTATAATTAGGTATGCTTTTGTGGAACTCATTGTGGAAACACTGTATACATAGCATAGTATCTATTGTATTGTAAACTTGTTTTGAAAAGAGCAACTGCCGAGTTTCTTGCAGGTTCTTCTCGGCAGGAAGAGCATACCGAACGAGTGGTAGACACATCGATTCAAAAGCACTTGTAAAAAAGTTTATTTGAATAAGAAATATTTCTATTCTATTCTATATTATATTGAATATTAAATATTAAATTATTTAAGCTATCATTTATAAGTACTTAATTTTTTCGTCAATAAATTTTATTAAACCTCTTTTCATATTATTTAAGATGCGGTTATTGGCGTCAAGAACGATCACGATTATTGTACTCGTAGCAGTGAAAAACCGTCTGCAACTAAACAAATTCGAGGAAAACCGTCTATTAGAAGGAAAATGCGAGGTAACTGAACTAAAGTTGAAAATTTTTAAATTTTACAGAATCCAACAAAATAATGTTACATGTAGAGGATTTATTTCTAGTATACCCATTATTTACTTTTTACAGGTTCGAGAGGGAAAACTTTAAATATGTCATATTATAAGGAGGTTGAAAGAAAAACTAGGAATTTGCGACGTGAAATCCTCAGATTAAAGAAAAGGTGCAAGTCTTTCAAATCCAGGCTAGAAGATGCAATAAAACTGTCCAATAGCAAGGCATTTCAAAAAGTCACAGCCAATATGACATTACCAGCAAAAATATTTACAGCTATGCAGTTCCGAGAAGCAAAAAAGAAGCCAAAGGGTCGTCGCTTCACACTTGAAGAAAAGATTTTGTCATTATCTTTTTATAAACGAAGTCCTAAGGCTTATACGCTACTTCATAAAAGTTTCACATTACTATTCAGCAAGTCTTTAAGAAATCTTTTAGGCAAAATAAAAATTGGTCCAGGAATCAACAAACTGATTTTTAAGAAAATGAGGAACACGGTTGCCAATATGAACGATGCCGATCGTCTTTGCATCGTGATGTTCGACGAAATGTCTATAAACCCGCAGGTTCACTACGACGCAAGCAGCGATATGTTAAAAGGGTTTTCAACAGTAGGTAACGAAAATAAGATAGCAGACCATGCCCTCAACTTTATGGTCAGGGGAATTAAAAAAAATTATAAGCAGCCTGTAGCTTACTACTTCACCCAAAATCTTAATAAAATTGAGTTAAGAAATTGCATAAAAGAAGTAGTACGTCATGTCAAGAGCACTGGCTTAAAAGTAGTGGCAACTGTGTGCGACCAAAGTTCCGTCAATGTTGGCACCATTGAAAGTCTTATACATGAGACAAAAGAAACTTACTTTAAAAAAGGGCATGAGTGGCGTAACGACTTATTTATGGTGGATAAATCCAAAATAGTCCCCATATATGATTTGCCTCATTTAATCAAAGGCTTAAGAAATAATTTTAATAACAAAGGATTTAAAATATGTTGACTTTGAAGATGAAAATAAAGAGAAAATTTTAAAGTGGGAATATTTCCAGCAATTATATGAAGCCGATAAGTGTCAAGGAGAGCTGAAATATCTTCTAAAACTGACTGAAGAACATATAAACCCAGCAAAAATTAATAAAATGAAAGTTAAAACGGCAACTCAATTATTCAGTCACACTGATGCAGTGGCAGCAAAGCATTTAACTGCTACAGGAGAGCTGGACCCAGCGTGTCGCCAAATTACACCGATTGTTAAAGTAATAGATAATTTATTTGATAGCCTAAATTGCAACACATTCGGTGTAATTAATGGCAAAATTTTTAGGGCTGGGGTGAAGAGAAATTCGCCCCATCATAAGCTCTGGCAAGATAGCCTTAAATTTTTTAAAAACATAAAATTTCTGGAAAAAAAGATTGATGGTTCTAAAATTAGGTTAATTGAGAAAATTGTACCTTCTGTAAAAAATTATAATTAAAACCATTGAAGGAATGCAGGCCATTTGGAAAGTTTTGCATGAAAAGTATAGTTTGGACACAATGCTGTGCAGAAATTTTAATCAGGACCCAATCGAAAACTTTTTTGGCAGTGTCAGAAGTTTAGGGGTAAGAAATATATCCCCTAATACAATTAGTTTTGAGGGAGCCTTTAAATCTCTTTTATTAAACAATTTCAGTTCATCACATTCTATAAACTCAAATTGTGAAGAAGATGTATGTACATTTTTACAATCGGTAGACTTTCTTATAAAAGAAAGCGCTGGTACTGATAATATAGCCATGATAGAAGAAGAAAATGAGAAATTGGAACAAATAACATTCAATGAGGAAGTTTTACATCTTGACAATGAGTTAGTGATAGAAGGCATTGGCCAAAAAATGTATGTATGCGGTTGGGTCCTTAAAAAATGCTCAAAAATTATAAAGAATTGCCAAAATTGTAAAAGAAAATTATTTGCGGCAGACTCAGAACATATACCGGCTCATGCATTTATTAGAGAAAAAGAATATTGTAATAAAAATTGGTTGTGTTATCCTTCAATGGAATGCATAAAATGTTTTAATGAAATTTCAGATATAACAACTCACGTTTTAAAGAAAAATTTAAATATAAAAAATTTGAAAAAAAATATCAAAACATTTAATAGTATTTTTATAAATTATAGTAATATATTCGACTGTAATGACCACCAGGAAGGTCTTCGAACATTGTTCGAAGACCTTATAATAAACGTCACAATCTACAGTTGGTGCCGCTCAATTAACAGAATTTTAAGTGGTAAAATTTCATATGATGGGGACGATGAAACCAAAGTTAGTGCACAAATATATTTTAGTAAACATAAAAATAAAAAGTGAATCATCATCAATTTTGTTTTATTAATTCAGTGGACCTATTTTTAATAAATAATAACATACAACATAAACATTTCAAACCAATTAGTTAGGTGACACAGTAGATTTTCATTGATCTTTAATAAACAAGTCTTTAAATCTAAACTATGTGCATTTAATTTAGGTATACCAAAACCACATGGACGTTTGACTTTTCAGTGTTTATTTAGTTTCAAATTTACTGATATTTAACAATATTTAATTAATTAGTAATAAAACTTATCAGTGAATTTGAAACTAAATAAACACTGAAAAGTCAAACGTCCATGTGGTTTTGGTATACCTATAGAATACACGTAGTATGTATGTATAGGCTTATGTAGGTATATATATATACCAGCAGTAAATAGTTGTCGGTGAATTTCTAATAGATGGCGTTAGGCGCGCATTAGAGGTTCGGGTGACATTAAAATCCTCTGAGTTGGTTCTCTATCTCCAGATATATTACTTTACTCTATGGCCGTGGGTCACCGATATTCGTAGTCGTAATTTCTAGTTCCATGGTTTGCCAGCATAGAGTAAAGTAATATATCTGGAGATAGAGAACCAACTCAGAGGATTTTAATGTCACCCGAACCTCTAATGCGCGCCTAACGCCATCTATTAGAAATTCACCGACAACTATTTACTGCTGGTATATATATATATACCTACATAAGCCTATACATACATACTACGTGTATTCTATAGGTATACCAAAACCACATGGACGTTTGACTTTTCAGTGTTTATTTAGTTTCAAATTCACTGATAAGTTTTATTACTAATTAATTAAATATTGTTAAATATCAGTAAATTTGAAACTAAATAAACACTGAAAAGTCAAACGTCCATGTGGTTTTGGTATACCTAAATTAAATGCACATAGTTTAGATTTAAAGACTTGTTTATTAAAGATCAATGAAAATCTACTGTGTCACCTAACTAATTGGTTTGAAATGTTTATGTTGTATGTTATTATTTATTAAAAATAGGTCCACTGAATTAATAAAACAAAATTGATGATGATTCACTTTTTATTTTTATGTTTACTAAAATATATTTGTGCACTAACTTTGGTTTCATCGTCCCCATCATATGAAATTTTACCACTTAAAATTCTGTTAATTGAGCGGCACCAACTGTAGATTGTGACGTTTATTATAAGGTCTTCGAACAATGTTCGAAGACCTTCCTGGTGGTCATTACAGTCGAATATATTACTATAATTTATAAAAATACTATTAAATGTTTTGATATTTTTTTTCAAATTTTTTATATTTAAATTTTTCTTTAAAACGTGAGTTGTTATATCTGAAATTTCATTAAAACATTTTATGCATTCCATTGAAGGATAACACAACCAATTTTTATTACAATATTCTTTTTCTCTAATAAATGCATGAGCCGGTATATGTTCTGAGTCTGCCGCAAATAATTTTCTTTTACAATTTTGGCAATTCTTTATAATTTTTGAGCATTTTTTAAGGACCCAACCGCATACATACATTTTTTGGCCAATGCCTTCTATCACTAACTCATTGTCAAGATGTAAAACTTCCTCATTGAACGTTATTTGTTCCAATTTCTCATTTTCTTCTTCTATCATGGCTATATTATCAGTACCAGCGCTTTCTTTTATAAGAAAGTCTACCGATTGTAAAAATGTACATACATCTTCTTCACAATTTGAGTTTATAGAATGTGATGAACTGAAATTGTTTAATAAAAGAGATTTAAAGGCTCCCTCAAAACTAATTGTATTAGGGGATATATTTCTTACCCCTAAACTTCTGACACTGCCAAAAAAGTTTTCGATTGGGTCCTGATTAAAATTTCTGCACAGCATTGTGTCCAAACTATACTTTTCATGCAAAACTTTCCAAATGGCCTGCATTCCTTCAATGGTTTTAATTATAATTTTTTACAGAAGGTACAATTTTCTCAATTAACCTAATTTTAGAACCATCAATCTTTTTTTCCAGAAATTTTATGTTTTTAAAAAATTTAAGGCTATCTTGCCAGAGCTTATGATGGGGCGAATTTCTCTTCACCCCAGCCCTAAAAATTTTGCCATTAATTACACCGAATGTGTTGCAATTTAGGCTATCAAATAAATTATCTATTACTTTAACAATCGGTGTAATTTGGCGACACGCTGGGTCCAGCTCTCCTGTAGCAGTTAAATGCTTTGCTGCCACTGCAACAGTGTGACTGAATAATTGAGTTGCCGTTTTAACTTTCATTTTATTAATTTTTGCTGGGTTTATATGTTCTTCAGTCAGTTTTAGAAGATATTTCAGCTCTCCTTGACACTTATCGGCTTCATATAATTGCTGGAAATATTCCCACTTTAAAATTTTCTCTTTATTTTCATCTTCAAAGTCAACATATTTTAAATCCTTTGTTATTAAAATTATTTCTTAAGCCTTTGATTAAATCAGGCAAATCATATATGGGGACTATTTTGGATTTATCCACCATAAATAAGTCGTTACGCCACTCATGCCCTTTTTTAAAGTAAGTTTCTTTTGTCTCATGTATAAGACTTTCAATGGTGCCAACATTGACGGAACTTTGGTCGCACACAGTTGCCACTACTTTTAAGCCAGTGCTCTTGACATGACGTACTACTTCTTTTATGCAATTTCTTAACTCAATTTTATTAAGATTTTGGGTGAAGTAGTAAGCTACAGGCTGCTTATAATTTTTTTTAATTCCCCTGACCATAAAGTTGAGGGCATGGTCTGCTATCTTATTTTCGTTACCTACTGTTGAAAACCCTTTTAACATATCGCTGCTTGCGTCGTAGTGAACCTGCGGGTTTATAGACATTTCGTCGAACATCACGATGCAAAGACGATCGGCATCGTTCATATTGGCAACCGTGTTCCTCATTTTCTTAAAAATCAGTTTGTTGATTCCTGGACCAATTTTTATTTTGCCTAAAAGATTTCTTAAAGACTTGCTGGATGGTAATGTGAAACTTTTATGAAGTAGCGTATAAGCCTTAGGACTTCGTTTATAAAAAGATAATGACAAAATCTTTTCTTCAAGTGTGAAGCGACGACCCTTTGGCTTCTTTTTTGCTTCTCGGAACTGCATAGCTGTAAATATTTTTGCTGGTAATGTCATATTGGCTGTGACTTTTTGAAATGCCTTGCTATTGGACAGTTTTATTGCATCTTCTAGCCTGGACTTGCACCTTTTCTTTAATCTGAGGATTTCACGTCGCAAATTCCTAGTTTTTCTTTCAACCTCCTTATAATATGACATATTTAAAGTTTTCCCTCTCGAACCTGTAAAAAGTAAATAATGGGTATACTAGAAATAAATCCTCTACATGTAACATTATTTTGTTGGATTCTGTAAAATTTAAAAATTTTCAACTTTAGTTCAGTTACCTCGCATTTTCCTTCTAATAGACGGTTTTCCTCGAATTTGTTTAGTTGCAGACGGTTTTTCACTGCTACGAGTACAATAATCGTGATCGTTCTTGACGCCAATAACCGCATCTTAAATAATATGAAAAGAGGTTTAATAAAATTTATTGACGAAAAAATTAAGTACTTATAAATGATAGCTTAAATAATTTAATATTTAATATTCAATATAATATAGAATAGAATAGAAATATTTCTTATTCAAATAAACTTTTTTACAAGTGCTTTTGAATCGATGTGTCTACCACTCGTTCGGTATGCTCTTCCTGCCGAGAAGAACCTGCAAGAAACTCGGCAGTTGCTCTTTTCAAAACAAGTTTACAATACAATAGATACTATGCTATGTATACAGTGTTTCCACAATGAGTTCCACAAAAGCATACCTAATTATAATTCAACACATGTTAAGAAGGGCAGAGAGAAAGTATGCCATTGCCGCTGGTGGCACCCGTTCACGAGCATGACGCTTGATCCAGCCATTGCTTCGCTCAACCATATTAGAGGGAACGTAACAATATACGTAACGTATATATCCTACTAATCTTATAAATGCGAAAGATTGTGAGGATGAATGTTTGTTACTCTTTCACGCCACAACAAAGGCACCGATTTGGATGAAATTTGGTATAGTGATAGCTCATACCCAGGATTAAAACATAGGCTACATTTTATCCTCGAAAATTAAGGACTTCCCACGGTAATGAAATAACGAAGTTTAATTAACTCGAAGTCAATTTTTATTGTAGAAAGAAATAAGTAGTTATAATAATTGATAGCTCAAATAATAATATAATATACATAATACATATTATTTCGAATCAGAATCAGAGTCGCGAAACTGAAGTGGAAATGGGCGGGGCACATAGTTCGAAGAGCTGATGGTCGTTGGGATCCCAAGTTGGCGACCCCGCACCGGGAAGCGCAGTGTTGGCAGACCCCCACCAGGTGGACCGACGACATCAAACGAGTCGCAGGGAGCCGCTGGATCCAGGCGGCGCAAGACCGAGACCTGCGGAAATCCATACAAGAGACCTTTGTCCAGCAGTGGACGTCTATCGGTTGATAAAGAATATATATTATAATTTTAAAATACCTGGAAGGCTTAGTGCAGAAGGAAAATTATTTTGGCGAGGCATATTATGTTTCGCAGACCCTTCTTCAACTTCTAAGCCAATACTCTGCTCTGCATGTAGTCCTAAAAAAACGAAGGTAAAATCAACTTTATGTTATATACTATACAAATTTGAAAATGGCATTGTTATAAAGTGGTTAATAGAGAAGCAGTGATAGCCTAGGACTGCACTATTCGGGGGGTCACGGGTTCGATCCCTTGCACCTCTAACTCATCGAAGTTATCTGCGTTTAAGAAATGAAATATCACATGCTTTAACAGTGAAGAGTGAAGGAAAACATCGTGAGGAAACCTGCACGCCTGAGAGTTCTCCATAATGTTCTCGAAGGTGTGTAAAATCCAGCAATTTGCATTGGGCCAGCATAGTAGACTATGGCCTGTAACTCTTCTCTGAGAGGAGACCTGCACTCAGTAGTGAGCCGTTGATGGGTTGCTGATCCTCCTCCGGCTTCATAATATGGTGTTCATAAATTACACCTTCTATCTATTGGTGACAAACATATGAAAATCCCAATAGTTTGTGAGATTGGCCTAAACAAACACAAACTCAGCGCAGCATGTAGTGACATAATGTGGCAACTGGCAAGTGAGTTAAGACAACCTAACATTATTGCGTACCAAATTATGTAAATTTAAATTATTTAGAAAATAATTATTGGACTATTAACTGTAGAAAGTAAAATTTTACCTGATAATAACTGTTGTGAAGAAGAGGGTACTTCAATTTGAACACACTTAAGTTCAGTATCCATTACAACAGTAGATGCTCCTGAAAATATGTTAATAAAAGATGTCAGTGAGGTGTGACAGATGATTACTAATGAGACATTGATAACTGAGGACACCACTGTGTCTGTGTCACTATATTAGACTTGGCTTTACACAATTTTAAGAAATATTCAATACATTACAACAATTTTCATGAAAAAAAGCATATTATATAATTGAAGATTATAAAAAAGCATGGATATAACTTGCTTCAGCACTCCATGAGACGTTAATAACTGTAAGCTGTATCCACATATCTGTATGTGGCAACTGGAAAGGGAGCTGAGATAACCTTAACTTTTATTACAGTTCTAAATAAAAACTGTAATAATATGGTATCATAGTACCATAATTATTAATAATTTTGATTTACATAATGGATTCATGAAACCATTAGGTAAATTAAAATAATTACTAACATAATTATTGGACTATTAACTGTAGAAAGTAAAATTTTACCTGATAATAACTGTTGTGAAGAAGAAGGTACTTCAATTTGAACACTCTCAAGTTCAGTATCCATTACAACAGTAGATGCTCCTGAAAATATGTTACAAAATATATATTTTTTTTTTGTTAAATAGGGATAGGAAATGTAAACCTTCTTGATAATTTGTATTCATAATTTTTAAAAAGAGAGAAATAAATATGTCAGTAAGGTGTGATAGACGATAAGTAATGAGTGTGAGTATATTGTATTCTGTGGTAATGAGTCATTGATAACTGAGGACACCACTGTGTTTTTGGGAATAACCCTGGATTCAAAGCTACAATGGGGCACCCATATAGCAACACTTGCTGGCAAGCTTAGCTATTATTTATGCTGGAACCAGTTAATTCTTGGTCAGTATTTATTTCATTCTAAAACATACATTTTTCAGATGCTTTTGCTTGACATGTCCATAGCGGGAGCAGCAAATTTTATATATTACTAGCTGACCCGGCGAACTTCGTACTACCAACTTATCTATATAAATAAAACAAATAAACTATCCTAATCGAAAAAACTATCCTATCTTTCAAGTTGGACTTAATTACAGATAGTTACGAAGTTTGATCAAAATCTGTTCAGTAGTTTAGGAGTCCATCGCGGACAACCAACGTGACACGTGATTTATATATATACTAGCTGTTACCCTCGCGACTTCGTACGCGTGGAGTTAGGTTCTTTGAAAATCCCATGGGAACGGCTGGTTATATTGGGATAAAAAAACAAACATTCAACCTTTATTTAAACCTTTTAGGGGTAGAATTTTCAAAAACTTCGAAATGCGTACTTCTTTGTTTTGAATCAAGAGCCAAAATACCAAGTTTCGTGGATATAACTTGAAAAACTAAGGACTTTCATACAAACTTCCATTCCCTATGTAACCCCTTTGGGGAAGATTTTACAAAATCTGTGAAACACGTAATTCTTTAAATTTAATCAAGAGCCAAAATACCAAGTTTCTCATACATAACTTGAAAAATAGCTCGAAGAATAAAGGACTGTCATAAAAACTTTCATCCGCTTTTTTATGCCTTTGAGGGTAGAATTATCAAAAACTGTGAAAGAAGTACTTCTTTGTTTTGCATTAAACTACCAAATTTCGTGGATATAACATGAAAAATGACAGACTTTCATAGAAACTTCCATCCCCTATTCTTTAAATGTAGAACTTTTAAAATATATGAAATAGTACGTATTTCATATATTTTTAAATTTTCTTTATTTAATCAAGAGCCAAAATACTAAGTTTCATAAACATTACTTGAAAAATAACTTGAAAAATGAAGGACTATCATAAAAATAAAAAACATAATAAATTATCATTAAAAAAAAATATTCAGCCCCTATTTAACCCCTTTGGGAGAAAAGACATGCTTCTTTGTTTTTAATATAAAGCCTTATTACAAAGTTTAATAGATATAACTTAAAAAATGACGGACTTTCATACAAACTATCAACCCCTATTTTACCCCTTCGGTGGTAGAATTTTCAAAAAATGTAAAATACGTAATTCTTTATTATTAATCAAGAGCCAACATACCAAGTTTCATAAATATTACTTGAAAAATAACTTGTAAAATGAAAGACTATCATACAAACATTCAACCCCTATTTTACCCCTTGGGGGGTAGAATTTTCAAAATCTATGAAAGACATATTTCTTTGTTTTTAATTGAAAGCCCAAATACAAAGTTTCATAGTTGAAATTTAAAAAATGACGGAATTTTATACAAACTATCAACCCCTATTTTACCCCCTCGGGGGTAGAATTTTCAAAAACTGTAAAATACGTACTTCTTTATTTTTATTCAAGAGCCAAATACCAATTTTCATAAACATAACTTGTAAAATAACTCGAATAATGAATGACTATCATTCAACCCCTATTTAACCCCCAAAGGGGTAGAATTTTCAAAAACTGTGAAACACGTAACTCTTTATTTTTAATTTAAAGCTCAAATACTGAGTTTCATGGATATAACTTGAAAAATGACGGACTTTCAAACAAACTTTTACCCCCCATTTAACCCCCTTGGGGGTGGATTTTCAAAAAATCCTTTCTTAGTGCTCGCCTACGTCATAAAAGGAACCTACTGTCAAAATTATAAGTTTCTAGCTTCAGTGGTTTAGGCTGTGCGTTGATAGATCAGTCAGTCAGTCAGTCAGGACAAGTCTTTTTATAAGTATAGATTTAGAAAGATAGGACCATCTTTACCATGCTATCTTAGCTAACATATAAGTTTTTAGGGTTCCGTACCCAAAGGGTACCAACGGGACCCTATTACTAAGCCTACGCTGTCCGTCCGTCCATCCGTCCGTCCGTCCGTCCGTCTGTCAGCGGGCTGTATCTCGTAAGCCATAATAGACAGATGAAATTTTCACATATTATGTATTTCTATTGCCGCTATAACAACAAATAATAAAAATTAAATTAAATTAAAAAAATTAAATTAAAATATTTCCATGGGTACATGAAAATATTTTAATTTAATTTTTTTAACGGAACCCTAAAAGAGCGAGGCCCGAATCGCACTTGGCCGATTTTTTTCGAATTACAAAATAATGGTTTCAATTTTAGAAATGTGAAATTAATGTGATTTAAGGAATGGTGTATTGAAATAATAATACTCACCAGGAAGGTGCAAAGTTGGTATTGCCAAAGAACTCAAACGATTGTTGCGATTTCTATGACTTTCAATGAAATGCTTGTCACAGACTCTCAGTCTTGGATATACCTCTTCAACTGATAAGTTTTTAAGCTGCTCGCCTCCTAACTCAACCCAAGCTTTAAACTGCTCTGGAAACTTTGCAGGATTTGGGAAACGGTGGACGGTGGTACCTAGTATAGAAAAAAACATATTAAAAAGTAAAGTGATAATAAGCATTAACAATAATTGTCAGTTACGCATTGATATCATATTAACGTATTGAAGTACGTTTACTCATTACTGCCATCATAAAAACTCAGTTTAGTTTGGGGCAAGAGCTGCCTTTCTAAACATTTTTTACAGTAAGACTCCTAAGACATTCTACTAATGTTTTAAGGCTGATCTATAGGTAATATTCTGGCTCTGCTCAAGACTCAAGAAAGAGTTAAAATGAGACACAAATAGTCCTGATATAACTCAGTCTTAGGGCTGAGCCGAGGGAGATTGTCATTTATAGATCTCAGCCTAAGAAACTGTGCCACTTTTTTTTTGTAATACTGATTTATAAATTTTGATTTCATGATCAGTGTTTCAGCATGTCTAAGGGTCACTTCCTAATCTATTAAGAAGTGACCCTTGACATACTATCTTGACATAAGTATCTATACTTGATGAATTTTGATTTAGTTGTTATTATAATGTACGTATGAGAGTTTTTACTTATAAGGATACTTTTGAATAGGTACAACGGTATATAACGTTCATGACTTGGAATATGAGTACCAAGATGAGTTTGGTAAGTTTAATGATTAGCTCATGATTGTTTTGTTGAGTATTACCACACGAGTAAGGTAACAGAGCGGAAGCTACATACAAACGGCTCGCGGCGGGCTCACCCATACATAGCGCAACGCTGTGTGCGTGAGCTCTCACCGACACATTCACCGACACGCCGCTCAGGGTCAAACCGGTCCACTCAGGGTCAGAACGTAAGGGCTGACGGTCGTGCGTTTAGTGGAAATAAATAGACGAAGAGTGAGTGATTTAGATTTATTTGTGTACGTAAATAGTGTAAAAATGCCAAACTCTTGCACACTTTGTTTAAAATAACCCAAAGACAATAAGGACATTTCCTTTTTTTTATGTCTGAGAAATAAAGAGAAGTAAGTACTTTTTTATACGTATAGGTACGTATTAAATTAATTCATAAATAATATTAAAATTCTTTTTTTTTCTTTTTATTCGACCGATTTCGTTCAAAATCCATATTTGGGCTTCCCTTGGGTCAAGAAAGAGGAAATGGATGCCAAAATTTTAAAAGTCACCGCCATATTGAAATTCTTTGTTATTCGACCGATTTCGTTCAAAATTGATATTTAGGATTCCCTGGGGTCAAGAATTAGGAAATGGGTTCCAAAATTTTAAAAAGTCACCGCCATATTGAAATTCTTTGTTATTCGACCGATTTCGTTCAAAATTGATATTTAGGATTCCCTGGGGTCAAAAAAGAGGAAATGGATGCCAAAATTATAAAAAGTCACCGCCATATTAAAATTCTTTGTTATTCGTCAGATTTCGTTCAAAATCGATATTAAGGCTTCCCTGGGCCATTATTTGTGAAACAACATTAATTGTGAAGTTATGGCAAAAATACTGATGTTCATTAAAAAAAATCGTTTCTTTATATTTTTGTTAATTTAAGTATTTTTTGTTCAAGTTCAGAATATAACTGAAATTATACATAATTACACAAACTTTAAAATATTTTTATTTTTTCCTTAAATTGTTTACATGCATCAGGTGACAACCCTAGCAGAATAGGTATACTTCTTCGACCTTGTTAGGAAGCTTCCTCTCTGTTCGGAATATTTACTCGTGTGGTATTACAAAGTGCTAGTAATTCGTTGTTGATTAGATTTGTACTTCTTTAGATAATTTAACGAAGGAGTATAACCTCAAAATCACTTACCTTTGGTCACACATCCAAAAACACAACGTCTTGAGGACGGCATGATCACACACTTAATTAATAGCGTCTGTATCGCAAATAAACTTAATTAATAGCGTCTGTATCGCAAATAAACTTAATTAATAGCGTTTGTATCGCAAATATCACAAAAGACCGACCGGCTTCGATTGTCGAGCGGAGCGAGGAACAAAGTTCAAACTTGACGAAAATGCACAACAATCTTTGTTAATTTCATGTGAAGACGAAGGAGAAATTACTCGACTTAACGTACTTTCAACGAAATTAACTTTTAACTTTTTGCGAAAGTAGAAACACAGCTGTTGTAATTCAAATTTCAAAACAAAGAGAATCTAATCACTACGTTTCCATAGATTACACTAATCATCTCATGCTTGATTTAGTTCAGGTGAACTTCTGATAGATGTCGCTGTTAAAACTCAGTAGGGGCTGCTAAGTGACTTTCCGGCCCCTGTTTGCCAGATAGTCACAATTGGTCGTAATTCCCAGTTCCAGGACAGTAATTAGAATGTGACATACCTAATCTGTGGGACTTTGCTAGCGTCTGCGTTGTTGAAAACACGTGTTAGTGAGGTTTTGTGTTTTTAAACAAGCTTTATTGTGTTATTTTAACAGATTTTTTGTGCAATAGCTGGTTTTTGTCGTGAGTATTTAGTTTAAGTGTTGGTGGAAGTTGGTGGTGGGACTATGGAGGTTGATCCTCCGCCTAAACCCCCCGATCCCGGGGCCAATGTGACGATAGAGACCGAACCGACTCAGAGCCCGCAGTCCGTGTCTGTGCACTCTGAAACTACTACACGTGGTACCAAGCGTTCTATGCGTGTTGATAATGGTGATTCATCATCAAAAAAAACAGTTACAGACCCAAGCTCTGCTGCTCCTTCTGTTCAGTCTGTATACGTGCACCCCTCGTTATCAGATGCACCCAAGAAATATACCGGAAATGACAAAGGTCCTTACGTAGTTTACGTATCTCGAGAAGTGTCTGACCCCTCAGCCGGCGTTTCTATTAGAGCAATTAAATTTGGACAGTTCCTACATAACAGTAAAATAAAATCAGTCATTAATGATGGAGTTAAAAATGTTGGCAGAAATAAAATTTCAGTTGAGTTCTCATGTGCCCAATCTGCTAATGAGTTTTTGGAGAATCCTATTCTCCACATCTCAAAATACGCTGCATACATCCCCACATTTAACATCACTCGTATGGGTATAGTTAGAGGTGTACCTGTAGATTGGCATCTGGAAGAATTCATTAATTCCTTAGTACTTCCTGCTGGTTGTGGTGAAGTCTTAAAAGCTCGCCGATTCAACCGTAAGAATGTTACTGATGGTGTTGTGTCCTGGGTTCCAACTCAGACTGTAGTCTTGACTTTCAGAGGGCAAACTCTTCCCTCAAGAATCTTTTCCTATCACACATCACTACCTGTGGAAATTTACCGGCTTCCTACAATCCAGTGCTTGAACTGCTGTCGTTTTGGGCATATTAAAACTCAATGTAGATCTAGTCCGCGTTGCTTCAAATGCTCTCAACCCCACACAGGTGAAGCCTGTGAAGTAACAGCTGAAAATTCTACTTGTCTGCTTTGCACTGGCAAGCACTTGGCCACAAGCAAAAGCTGCCCTGAACACTCTCGGCAGCAGTCAATTAAGTTGCTTATGTCTGAGGAAAATCTTTCTTATCAAGATGCATCAGCTAGATTCCCTCCAGTACGGCGTTCTTATGCTGATATGGCAAAAGAGATATTCACTGCACCCTCCTACTCCCCTATTCCTCTTACACCCATTCCCAATAGACTACGCTCCACTCAAACACCTCCCCCTCTTAATAAATCATACAAGCAAACCATTATCCGTAATCCTCGCCCCAGGCCCCATCCAACAAAGGGCTATGATCAACAAGCACACTTGGACATCACCCGGAACTGTCTCTCTGTCACTCCTAATGGATGTGCTCTAAATACTGAGCACTCCTATGCTACATCACCAAATGACACCGATGACCTTACCAAATCTCTGAATAATATCCTTGTAAATATAACTCAAAACCCCCTACCGCCCAACGTTGCTCAAATTATCATCAAAATCGCTTCTATCCTCAGCAATGGATTCCTTGGAGATACTCCAATGGAATAGTCAAAGCATACGTAGAAAGAAACATGAAATTTTAGATCTTATTAAAGTTCATAAACCTGCTATCCTTGCCATCTCTGAGACATGGCTTGCCCCTGGCTCCCATTTTCGGGTTCCAGGTTTTGCCTGCCTCAGGGATGACAGAGATGATGGGTATGCAGGTAGTGCCATTTTTCTTAGGCACTCACTTGTTTATTCTTCTATCCCCCTTCCCCCTCACTCACAACAATTTAATGCCGTTGCTGTGAGAACTCTGGATATTTCTTTCCTTTCAATTTACCTTCCTCATCCAAATCAATCTATTATCCCTGAATTAAAGTCTATCCTTTCTTCTCTTCCTTCCCCAGTTCTTGTGATGGGAGACTTTAACTCCCATCACTTGTCCTGGGGTTCTCATTCATCTGATGTCTTTTCCTCTCTTTTGTTGGATGTTTTTGATGAATTAAACATTTGCATCCTCAATGACGGATCTCCAACAAGAAGAGTATACCCCCATCAGAACCCTAGGTCTGCTGTTGATCTATCCCTTTGCTCTCCTTCTTTGGCATCACTTACCTCCTGGAGAACCCTCCCTAGTTCACATGGTAGTGACCACTTTCCTATCTTACTTTCAATAGCCCAAAAACCTATCCCTCTTTATAACCCTAACCCATTCCTTAAATACAAAATCAACAAGGCCAACTGGTCTGCCTTTGCAGAATCAGTTGACATCCTAATTGATAACTTACCTCAAATTTCAGATGTTGAAAATATAGAGCTCTACTATGTAGATTTTGTTAAAATTTTAAAGTTTTCAGCTGACCTCCACATACCGCTCAAAAAGACTAAACTCGATTTTATAACATCTCCTCCCTGGTGGGACGATGAATGTACCAATATAATAAATGAACGTAAGGATGCAGAACGTTCCTACTCGATGTTAATGTCCCGTGAAAATTTCTTGGAATATCAACGTTCAAATAGCAAGGTTAAAAGGACAGTATCAAAGAAGAAAAAGGCAGGATGGAAAAAGTTCTGCGAATCTCTGGATCCACGATCGCCATCTACCTTAGTATGGAATAGAATAAAAAGATTTAGGCAGTCAGTTTCCTCCATCGACCCTACCTCTAACGACCCATCTGTCTGGTTGGATGCCTTTGCTGATAAGCTTGCCCCTCCTTTTGTTCCGTGTGAAAGTTCTTACAACCCTCACACTATACTTCCTTCCTCAGACAATATGGACTCCCCATTTAACTCCTCAGAGTTGCAATGTGCACTCTCGGATCTTAAAGATTCCACTCCAGGAGAAGATGGTGTTCCATATTCCTTCATTGTAAAACTTAACAATAAAGCAAAACACTGCTTTCTCAATTTGATTAACAGGTTTCTAGAAACAGGATTCATCCCAGGACCTTGGAAAACTCAAATAATAATCCCTATTAAGAAACCTGGTAAAGCCCCCTTGGAACCAAATTCATACCGCCCTATTGCCCTCTCATCTACTTTGGCCAAAATTATGGAGCACTTGATTAAAAACCGTCTGGAATGGATAATGGAAAGCAAAGGACTACTTGCTAAGTCCCAGTTTGGCTTCAGGAAGGGCCTTGGCACTACCGACAGCCTTGGGGTTCTTTCTACAGACATTCGTTTAGCCCTTGCTAAGGGAGAGTACCTTGTGGGTGTATTCCTGGACATAGCTGCAGCATATGATAGTGTTCTTCTCCCGTTACTCAGGCAGAAACTGCTACAGCTGAGTATACCGCCGAGACTTACTCAGATCATATGCAATCTTCTCTCGTCCAGAACTATTCTGGTGAGAACAAAATCCCAAAGCCTTCCCCCCAGAATGGTCTGGAAAGGTCTCCCGCAGGGTTCTGTTCTGAGCCCTCTGCTCTATAATATCTATACTTACGATCTCGAATTGTCTGTAGACAGCTTCTGTAACATCTTGCAATATGCTGACGACATTGCACTTTATATCAGCTCTAACTCCATGGACGAAATTTCTACGCGATTGAACTTTGCTTTGCTTTATCTAGGTCAGTGGTTATCAGGACATGGGCTTTCACTATCAGTCGATAAGTGCAAGGCCGTCATTTTCACTAGAAAAAGACAAGTCTCCCTCCCTAATATCACCTTCGAGGACCAACACATTACACTTTCATGCAAAGCCAAATTCCTTGGTGTTATTTTGGATTCTAGACTGAATGGTGTAGCTCACTGTGACTACATTAGCCGAAAATGTGAAAGCTCTATTAATATCCTTAGAGCTTTATCCGGAGTATGGTGGGGTGCCCATCCATACACTCAAAAACTGCTTTATAATGCCATTGTCCGTAGTTATATGGATTATGGATTGTTTATATTAGACCCGATTAATAAATCTGCCACAGAAAAACTAAATAAATTACAATATAAATGCCTGAGGATAATTCTCGGGGCAATGAAATCTTCCCCCACAAATGTATTGCAGGTGGAATGTGTTGACCCTCCTATTCTTCTACGGGCCCAATATCTCAGTGATCGCTTCATTTGTAAAGTTTTGCAACTTTCCTCCCATCCTTTAATAAATAACCTCCGTAAGTTAGCTTCAGTTATGAGGCCTAGCCAAACCCCTTCTTGTCTCCTAAAGAGCTATCTTAAGCTCACTCACTTACCACACCCTTTGTACTCATCCCCTAAGCTTCCTTTATTCTCCTCCTCCTTCCCAGGGCTTATACACACCCCTCTTATTGTAAGTTTAGGAATAAATAAAGACACAGTGGATGCAAATTCTAAATTTAATGAAATTTTTCAAAATAACTGGGCCGATTGTTTAGCTATATATACAGATGCTTCCAAGCTATCTAGTGATGGTTGTGTGGGCATCGCTTGTTGGATTCCCAAACATAGAATAACCCTTCAATTCAAATGTCCCCCTGAAACATCGGTATTCACAGGAGAGTCTATTGCTATCTTAGAAGCTGCCCTTTTTATAGAGTCCCATAATATACAACAGTCAATCATACTGACAGACTCCTTAAGTTGTCTCCAAGCACTTAAAGGAAATCCCTTCCGTAGTAGAGCACTTGTTTCCATCATCTTTAAAATTAAAGAAACATTATTCACCTGCCATCAGAAAAGATTGACTGTCACTCTGGCTTGGATACCGGGGCACACTGGTATAAAAGGAAATGAGACTGCAGATTCCTTTGCTAAACTCGCTACTGAGACAGGTTCTGTTACATATTTTAAAAACCATACTCAGGATCTTCGTGCACTGGCAAAAACTGACCTTATTAATTCTTGGAATACATTATGGATTTCATCAAAATTGGTCAAAGGCAAATACTATGCTTCTATGCAACCTGAAATCCCTCGACGGCCATGGTTCTTTTTTCATCAAAATATGGTTCGATGGGTTGCTTCAACCATCACCCGGCTGCGTATTGGTCATGCTTGTACTCCAGTCCACCTGGCCAAATTAAGAATTAAAGATCATTCTTTGTGTGAATGCGGCTTGGATGAGGGGTCAACTTCTCATATTCTCTTCTCCTGTCCCAAACTTCTCCATAAACTTTATGATGTTCTCCCTCCTAAGATCCCCCGTCCCATAAGTGTTGAATGTCTCCTTATGTTTGTGTTTAGTCCTTATGTTAAATTCTTATGTAAATATATTATGATTAACAAAATAAAGTTATAATATCTATTTTTATTTTAACTTGTATTATATACCTATATAATATTCTTAATTTGTTTATTTTGTCATTGTGTTGTAGGTTGTGCTAACTTTTCAAGCCTTCTATTGTACCTCGAATAAAAGCCGAAAAATCGCGATCAACCTCATCGAGATATAACCGAGCAATCTCCTGTGTGTTTTCTTCAAGCTACGTGAAATTGGCAAAGTAAATTGTGCCGTGCTGGCATGTCAAAAGCCATAAAAACAAAACAACAACAACAACAACCTAATCTGTGGTAATGTATGAATTACTTATTCAGTGGTACTGTGTTCCTAGGACCTAGTGTTTGTGGTCTATGTTGTTATATCTTCTTTGGTTCTGTCATCTGTGGTGTGGACTTCCTAGTGTTCGTGCACAGAGTACTATTTATACATAAGCGAAGTGTTCGTGGTTGGTCTATGGTCTGTGTTTCTTGTATATTGACATTTGAGGAAGGAACCGAATTTCTTCTTTCTTTTATTCAATCCAAATTGTAAACTAAATAGGTAATCTTTCGTTTGTATTTTCGATAGTTTTTGAATTTTGATGTAAACATTACAATTCACAATCAAGATGCGGTGCCGTGCGCCCTTCTGCAGAGCCACTGCGGAGACGGCGTCGCGATCCGAGGGAGTCACGTTCCACGAGTGAGTAATGTCGTTGTGTTGTTCTCCATCGAGAGAGCTATGCTCGGAGTATCCCTGCGAGATCAAATCAGAAATGAGGAGATCCGTAGGTGGACTAAAGTCACCGACATAGCTCAGCGAGTCGCGAAACTGAAGTAGAAATGCGTGGGGCACATAGTTTGAAGAGGTGATGGTCGTTGGGTCCCAAGGTGCTGGAGTGGCGACCCCGCACCGGGAAGCGCAGTGTTGGCAGACCGCCCCACTAGTTGGACCGACATCAAACGAGTCGCAGGGAGCCGCTGGATTCAGGCGGCGCAAGACCGAAGCCTGTGGAAGTCCAGGCAGGAGACCTTTGTCCAGCAGAGGTCGTCTATTGATTGATGTAAGGAAAGAAGATAGCATGTTGCCCTTTCATTTAGTCTGGTCCACCATTCCTCTTGTGTGTTGCGTTAGTCTCGTCCAAGTCTCGCCCACAAGCTTGAAATTGGCGTACTAGAAATTTAACTTTTGAAAACATAACTTTCTAACTTTTAAAATGAAACTTAACATGTTCAACTGCAAATGACGAGGTGCTGGCTCAGGCCAAAATAAGTATTGTGTTTTCTGTCAAGAAATTCTCAGTAGTAGCCCAGAGTTAGGAAGTTGGAGGTTTGTCACCACATGCTTTGGAGGGCATGCGGGAATGGGGCTACTTTCTGACTGCTAGTCTTAACGTGTTGAATTATAATTAGTTATGCTTTTGTGGAACTCATTGTGGAAACACTGTATACATAGCATACTCAAACTCAAACTCAAAATTATTTATTTCATGTAGGCCAACCTGTGACTCTTATGACATGTCAAGATTCTACCACCGGTTCAGAAAGCGGATTCTGCTGAGAAGAGCCGGCAAGAAACTCAGTATATTATTATACTGAAATGCTAACTTGTTTTGAAAAGAGCAACCGCCGAGTTTCTTGCTGGTTCTTCTCGGCAGGAAGGGCATTCCGAACCAGTGGTCAAAAGCACTTGTAAAAAAGTTTATTTGAATAAAAAACATTTCTATTCTATTCTATTCATGTAAAGCTGTCAGTCCTGATGTCTATTCGGTAGTGTCGAATTTCCATTCCAATTTGGCAAGAGAGTGAGGAAAAAGAGTGCACATTTGTTCGCACACACACCTGTGCACTGTAATATCTTCCTCTTAGATGGTTAGTCATGGTCATGTGGACATTGTCATTACTTACTCCAATATTTGTATCCATTACTAGAACTCCTAACCACAGGGCCATAGTTCAGGAACAAAAGTGTTAACAGGTAGATAGGTAACTTCTGGGCAGAAATGAGAGATCTTTGTTTACATGTCTCACACGCACACAAGCACACTCCCACTATTTAAACTCAATGTTGAACTGGTGTAATCTGCAGGTTCCCCAGTGACTCGCATCTCCGTGCAGCCTGGCTCAGAGCCCTCGGCAGACAAGACACTCCCCTCCCAGACCCTGCTGTGGTCTGCTCGCAGCATTTCCTGAGCGATGACATGTATGAAACGGAAAGTGGCTCAAGGCAAATTCGTGCTGGTGCGATTCCGTCAACGGTGCAGGTAATTTTGACTGCTAGTACCTGCCTAGGGAACCTGCCCTAATGTTGTAATCTGTTCAATAAGTCATGAGCCTTGAGAGTCAAGAGTTTTTCCATTTATTCCAGCTTCCACATTAATGTGTGCATAGTTTATTTTTAATTAAAATCAGATTTATTTTTATGTAAATTATCTAATTGTTTGATTCATCTATGACTCACAATTTTGCTACAACCTATTTTTCAAAACCCATGTCCACTGACTTATTGAACAGACTCTATGAGGAAAATCTATATATATATATAAACGAGCTATATATATTATAAAAGAAAGTGGTGTTAGTTACACTATTTATAACTCAAGAACGGATGAACCGATTTGGCTGAAAATTGGTGGAGAGGTAGCTTAGAACCAGGAGACGGACATAGGATACTTTTTAATATTATAAATGCGAAAGTGTGTTTGTATGTTGGTTTGTTTTTCAATCAAGTAGCAAAAAAGCTACGGATCGACGTGATTTTTTGCATGGGTATTCGGTATAGTTGAGAACCTGGAGGGTGACAAAGGCTAAATTTTATCCAGGAAAATCAAAGAGTTCCCGCGGGATTTTAAAAATGAAATCCACACGGACGAAGTCGCGGGCATCAACTAGTATTCAATAAACTGAGTTGCTTGAGATGTACATATTTCTTCTTCTGTTGCGCGGCTATGCAGGTTCGATGTCCCGTAGCACGTCGACCGTCGCCGGTCCATTGTGCTCGCCACTATTTATAGCTCCCCTCCAATACTTGTTACGGGGAATTGGGTGGAATAGTTCCGACACAGGACTGATCACCCGCCTGGCGTTAGCAGGCGTCCCCTCCACAAATACAAATACAGTACTTGTTGCCGCCAGAAATAGCAGCATCCTCTTGGCTGGGATTAGTGTAGCCTCCTCAGGGTGTACGATGTGTTTCCCTAGAAGAATGCTTAGTTTATGCATTAAAGCGGGGCAGTAACAGATAATGTGCAGCGGCGTTTCCGCCGACTCCAGGCATAGCCTGCACATATCTGAGCCCTTGAGCTTGAGGTTGAACATGTGTCTGTTTAGTCCACAATGTCCCGTCAAAGCTCGCACTAGAATGCATAGGTTTTTCCTACTAAGCGCTAGTGCCTCACTGGCAGCCTTCTTATTGAAGGATCTAACTAGCGCTTTGGAATGGTTTAGTCCTGGTAAGTTACGCCAACGAATTAGCGTGTCATAGTAGCAGTAGGTTAACAGGGTAAGCTGAACTAGGCTTTTAGGAATACCGCAGACAGCTTCGGGCCCTATCTGCCGCATTCCAGCACCAGTTTTTGCAAGTTTGTCAGCATTTTCATTGCCGACTATACCTGCGTGTCCATGAACCCAGCGAAGAATCACCCTGTTACATTCCGCTAGAGTGTTAAGAGTATCCATGCAGCTCCCAACCAACTTTGAGTTGATTACCTCAGAGGATAAGGCTAAAAGAGCTGCCTGGCTATCTGAGTGAATATAGATGGTTTTGTTAACGTAGTTGTTTTGCAAGATGGTTTCCGCGCAAATTATTATGGCGTATACCTCTGCGATGTACATAAAAAAATTATGATGTATGGGTATTTTTATATAAAAAAACTGTTATGGCTTACAAATTTCACAATTTAATAAATTATTTGTGCAAATAGTTAAGTTTTAGTAGGCGAGTTGGATTTTTTTTATCAGATTGCTACCTGTAAACTCTGAGCGATAAAGTTTATACTAAAAGGGCTACCCAAATATTGGCACTTCAAGCTCCTGTAATGTTGAATATTTACTGCTGACATTTTGATTGTCTGTTCCGTGTTCAGATAAATTATTTATTAGAATATTGTAGAAATATCATTTAATTTTTTTTGTGTTTTCAATATTGCATAAAACAATAACATTTGGTTTTATTATTGAACATTATTCTTAATTGTAACTAGCTGTACCCTGCATGTATTCCAATACCATGTAAAGGATAAAGATATTATATCATAGATATTGTGGGCCAGGAACACTCGCAGGCACCCCCAAACCACCCTACCAAAGTTTCATTACAATCTGATCAATGTTTTTGGAACGCATAGAGGACAAACATACAAACATTGATTTTTATTAGTTAGATTGTTGTGAGAATTATTTGGAGCGGTGAGCCGGTGACAACACTATGGCAGTTTCTCCCATATGCTGAGAAACCACAGTAGGTAATGGAAAGGTATATCGAAATAGGTGCATAGTCCAAAGTATGTGTTAGAATAAGTAGTGTTGGTATGGTTTTACTTGCATCTTTGGCAGTTGTCGAATGCACAATGCAATGCTTCAATGGTGAAGGAAATCATTGAGAGGAATCTTGAACTCCTGAGAGTTCTTCAAAATGTTCTCAAAGGTGTGTGAAGTTTGCCAATTTACATTGGGCCAGCGTGGCGGACTATGGCCTACAACCCTTCCCTGAGAGGAGAACTGTGCTCAGTAGTGAGATTTTGATGGGTTGCTGATGATCATGAATTAGTAGAATATATATTTTTTCAGGTTTGCATGATATGCCTGGACACGGACAACAAGCTGTTTGTAATGAGCAAACACGAATTGGAAGAAGCATATAAACACTTAACTGGATATCCTGTAAGTTGTTATTTTATCATCAACTAGCTTTTGCCCTGCGACTCTGTCCGCGTGGAGTTAGGTCTAAGGCCGCGGCCGCACTGGTAAGGCGACTGGCGACGCGACGCGACGCGACAAACCGTGTGTCTGCATTGCAGCGGCGATGAACTAGCGAATTGCGCTTACATCGCGTAATGACTGGCCGCACTCAGTGCGGACACATTCATTGGTTGTAGTACTATTGAAAATTACGCGCGAAATAAACAATATATATTTTTGGCTATCAGAAGCTGCATTAAGTGGAAATCCCACCTCTGATATTGGCTATCAGAAGCGGATCCATTCAAAAGTTATCAGAAGAGGGTTTATTACTCAAAAACTAATCAGGCTTTAAGAGAACGCATCTCTTAAAACGCTGAAACCCTACCTAAGCCGTCTCCACCATCCCCAATAACGGCCCCTTTCCACTCAGCTAATAACCACAGCACGACAGACAAAACCACCATCTGAACGTGAGGGTAACTATCAAAATGGGCAAATCAACCAATGGACAGTTATTATGACTCAGGCGTGATCCCATCACGCCTAGGAGATGTTGACGGTACGCTCGTCCCAATCAAAGAGAGCGAACAAATACCACGCCGCGCTTATAAGGCCGACGATCGCTAAATCGTCGCCCCTCCCGATTTACGAGTCGATCTTACTCGGCTCGGCTCGGTGTTACTCGTGCGCGCGCTCGGATTCATCCGCGCACGTTTTTGCTCCAAGATGGCGTCAGTCCGCTAACACGGCCTCTCCTGACACCCTGGTGTCCTCACCAGGTCCATCATCGTCTGAAGATTCAGCAATCAGTCTAGGCAACGACCTGGCTGGTGTAGTAGTTGGAGACAGTTGATGTATTGAAGAGGGCCCAGCCTCCTCTAGTCTAAAAAAAACAAAACATCAACAGAAAAAGAAACAAACTGAAGCTTTACTTCTAATAATAAACACGTCCGCCATATTGATAAGATGCAAAACAGCAAGGTTACCAATTAAGCTATAGACGAAAACGTTGTCATGGCTCAACTAGACCCCAAGTCATAGGTAGAACATTTAATATCCAGACTCTGTCAACTTCCTCACAAGTCAGAGGTAGAACGCTTAACATAACTCAGTCAACAGACAACTCCACCACACTAAGTCAGAGGTAGAACGTTTAACACAACCTAGCAAGTGACCACCCAAAAAGGAAGCACGACGTTCGCTCCTTTTGGCGACATACCCAAGAACAGTTTGCAACCTGTCCAGCCCAGCAACTCACCATCACAGCAAGCTACGGATACCTCAAGAGTCCACTACCCGTGCCACGGGACCATGTACTCAGATGCGTCCACTTGCCAGCCAGAGCCAGCTTGCCCATCGAGTGCGACTGACTCGCACCCACAGGACATGCCGTTCTGGACCAGCCACTCCTGGTCGCAAGCCTCAGGAGCGCGCTGCAGCTTGGCCACGCCAGCCACAGGCAGCACCACACGCAGTAAGGCAACTTGCCTCACACCCGACGCATGAGAACGGACTACCAGTTTCAGGCAATAGTCACAATCTTAACCAGACACTTGAGAACAGACTACCAGTTTCAGGCAAAAGTTACTTACAATCTCAACCAGACACTTGAGAACGGACCACCAGTTTCAGGCAATAGTCGCTTACATCTCAACCAGACACTTGAGAACGGACCACCAGTTTCGGGCAAGTCACTTACATCTCGACCAGACACTTGAGAACGGACCACCAGTTTCGGGCAATAGTCACTTACATCTCAACCCGACGCATGAGAACGGACTACCAGTTTCAGGCAATAGTCGCTTACATCTCAACCCGACGCATGAGAACGGACTACCAGTTTCAGGCAATAGTCGCTTACATCTCAACCCGACGCACGAGAACGGACTACCAGTTTCAGGCAATAGTCGCTTACATCTCAACCCGACGCATGAGAACGGACTACCAGTTTCAGGCAGTAGTCGCTTACATCTCAACCCGACGCACGAGAACGGACTACCAGTTTCAGGCAATAGTCACTTACATCTCAACCCGACGCACGAGAACGGACTACCAGTTTCAGGCAATAGTCACTTACATCTCAACCCGACGCTCGAGAACGGACTACCAGTTTCAGGCAATAGTCACTTACATCTCAACCCGACGCATGAGAACGGACTACCAGTTTCAGGCAATAGTCACTTACATCTCAACCCGACGTATGAGAACGGACTACCAGTTTCAGGCAATAGTCGCTTACATCTCAACCCGACGCATGAGAACGGACTACCAGTTTCAGGCAATAGTCGCTTACATCTCAACCCGATGCTGTTGAACTTTCCTTGAGGGATAAAGCATTACCGTGATTCGTTAAGTCATAGCACAAAAATGGGCAAGGAAAATAAATAGATGGTGTATGTCAGTCAGTAAACAGTTTATGTCAGGGGGTAAAGCTTATTAATTACAACAGTGAGGGCTTTCTGGGGACTATAACTAGCAAAACCACAACTTTTATCTTTACCACACCAAAGTAGTCAACCAACTGAAATTAAATTCGAAGAAAGCAGCACACGCCTCCGGAAACCACTTTCCTCGCCAGGGTACCATATACTCGGCCGCTGCCTGAGTGGTCTTGCCATATGACCCACTCAACAGCACAGTTCGTAGCGGCCGCTTGGCAAGGTCTCCAGGACCTTATATGGTCCCCGCATACCTGGATCAAGCTTTCCCGTCGACTGGGAATACTTAATCACAGATATCATGACTCCAATCTGAAACACACAAAGCGGACAACGCTTCTGATTAGCATAGTCACCCTGCCGGGTGGCACGTCATGCTGCTCGAATAGGCTGTGCACTTTCAGCAGCTACATCGTGAACCAGACTTCTGGTGAAGGAATTACGCCACCAATACCAATAATAAGGTTCAGAGGTGATACCTGTTCAAAAGTCAAAATTAGTTGCAGGGCTTTGACGTTAGCAGGGGGTGAGGACTTGACCAATGCTTCGAACTTGTGACGACTCAGCCTCACCTGACCTTAATTAATAATTCAAATAAGGAAAGAACATTTCTTCAAAATCGAGCACGGAAACCAAAACAGGATTCTTTACAGTCAGCCAGCGACAGCAAGTACACATTTACACAAGGTCTCATGATTCTGTTGAATCGGACCTTATCAACAACAAGACTAGGGGGCATCTTGTTACACTTGTGATATGTGCAGAGTGCGCAAGTAACATGTGTGGAAATCAGCAATAATATCACTGAAAGCAGCTGAGCATATCGTTTTGCTTAACTACCTGCTTTAAAGGAAACAGTATCAGCGAGACTAGCTGGCACATTAATTTTCTACTCTCGTCATCAAATATGAAATGTCTTACAGACCGAATCCTATACATATCTGTGCACATCTCAATGTGCTAAGTGCAGACCGGCACTGTGGTAGGCGCCGGGTCATGCCAGCGCAACGACAGGTGTCGTGCAGTGGCGCCGCGACCAGCGCTGCATCAGGAGGTGACGCACTCGACAGCGCACCGACAGGTGACGTGCAGTGGCACCCCGACTGGCGCTGTGTCAGGAGGTGATGCACTCGCCAGCGCATCGACAGGCGGCGCCCAGTGGCGTCGCGACTGGCGCCGCGTCAAAAGGTGACGCACTCGCCAGCGCAAACAGGTGGCGCGCAATAGCGCCACGACTGGCGTTGCGACACGAGTGCAGTGGCGCCGCAACCGGCGCTGCGGTACGAAGCGGCGCGCTCACCCACCGCCGACAGGCGACGCGCGGAGATGCGCCGCGCCGGCATCCAATTTCACAAAGTACCCACATGTAAATAAAAATCATTGTTTACTAAGGTACCTGCAGACTTTCGCATTAATCAGTGGGTGAACGGGTCAGTTCAATTATCATCGAATCTAACTAACTGAACTAAACAGAACATCAAAAAAGGGAATTAACCTTAAATTTTGAGATCGGAATCGAATGTTAAAAAGCTTTCAGCTTTTAATTCTTGAACAACTCTGCCCCACGTATTGGGCGGAATAGTTCCGACACAGGACTGATCACCCGCCTGGCGTTAGCAGGAGTCCCCTCCACAAATACAATACAAGCCCCACGTATGGGCCAAGACAACCAAATGATAGAGACCCCTTCAAAACAGCATTAAGCATTGGAACGATACACTGAACTCACCGCACAATCCAGTAGAGTACCGGCAGGTGATGCGCAAACGCGCCGTGACCGGCGTTGCGACACACTCCGACGTGCTCGCCAGGCCACCGGCGATGAGGCGCAGAAACGCCGTGGCCGGCGCTGCGACACGCTCCGCCGTGCTCGCCAGAGCACCGGCGATGGGGTGCAGACGCGCCGTAGCCAGCGATGCACCGTGCATCCAGGCATCGTGGCCAGAGCTGCGACGCGCTCCAACGCGCTCGGCAGCGCAACGACAGATAAGGCGCAGACACGCCGTAGCCATCTCTGCGACACGCCCCTTCGTGCACGACAGCGCACCGGTAGGTGAGTCGCAGACGTGTCATGGCCGGCGTTGCGACACGGCCCTGCGTGCTCGGCAGCACATTGGCTGGTGAGGCACAGACGTGCCGTGGCCAGCGCTGCGACGCGCTCCAACGCGCACAGCAGCGCACAGGCAGGTGAGGCGCAGACGCACCGTGGCCGGCGCTGCGACGCGCTCCAACGGGAACAGCAGCGCACAGGCAGGTGAGGCGCAGACGCACTGTGGCCAGCGCTGCGACACGCCCATTCGGGCTCAGTAGCGCACCAGCCGGTGAGCCTCAGACGCACTTTAACCGGCGCTATGACGTGATCCAACGCGCTCGGCAGTGCACCGGCAGGTGAGGCGCGCACGCGCCATCGCCAGTGCTGCTACGCGCTCCAACGCGCTCGACAGCGCACCAGAAGGGGAGGCGCGGACGCGCCATCGCCAGCGCTGCGACGCACTCCAACGTGCTCGGCAGCGCAGACGGCTGCCGCGCAGACGCGTCACGACTAGGACCAGCTGCGTCGGGACGTGACGCGCTCGCCCGCGCCAATGCCAACGCGATAGCACGCCCCGGCATGCTCGCCATCGAAACATGTGGCATGCATCCCCAGACGCCGCTCGCCTCGTCAAGGCTTCGACAGGAAACGATTCCAATCGAAATAAAATGATTGCCAGGGCATAGCCTGAACTCTAATGGGCGTCAAGTAGGAATCCCACTTCTGATTTTGGCTATCAGAAGCTGCATTAAGTGGAAATCCCACCTCTGATATTGGCTATCAGAAGCGGATCCATTCAAAAGTTATCAGAAGAGGGTTTATTACTCAAAAACTAATCAGGCTTTAAGAGAACGCATCTCTTAAAACGCTGAAACCCTACCTAAGCCGTCTCCACCATCCCCAATAACGGCCCCTTTCCACTCAGCTAATAACCACAGCACGACAGACAAAACCACCATCTGAACGTGAGGGTAACTATCAAAATGGGCAAATCAACCAATGGACAGTTATTATGACTCAGGCGTGATCCCATCACGCCTAGGAGATGTTGACGGTACGCTCGTCCCAATCAAAGAGAGCGAACAAATACCACGCCGCGCTTATAAGGCCGACGATCGCTAAATCGTCGCCCCTCCCGATTTACGAGTCGATCTTACTCGGCTCGGCTCGGTGTTACTCGTGCGCGCGCTCGGATTCATCCGCGCACGTTTTTGCTCCAAGATGGCGTCAGTCCGCTAACAATATTATATAAATTTCGCGCGTCTCTTATCTGACGCGGCCGCCCCCATTTGTCTCCAGCAGTTTGTTTCAACGAAATCGCCGTCGCGTCGCAGTCGCCTCACCAGTGCGGCCGCGGCCTCAAAGGAACGCCTTGTGCAGGATTTTCCTGCAGGACTTCAACTGAAGCCTCAACAGCCTAACTGTTAAGGTGCAGACAGAAGACTGAATTATAGTGTGCCGTCGATGAGTTGAGATGATGATATTAAAGTTCAACTCAGCACGGCTTAGCTAAGTTCAGCTGTCAACTGATTGTGATGGTTCTGTGCAGGGACATAACATTTATTTAAGCAACGTTTGAATTATTCATTTACATGTTGTTTCAGCCGTGTGACCTGGGAAACCTGAAACAGACACTTTGCGTGCATTGCGCTCAGAGCTTGATCAACTTTAGCAGATTTAGAGACAAGAGCTTGAGAGCCCGAGGGCTGCTGATGGACTTGGTTCAACAACATGAACTAGTGAGTGCTTAATACATATCTCTCATTTGGTGCAACACAATTTTATTTCAAAATATAAGTGTTCAATTCTATTCCCATGTAGTGGCTTTTAAGTGTAAAATAAAATATGGTTTTTTATTTAAAAAAAATTGTCTCAAAAAGCTTTCAAATAGGGTCATGCCCTGATATTGGCGACATTGGCGGATGTACATTGGCGACAGTTGTATATTATATCGTTGTGCCCCAACCAAATCTATTCAATATTTTAGTAGGTTGTATAATCTCATAGAGATTGATTGTTTGATCGTGAAGTTTTCACAAGATGGCTGCACTAATTTATTTATTGATGCCCATTATGCAGTGTCAATCTCTATGGGTACACGTTCTCACGAAAGGATCAAGTACCTACTTAAAGCATAATATTATAATAATTTTTTAAGTCATTTTAAACAAATATTTCAATCCATAGTCCAATATGCACTGAGATTTAGGTTTCGATTTCTGGAGGCGTTATTTATTGTTTGTATTATCGCAATGATGATATCCATTGTTTTTATTTGTAGCAAATACCTACCTCTGCAATATCTTGATTTCATTGTTATCTCGAAACTAGTGTAGTACTCTTGATATACTTGAACCGGCAGTCATAGCCTAGTGGTTCGGACTGCGGTCTGCTACTGGGGGGTCGCGGATTCGATCCTGGGCACGAACCTCTGACTTTTCGGAGCTATGTGCGTTTAAGAAATTAAATATCACATGCTTCAATAAGGAACTTCATAAGGAACCTACCCGGCTGAGGGTTCTCCATAATGTCCTCAAAGGTGTGTGAGGTCTGACAATTTGCATTGGGCCAGCTTAGTGGACCATAGCCTCAGGGCCGAACTCTCTATACAAGCCCAAAAGCCCGGCTTGCCTTTACTATCAACTCGATATTATTAGGCATATTATTATAATATTATCTCACTCGTAAATCAAACAAGTTTAAATTTAGCGCCAATCAGTTAAAATATTATTTCACTAATTATTTATTTACCAATCCAGTTTAAATTTTCGCGCTAATCAGTTCAACGACCGCGCCGCCGCTATGACAAGTCACCCTACAAATAGTGTTAGGTATTTACTATGGCTATGAGTTCCGAACGTGAGCGAGCGAACGTCGCTTCGCGTCGTACGAGTGAGCAGGAGGGGCGTAGCTTTTTAGTGTACTCTTCGCACTTATGCAATTAAATCTATAAAATTATTAAATCTATAAAATTCGATATATATTCGTATAATTAGTATATCAATTTGTATGGAATTTTATGTGTAACTTTTTAATCCGTCTCATTTAAGAAGTCCCGCGGGAATGTTACTTATGCACATTTTTTGTTTCATTTCTACGAGATCTTTTTTTTTTTTCATTTTTACGAGACATTTTTCGTGATCGGACTAAGTCCTAACATTCCTAGATTGTAGTTTTCGTTTTGTTTGGTTGCGTAACGCGTTTGTTGAAAATTGAAATAATATTATTTGAGAAATAATAGTGCATTTTGTAAAAAATGAGTTCAGAATCAATAAATATTGTTCCTTGTGATGATTTAAAGTGTGTGCAAATACTGATTGGCGAAAATAAGGTAAAATTTTTAACATTTGAACAGAAAAAACTTCTTATAAATTCACCAAAACCAACTCCAGACTTATGTATTTCACAAATATGTAAAAGTCATATAAGACAATTTAATAGATCCGCGTACAAAACTAAATAGATTGTAAATGTAAGTCTGTATGTAGTTAGTAGTATTTCTTCTGTTCTGTGAACTTCTGTGTGCTTTGTTGAGTTTGACGAGACAACAGGCGGAAACACCTGGCTTGCCTACCTTTGAACCCTACGGCACGCCACTGCATAGCCTATAACTCTTCTCTGAGAGGAGACCTGGGCTCATAGTGAACCGTTGATGGGTACTTGATGATGATGATAATTGAACTTACTCAATAGTCAACTTGTTTGTCTACAGATAACGAGACTTCATATTAAAAAGATAAACCGCACAAGACACCAATTAAAAAGCAACATGGTAGTGACAATGTGGGCACCTGATCATTGTGATTTACACATACTAGAAGACATGCAGAGTGAATCAGAAGACACCATTGAAACAGATGTAGTAAAAACTGAAGCAAACGACGAGTCAATGTTGGTTGATGAAGACGTGGAGGTGATACATGATGATGATCATGCTGATGGTGTCAGTGATGAGTTTGTTATATTCAAGCGTGAAAGTGCCCCCTACCAATGTACACTTTGTTTCAAGGAATTTGTTCTTGAACATGCGTACTTGCAACATTTGAGCACGCATCTTCAGGTAAGACATGTTGATGTATTTGCTACTGTTTCTGTTTCAAACTCAAACGTTTAAGCACTTTTGTCAACTTGCTGAGTCCATGAGCTAGCTGGATCTGAGGAGAACAAAGTTAGCGACGTAACTCATCGAGTTGCGAGCTGAAGGGGCAATGGGCGGAGCACATAGTTCAAGAATTGATGCTCGTAGAATTCTATTATAGAACGTCACGCCCATTCCCACAAACGACTTTCGGACTTTCTTGAGACGTAGTCCTGTAATCACGACGTAATCACGAGCCTGTTTGGATTTCTCATTTGCCTATCGTGTAAATCACCCTTTTTGTGACTGTACTCCGACTCGCTCAAGCTAGCTCAAGACGGAAGTATAATGAGCTTACTTTCATTCGGCAGAGCGGCGCCGCTGCTGACGACCCTCAACAGCTGAGTGACGACCCTCAACAGCTGAGTGTCGACCCTCGCCCTTCCGCCGACTTGCCTCCCACGTCAGGTGAGATCAGCTTTGTTAGTCATTCAAATAACACTGAATATACATTATACATTCTTTTTCAACCTAAGAAAAAAAAAGCAGGTGAATATTTGACCGAGCGAAGCGAAGGTCTCTGAGTCTACTTGAGTGAATTTGCACTTGTCCGTCCGTCCGTCCGTCTGTCAGAGCCTTATAACTTCTGAATTACTGAATGTAATTACTTCAAATTTAAACGTAATATGTAAACCGATGGCGTTCAGCCGAATATTGATTAAAAATGTTATAAAAATCTTTATTTGAGGGGGACTCTCATAGAAGCGAAAGCGAAGTAAAATATTTTTTATAGCGTTGCGTACACAACGTTGCGGTATATCATTTTAAAGATAATTTGGAACCGAGTATAAAAATATTTTTTTAGCCTGCTTTCATTTGTTAGTACCTACATAATAATTGAATGTTTTCACTAACGTTCCCTAACCTTTACGGGCTACCTATGTTAATTAGGTCATTAGGTGATGCTTTCTGTCAACTTCGTTATTACGAACCTGTACGGGACACCTAAAAGGACACTGGGACGGATGTTAGGACTTAGGATTGTATTTAGGGGCTACCTACGTAAAGAGACTCCTACTTAGGGGATGATTTAAGTATGTTTGGTGAAAACGGGCATAATAATAATGTCAGTTTTGGTCGTCATGTATCGATTGAATGAATAATTAAGGGATATCGTTACCGCGAGGTCTCAGTTCGGGACGAAGCACTAGTTATGTATGTATGTACCTATATGGCCAAGCATTACTTTTTACTGGGTTTTTTATATTATTATTTTTTTATTGGATAGGTTGAACCTTGAAATTAGTCACATTTAAAGAAAGATATATTTCACCTCTAAGGGTAGCCGCGAACGGTTTTCCTGTTAACCGATTCTATCAAGCATAATTTTATGCTGGGCCATCCGTTTTCTATGATTATTTTTTATGGCTATTATGTATGTATGTAATGACTCAAAGTAAAATGACACAGACCTCGTAATCCTGCTTCCCATTTGTGAGGGTCGTCAAGCGTAAGTTTGTCGCGTATACCCGCAGCTAAAGAATATTACCTTCCTTCTGGTGAAATCTGATAAAGAGCTGTAGAAAAGTCTACTTGTGCGAAGCCAGAGTTCCTTTTCGTTGTCCCAACTCCTCATTTATCATTTCATCGAGATAAGCGAGTACTAAGAAATATAAATAACGTTTCGTTGCAGTCGCTCTGCCCGCGAGCCGTGCGACGAATATCGAAACGAAAGTGCCTCCAGCTGAAGAAGACGACTCACACGACGAACAAGACGTGCCTGCGAGTGGTATTGCCGCGGACGATGTCAGCTATCAGGCGACTAGTCAGAATAAAGTTCCTACGACACTGAATAACCCTAACTTATCAAGTTTACAAAGTATAACATTTTATTCAAGTAATGACGTTAATGTACCGTATAATAGTTCACCAGCGAATGTTGAGAGGAAATTGTTTTCCTGTGACGTTTGCCCGAAAATGTTCAAACAAAAACGTTTCTTGATAAATCACATAAAAACTCATTCTGAAGTGTTGCAGTTAAATTACAAGCTTTGCCAATACAAATGTATAAATGAAAATGCTTTGAAGAGGCATATGAACGTTCACACTGGTGACAAGCCTTTTGCTTGTGAGCTATGCAAGTATAAATGTTCACAAAAGGGTCATTTAATTAACCACATGAGAACTCACACTGGCGACAAGCCTTATGCTTGTGAGCTATGTAAGTATAAATGTTCACGCAAGAGTACTTTAATAATTCACACGAGAACTCATACGGGCGACAAGCCTTTTGCTTGTGAGCTATGTAAGTATAAATGTTCACGCAAGAGTACTTTAATAATTCACACGAGAACTCATACGGGCGACAAGCCTTTTGCTTGTGAGCTATGTAAGTATAAATGTTCAGAAAAGAGTAGTTTAATAAAGCACATGAGAACTCATACGGGCGACAAGCCTTTTGCTTGTGAGCTATGTAAGTATAAATGTTCAGAAAAGAGTAGTTTAATAAAGCACATGAGAACTCACACTGGCGACAAGCCTTATGCTTGTGAGCTATGTAAGTATAAATGTTCAAATAAGAGTACTTTAATAATTCACACGAGAACTCACACTGGCCACAAGCCTTATGCTTGTGAGCTATGTACGTATAAATGTTCACAAAAGAGTGATTTAGTAAAACACATGAGAACTCACACTGGCGACAAGCCTTTTGCTTGTGAGCTATGCAAGTATAAATGTTCACAAAAGAGTGATTTAGTAAGACACATGAGAACTCATACGGGCGACAAGCCTTTTGCTTGTGAGCTATGTAAGTATAAATGTTCAGAAAAGAGTAGTTTAATAAAGCACATGAGAACTCACACTGGCGACAAGCCTTATGCTTGTGAGCTATGTAAGTATAAATGTTCAAATAAGAGTACTTTAATAATTCACACGAGAACTCACACTGGCCACAAGCCTTATGCTTGTGAGCTATGTACGTATAAATGTTCACTAAAGAGTAATTTAGTGATACACATGAGAACTCACACTGGTGATAAGCCTTATGCTTGTGAGCTATGCAAGTATAAATGTTCACAAAAGAGTAGTTTAATAAGTCACATGAGAACTCACACTGGCGACAAGAGAAATCCTAACTCTAAAAAGCGAACTTCAACGTAATGACATTGTCTTTAGTATGTTCCCGGTCCGGCTGACGCTACCCATGCACTCACTACGGTCCACTCATCAATGAGCAGTTCGGATCACAGTTGTACACACGTCGGGCCCATATCACTGTTCCGGCGGCAGCTACGGCCCGGCGTCGCACTGCGCGTCTCCCTCTAACGCTGCCTCCCTCGCGCACTCATGTAAGGCAACACCCGCCGCAGCCCGCACTCGGCCGTCCATCTCTCGGCCGATCTGCCGCGCGCCCTCGCGCCCTCTACTCGTCCTCGGAGCACTAGACGTTCAGTCGAGACATCGACGCGTCGTGACGCGGGACCCCACACGGCCTTCGACAGTGGGCTCGTTGCTCCGGACATTCATTCCAACACACTCAACATGCTTCTGCACCAAAGTATTGCATCACTTAGCATTAAAAAATATGTCAATAGGCATCTAAGCCAGCGCGTTCTTTTGTGCATTTCAGGACGTAATCGTAAGATATGTAACGCAATTACAAATGCAACTCAACTCGGAAATGTAACCAACCAATATTTTTGTATCGTGAACAACGAACACCGATACCTACACCCGCATTAGGTACGGCGCGTCGCAAGCGGCGGTTTGTGGGTACTTAGGCCGAGTGCTTTGAACTTTTGATAAACAGCTGATCGCGCGAGTATTACATCGCTGTTTTGTGTGAAATATTAGTATTTCTTGTTTTTTCAATAAAATCATGTTGAGGTAGGTTCATATTCGATTGTTGTAATTATTTAAAAAAACGAAATAGAATTGTCAAAATCACGAAAACACCGATGAAACATTCCAACGCTGAGCGCCCCAGAGTCATGTACCCAGTCCCTGGCTGCAGTTGTCGTTAGGGTGTCCCTCGCACCCTGCATAAATGGGAATACCTACAAGGAAGCATACTTTACCTTGGTATCCAAGGTATGCATGAGAGAGGCTTTGATGAAATATTTAACAAGTTTCCTGATTTATTGTTTTGTTGAAAAGAGTGTTAATCGAGCTGAACTTGACTACTAGTGTCCTCTTCTTGCGCTAGGAGTAGGCAGGTGCGACTATATTGTTTCGGGTGAGGACCGAACCTGCGACCTTTCAATCCTCACCTTTATCTGTTGGGCTAAAAAGGTGAAAATTGACATTTGTATATTACCATTTTGTAAGCATTTTGTGAACATACTTAGGTTTAGGATTGGAAGTCGCTTCGCACCTACTAGATACCGTCGGCTACAAGTAAATTGTGGCAATACATAGTACGCCTGAACTGGCGTACCATGGGCGTACCCTCCATTGTTTGTCGTTTCCATTTTGACGCTTTGTGTTCAGGAAGTGCGGTAGGTATCTAGCGACTAGCAATCCTAAATCTGTGTTAGTGAATATGTCAATGTGTGAAATCGTATTAAGTTGGTATTATTAGGGTGTCAAATAAGCTTATTTATCTGTATAATTTAAGTAATTAGGTATTTGACCGATATTTTATTATTTATGTAAAACTAGCTGATGCCTGCGACTTCGTCCGTATGGATTTAGTTTTTAAAAATCCCGCGGGAACTCTTTCATTATCCGAGATATAAAGTAGCTCTCCCGGTCTGAGGAACTACTACTACATCCATTACTATACCCATGCAAAAAATCGCATCAATCCGCTGTTCTGTTGCGACGTGATTGAAGGACAAACCAACAAACAAACACACTCGCATTTACTTTTTTTAACATACTTAACCAAAGACAAAATTACGTTTTGTTATTCCATGTCAGATGCGTTTTTGTTATACCACGTTTTATAGTGACTTGACGGAAACGCGGTCGAACGGGATAAAAAGTATCCTATGTCCGTCTCCTGGTTCTAAGCTACCTCTCCACCAATTTTCAGCCAAATCGGTTCATCCGTTCTTGAGTTATAAATAGTGTAACTAACACCACTTTCTTTTATATATATAGATAACGTTTTTAAATATTGTGACACTATTTCCCTTTTTTAAATATCTTTACTAGTCTAGGAATTATAACCTATTTTTTGTGACTGTATCTGTCTCTTTCTAAAACGAAATTTTCTATGGACTCAGTAGCGCTCTCTCTGTCTAACAGGAAACTTTAAAGCTCTATAACTTATTTGTTTTTGGACCGATTTATTTTCTGTTTTTACAAAAACGTTATTAATATGTTAACATTTTCTATCATAAATAACGAATATCTAAATTTTGACTACTAAAATATTAACTAAGTTGATACAATAAATACCTAATATTGTGTAATAGTATTGTTAAGAGGATATAATTCTATATTAAACACAATAATATATTAACAAAAGTGTTATTATTTGTTTTCCTCCACGAAACAGCAGCAGGTACTTAGTCGATACATGTTCAGGCCTACCGCGAAATGAAGGAGACTGAAGGAATTAGACTGTAGTTAGCTTCCACGTAGTAGGCCGATCAAGATAAGAGAATCAAACCCCAAGTTTAAGAAAGTACTTTTAATTGCACACGTCTATCCTTCGCGAGGTCGTAGCAGAAGAGACCTGAGACAGTGTTGCCACTATAACTTTTTATAATAACTAAGTAATGTTGCCAACAAAAGTTATTTATTAACTAAATCCATGTTTAATAATTAAACATACTGCGGCCTCGCGAATGTTAATTACATTATGATATTATTATTGTTCACAAACTTTAAAGTTAATTGTATAATTTTAATGTAATAACTAACTATTCTAAAAAGGTTTATGTATGTGAAATAGAATAGAGAACAAATTTTTTGATGTAACTTATGCTATTCAGAATCTATAGGTAAAATACATATTTTATTTATGGCTCTAACATGTGTTCTTTTATTTGGGGTCATGACCTCTACAGCCCTGACCTTTCCATCATGTCCTGGACATAATTTGACAATCCGGGCGATAGGCCAATACATTGTTTGTAAATTATCATCTTTTAAAATTACCAAACTTCCTAATTTAACATTATCTTTGACTTGGCGCCATTTAGGTCTATTTTGAAGAATATTTAGGTAATACTTATGCCAAGCTTTCCAAAACTGTTGTTTTAAATTAGTACAAATTTTCCAAAACTTAAGTCTGTTTTGAGGTACATCAATCAAATTATCTTCAGGATACATGGTTAGTGGACCTCCAATTAAAAAATGACCCGGTGTTAAATAACAAAAATCATCTGGGTCTGATGAGAGCGGTAGAAGAGGTCTGGAATTAAGTACAGCTTCAATTTCGCAAAGAACTGTATTAAGCTGTTCATAAGTCAATGAAGCTTTTTGTACAACTCGTTTTAAATGATATTTTGTGCTTTTAACTGCACTCTCCCAGAGTCCTCCATGAGTCGGCGAGTAACATGGGATGAAATGGAAAGTTATTCCTTGTTCTGCAGCAAACTCGTGTACTTTTGCTTGATGGCTCTGAGAAGAGTGCAGTTTATAAAGCTCATGCAACTGACTGTTCGCTGATTTAAACGAACTAAAATTATCGCAGTGGATGTGGCTGGGAATTCCCCGTCTGCTTATTTCTCTTCTCAAACAAGCGAGGAAAGTTTCTGTGGTTAGATCTGAAGCTAGTTCTAAGTGAACCGCTTTTGTGGTAAAGCATACAAAAACACAGATGTAACCTTTGCCGGTAACAGAGCGCCTGATTCGCGATAGCTTGACGTCTACAGGGCCAGCGAAATCCACTCCGATCTTTTCAAACGGACGGCTAGTGACAGTGACACGGCTGGCTGGCATCGATCCCATTAGCTGCTGAGCCACTGTCGCCTTATTTCTAAAACATGTAATACATTTGTATGTTATTTTCTTAACTTCTGATAATCCATTCAAAATCCAAAATCTTTGATTTAAACTTGATAGTAGGAGCTTAGCTCCTGCATGCAGTAACCTTTCATGTTCATTTTTAATAATTAAGCTAGTAATTAAAGAGTCTTTTGGTAATATGACAGGATGTTTTCGTGCATTAGGCATAGCAGCGTGGTGAAGCCTGCCACCTACTCGTAGAAGACCTAATTTATCAATGAATGGATGCAGGTTTGTAAGATTGCTCTTTAAATTGCTGCCTTTACGCAGAGTTCTCAGCTCTGATTTAAAATATATATTTTGTTCATGCCTTACAATTACCATTAAAGCATTTTCAAGTTCTGAGCTTTTTAAATATTTACAATAAATTTTTTCTTGTTTCTTATTTGTATTATTTTTGAATCTCAGTATATATGCTAAAAGCCTAACCATTTTTCTGATATTTGAGCATTCAAATAAGCGTTTGAAAATGTATTCAATAGGACTTGAATTTTGATCTTCAGCCTCTTCAGAAAGTACTAAGCAATGCCTCACTTTCACCTCAGGGAGATCGCTAGGAAGCTCGGGTATACAGGAATTAAAATTGTACTCACTCTTATGTAGAAACTGTGGCCCTTTCCACCACATTTCACAGCTGTTTAGTTCACTCGGTTTGACTCCTCTGCTTATGAGGTCTGCGGGGTTGTCTTTAGAGCTGACATAAAGCCATGACCATTGACCTGTAGCTTGACGAATGGCACTTACTCTGTTCGCTATGTAAGCTTGAAGTTTAGATAATTCAGTGCTGAGCCATGCAAGGACGATTTGTGAGTCACTGAATAAGTATACATTTTTAATATTGACTTTAAGCTTAAGTGAATCATGTGTCTTAATTATGAGCTTTGACAATAAAAGTGCAGCATTCAATTCAAGCCTTGGGACTGTCATGCCTTGCTTTTGAATAGGATTGATTCTAGATTTCGAACAGAGCAAATAGACATTAGTGATACCTGATTTTGTAACTCGCAGATATACACAGCAACCGTAGGCTGTGGAGCTCGAAGCATCAGCAAATCCTATCAGCTCTGCAGTGTCTCCCTCTGAAATATCTATGTTTCTACCTAAATGTATTGGTTTCATTGCCGTTAAATCATCTGTAAACTGAAGCCATTCTTGCTGAATATTCAGAGGAGGAGTAGCATCCCAATCTATATTTTGAATCCATACTTTTTGCATAATAGCTTTTGCGGTAACTACGATGGGGCCGGCGAACCCCATAGGGTCATAGAACCTACCAATGTAACTTAATATGGATTTCTTTGTTATTTTCTTAGAATTGTATGGCTCTGGCGAACAAATTATAAAGTTATCATCTTTGACATTAATTCGCAGCCCTAAAGCTCTCATGTGGAAGCTTTCTTTTTGCAAATCTAAATTACAAAATTGCTGTTGCGACTCAGGTATGTCAGACAGTATACTCTCATTATTTGAAGCCCATTTGTGGGTATGAAAGCTACCTAATTTTAGCAAACTGAGTATTTGATCTTTAGCAGCTATTATTGAATTTAAATCTTGATCTGAGTAAAGAATATCATCAACATATGTATGGATTTTTAATATTTTTGAAGCTAGAGGATATATATCTTCATACCTAGACGCTAGTTCTATTAAACAACGTGTTGCTAAGTAACTGGAGCTTTTTAAACCATATGTAACGGTATCTAAGCGAATGCATTTAATAGGTTCATTAGGGTTGTCTCTCCAAAGTATGTTTTGAAGAGAAGTGAATTCTGGATCAATTTTAATATTACGAAACATTTGTTTTATGTCAGTAGTAAATGTATACTTGCCAAAACGGAATAAATTGATTACATCAAATAGATCTTTTTGTACTACAGGTCCATTAAGTTGCAGGTCATTCAGCGAGACCTTCCTATCACCTTTCATCGATCCATCAAAAACACAACGAAACCGTGAAGTACTGGAATTTTCATTTATTATTGAATGGTGCGGAATATAATAAACTGCCTGTTTATTTAATTCATAGAGCTCAATGTCAACATAATGACCATGATTGAGTGACAAATATTCATGGATAAAGTTTTGATATTGTATAAATAAATCTGGATTTAAATGTAATTTCTTTTCTAAATTCAGAAATCTTTTCAAAGCAAAGTGAAAGGATTCTCCTAATGCGTGCTTTATATCTTTCAAAGGTAATTTTAACGGCATGGCAACTTGGAATTGATTGTTTTCTAATTTAACTGAATCTTTGAATATTTGTTCGCAGAGCTCTTTTTCTGATGTTTTTTCATTGAATAATTCAGGTACCTTTTCAGTAGACCAGAATTGAGAAATTGTTTCGTTTATTCCTAATTCACATTTCAGAACCACTTTGTTACATGTTGGTTTAGATAAATAAATTGGCAAACCTCCTCCTACTACATCACCAAAGAGAGTAGGAATTATGTGCAGCTCGGAAGCATTTTGTGAAGTTAAGTTGTGGTGAGTACTAGAAGCTAGTTGCGACCCTGGCATGTGACTCGTAGAGCAGAGACTCGTCGGCTTCAACACTACACTGTGCTGGCTCGGTAACAGCGTCTGAAAAAACACATCGGCACCTATTAGCATATGTATTTCACTTGGCACATTAAATTGTTCATCCGCTAAGGTGATATTGTGCGGTATGTCAATTTTTGAAGTATCAATTTGGTTTTGAGGAAGTTTGCATGTTATGGTGTTAACAACATGACAGTTGATTGTTGTTTTGAATGGCATATGCATAGAATGCACCTCTAATGGGATGCAATATTTTGCATCATTTTTTGTATTGGATATACCAATAATACTTGTGTTATTGGGTTTAGGAGATAAACCTAATATTTTTATGACCTTAGAGGTCACTAGTGATACCTGAGACCCGCTGTCTAGCAGGGCTTTGATGCGGTATTCCCTGCCTTCCCTACTAAAAACTTTTATTCTCGCTGTAGGAAGAAGCACATTATTATCAATATTGCCTGTCAAAGTGACAGGAGGTGCGGGGGCAGGATTAGCACAGGCCAGACTATTGTGGTTAGCCTTGCAGCCTGCGCACTTGAAATGAAATTTACATTTCCCCCTATGCGCAGTTATACATGTGTAGCAAAGTTTATTTTTCTCTATAAAAGCTATTCTGTCTTGTGCAGGTAATAATTGAAATTTTTTACATTTAAAAAGTTTATGGTCTGACTTACAGTAAGTGCATGATGATCTCTGCGTGGCGTGGGCTGCTACCTTTGCGCTTCCCGTTGTGTGGCCTTGCTCAGCATTTTCTAAAGCCAAGGCCCTTGTTTCTAAATACTTGAGAAATTGTTCGAGGCTCGGCTTGACTTTAGCATCTCTGTCTAACTGGTATGCTCTCGCTGTATAACTATCTAATTTGCGGGAGAAAATACAAAGAAGTATAGCATCCCAATGGACTACATTTGGTTCATGAATGTTAATAGCAGCAATTTGCTGTTTAATTGTTGATACAAAATCTCTTAAATTACTAGCTGTAGACCTAGGTATTTGCTTTAAATCTAATAAATAGCCTATGTGTTGATTAACAATTTTATATTTGTTATCATACCTATCCTCTAACAATCTGAGGGCTTCGCTGTAGCTATCAGGTGTTATAGGTAAATTTTTTATTAAACTTAAAGGTTCATTTGTCAAATATGACCGTAGGTAATAAAGCTTTTGAATAGAATCTAGATTCGGGTTGTTATGTATCATTGATTTAAACAAATTGATGAATGGTATATAGTCCGTAAAATTACCGTTAAATTGCGCAATGTCTATTGGTTTCAATCGAGTTTTCGTTGAAGTGCACTGTTCTGTTGAAGACGTTGACGTTTGGACGGCGTACCCTTGTTGTTGAATGGCTTTGTTCAACATTGCAGTCATTTTCATGTATTTCTCCTCGACGACTTCAACCATTTCGTCATCTTTTGGGTTGAGATGTAGAATTTCTTTACAGAGATCTTCGTATTCTGCAAAGGATTTTTGTAAACGTTCGCGTTTTACCATTAGTTCCTCGGAGTTTATCCTGGATAAATGTGGAGCTTCGGCCTCGATGTATGAGTGGAGGCATGTTATTGCACGCTTACAATAGCCCCGCGCCACATTTTTCTTTGATAACAGCTCTTCTTCCATTTTCGATGGCAATCGGTGTTATATCATTAATTAATGGTGTCAACGAAAACACAACACAACAATATTTGTTGATTAACACTAGAATTAACGCTACGTTTAAACACAACACTTGAATTTAGGATTTTGTAAAAGTTTTGCGCAAGAGTCTCGAATCAAAATGGCGATTTAACTTTTTAGGTTCCTAAATTATTTCTTCGCGTTGGCAGTGGCGCTCCGTAGACTCGTAGACTTGTCACTCGTGTCGCGGTGATGGACAGCGTGAATTGTGCTGTCTCTCTCGCACTCCTATTTTGACTACCTCGTTGGCGTTCGTGTTGTCTCGCTCTCTCTTGCGACGATTCACGATTTGCAGGATCGCGTGAACTCATCGAATTGCGGTCTATATTGACCGGGTCGGAGCGGCAACGTCGCAATGGCGTCTGACGCGTGGAATCTTGACGAATTAAAACTTGAGATCGCAACGTACCTTGATGGCTCGGCCTCGTTTCTGTCGCTGTAGTTTTCCTTGCCGAAGGACCATGAAGGAATTAGACTGTAGTTAGCTTCCACGTAGTAGGCCGATCAAGATAAGAGAATCAAACCCCAAGTTTAGGAAAGTACTTTTAATTGCACACGTCTATCCTTCGCGAGGTCGTAGCAGAAGAGACCTGAGACAGTGTTGCCACTATAACTTTTTATAATAACTAAGTAATGTTGCCAACAAAAGTTATTTATTAACTAAATCCATGTTTAATAATTAAACAGAGACGTGTGAGGGACCTGCTAGCGAGAACTTTGTAAAGAGGTTACACTTGGTGCCTAACGAAATTACAAATACAACTTATCTTGAAAATGGTGGGTCACCGATGTTGTAGTTTAGAGCACGCAATGTATCGCGCACAATGCGGTCACAGCGCTCTGCGATCTGTGACACTGATGCCTCTGCGAGCGGCGGTTTGTGCTCTGACCGAGTCACGGAATGCTTTGGACTTGCGATAAGCAGCTAATCGCGCGGTTATGGAAGTTTGAATATACATTACTGTTTGAAATATCGCCATTTGTTGTTTTTCAATTTAAATAAAATTGAAATAGATTACATAGTCGATTCCATGTTGTAATTAATCAAAAAAAAACATTGCCAAGGTCATGATAAGGTCGATGAAAACTGCCAAGTTCCAACGCGGAAACTCAACTCAGTATCATGCGCTTCTGTCTGTCCCCCTGGCCCGGCCCCTCGGGGGAACGGATAGGAATAACAAGATCGATCTGTCCCCCTGTTACCGACGAGGGTACAGATCGAACTTCTGAATCCCTGGTTTCAGTTTTCGTTAGCAAGTCCTTAAAATTACATACAGGAGTAGGTATACCTGCCACATAGTAGTCTGTGCGTTGCCAGCGGGGTCAACTATGTCTGGGCAGATTTAAGTTTAATACCTACCTATTTTGCACTTGAAAATACATATTTTAAAGTGTAGACCTATTCGTATTTGCGATATTGACTTTTGTTTCATGGAGACAAGACTCGTGCGATTTGTTAGGGTTCCGTACCAAAATGGTAAAAATCGAACCCTTATGGTGCGACTTTCTCCGTCCGTCCGTCTGTCACAGTCGATTATTTTAGTAACTATTAAAGCTATCGAAATGGAATAGTTGCATAAAATAGTGGTCCAACATCATTGTAATAAAAAAAAATCGAAAATTATTTTGAATACTTACTACGCGTTCGTTTCAAGTTGAGCCCTGCACCATAGAGTAAAGAAATCTTCACCCCTCGCGCTTCCCCGCACCGCGCCTCAAGTCAGACCCACAGTAAAGACACAGTATAAGAAGATGCAGTATAATAGTTTATCTATTGTTTTATTTATTATGTACTAGCTGACCTGTCTTAACTAATGAATATTGAATTCGAATTGGTATAAATAATAAAAAAATATATAAAAAAAGTGTTTATTATTCTAATGCTTTACGATATACAACATTATTAGTTTTTTTTTTAACCAAAACTCCTAATATCCAAAGTTCAATTTAATAAATTGAACTTGTAATACGTAAACTTAGAATAAGAATTATTATTAAATATTATTTTTGCATGCCTATCCGGCAGATTGTAAGTCAAAAAAAAAAAGTCATAAATTTTTATTCAAAATAGGTAACAAATTACTCTTTTTGAACGTCAATACATAAAACAATATTTATCATACTCATATTATATCATTATTATAAATGAATTGTAATATAAAAAATAACACGTATAGTCAAATAATAAAAATTAGTAAGGACTTTTATTATAATGTAACACCATTGTACTACTCAATCTGTGCAAATAAATAATTTGAATTTGAAATTTATTTTTAATAAGCGGTGCTTCGCGAGCGGTTTACTAAGTGGGTCTGACTTGAGGTGCGGTGCGGGGAAGCGCGAGAGAGCTAGGGGAATTTGTAACGCGTAGTACCACTAGATCAAATGTGTCAAACTACTGCATATCCTATACTGTGTCCGTACTGTCGGCATGGAACTAGGAATTACGAGAACGATTACTTTATGGTGCAGGGCTCAACTTCAAACGAACGCGTAGTAGCTACCTATCAAAGAATATTATAACCACAACGTGTTAGCTATGTTCTGTGCTTGCGTGCTGTCTGCACGTGTAGGTACCTACTTTATCTGTTTAAGATATAATTCATGTATTTATCCTTTTATGCGAATGTCAAGCAAGCGGGTCACCTGATGTTAAGTGATTATCGCCGCCCATGAACATCTTAGCACCAGAGGCACCACCAATGCGTTGCCGGGTTTTCAGGAATTGTTGGTCCGCCCTTAGAAAACCCCATATTGTAATTAAGCGGGAACATCGTCGAACATTTTGTGCATTTAAACTTAATTTCATTTAATTTATGTACATTATTTTATCTCCTTAATTATTATGTGAATTATTATATCATTCTGTGAAAACTTGTAATTAGCTATAATTTTCTTCAGTTTAATTAGCTGTAAGTTTTCCTTGTGAAATAAAATAAAAAGTAAATTTTTGTTTAAGAATATTCTTTTTTACTTTTATAAAATGTCCCTTAAAATGGAGTACCTGTTGGCATAGGCCTCCTCCTACCCTCGCCACTGTCGTCTGTCCGGTGCCACCCTGGTCCAATTGGCCCCAGAGTTAGTCTGAGGTCATCCTCCCAGCGTCTAGCTTGGCGACCTTCTTTCCTTTTAGGGTGGAACCACATTTGTGAGGATGGATTCGGATTTTGTCTACAAAACTGTCATTTTCCATACATTCGTTTACGCATCGAAAAGCCGATTTGATCCGTTCACGTTTCTATGGAATTTGACAGTTTTGTATGGGCGAAATCCGAAACGATCCTCACAAATGTGGTTCCACCCTTAGGGTGGAACCACATCTGTGAGGATCGTTTCGGATTTCGCCCATACAAAACTGTCAAATTCCATAGAAACGTGAACGGATCAATTCGGCTTTTCGCATCGATTCGGCTTTCGCATTTTTTGTACCTAAAAGTGCCTAAAATCCTTACAAGTGTAGCTCACGTTTCGCATGCGAAAGGATCCTTTCGCATCCTTACGGATCCGTAAGGATGCGAACGGATCCTTACGGACGCGAACGGATCCGAAAGGATCCTTACGGATCCGTAAGGATCCTTACGCGTGCGAAAGCGACTTCGGCAACTAGGGAAATGCATGAAGTGCCAAAAAGTATCGATATATCGATGAAATTAGTTTTTATCTCAAGTATGTATGCAAACACAGGTGCCACTTTTCCGCCATGTTGGAATTCTTTGTTATTACACCGATTTAGTTCAAAATCGATATTTAGGCTTCCCTGGGGACAAGTAAGAAGAAAAGATTGGCAAAATTGTAAAAAGTCACCGCCATATTGAAATTCTTTGTTATTAGACCGATTTCGTTCAAAATCGATATTTGGGCTTCCCTGGGGTCAAATAAGAGGAAGTGATTGGCAAAATTATAAAAAGTGACCGCCATATTGAAATTCTTTGTTATTGGACCGATTTCGTTCAAAATCAATATTTGGGATTCCCTGGGGTCAAATAAGAGGAAATGATTTGCAAAATTATAAAAAGTCGCCGCCATATTGAAATTCTTTGTTATTGGACCGATTTCGTTCAAAATCGATATTTAGGCTTCCCTTGGGTCATGAAAGAGGAAATAGATGCCAAAATTTTAAAAAGTGACCGCCATATTGAAATTCATTGTTATTAAACCGATTTCGTTCAAAATCGATATTTGGGCTTCCCTGGGGTCAAATAAGAGAAAATGATTGGCAAAATTATAAAAAGTCGCCGCCATATTGAAATTCTTTGTTATTGGACCAATTTCGTTCAAAATCGATATTTGGGCTTCCCTGGGGTCAAATAAGAGGAAACGATTGGCAAAATTATAAAAAGTGACCGCCATATTGAAATTCTTTGTTATTGGACCGATTTCGTTCAAAATCGATATTTGGGCTTCCCTGGGGTCAAACAAGAGGAAATGATTTGCAAAATTATAAAAAGTCGCCGCCATATTGAAATTCTTTGTTATTGGACCAATTTCGTTCAAAATCGATATTTGGGCTTCCCTGGGGTCAAGTAAGAGGAAATGGATGCCAAAACTTAGAAAAGTCGCCGCCATATTGAAATTCTTTGTTATTGGACCGATTTCGTTCAAAATCGATATTTGGGCTTCCCTGGGGTCAAATAAGAGGAAGTGATTGGCAAAATTATAAAACGTGACCGCCATATTGAAATTCTTTGTTATTGGTCCGATTTCGTTCAAAATCGATATTTGGGCTTCCCTGGGGTCAAATAAGAGGAAATGATTTGCAAAATTATAAAAAGTCGCCGCCATATTGAAATTCTTTGTTATTGGACCGATTTCGTTCAAAATCGATATTTAGGCTTGCCTTGGGTCATGAAAGAGGAAATAGATGCCAAAATTTTAAAAAGTGACCGCCATATTGAAATTCTTTGTTATTGGACCGATTTCGTTCAAAATCGATATTTGAGCTTCCCTGGGGTCAAGTAAGAGGAAATGGATGCCAAAACTTAGAAAAGTCGCCGCCATATTGAAATTCTTTGTTATTGGACCGATTTCGTTCAAAATCGATATTTGGGCTTCCCTGGGGTCAAATCAGAGGAAGTGATTGGCAAAATTATAAAACGTGACCGCCATATTGAAATTCTTTGTTATTGGACCGATTTCGTTCAAAATCGATATTTGAGCTTCCCTGGGTCAAGTAAGAGGTAATGGATGCCAAAACTTAGAAAAGTCGCCGCCATATTGAAATTCTTTGTTATTGGACCGATTTCGTTCAAAATCGATATTTAGCCTTCCCTTGGGTCAAGAAAGAGGAAATAGATGCCAAAATTTTAAAAAGTGACCGCCATATTGAAATTCTTTGTTATTGGACCGATTTCGTTCAAAATCGATATTTGGGCTTCCCTGGGGTCAAATAAGAGGAAGTGATTGGCAAAATTATAAAACGTGACCGCCATATTGAAATTCTTTGTTATTGGACCGATTTCGTTCAAAATCGATATTTGGGCTTCCCTGGGGTCAAATAAGAGGAAATTATTTGCAAAATTATAAAAAGTCGCCGACATATTGAAATTCTTTGTTATTGGACCGATTTCGTTCAAAATCGATATTTAGGCTTCCCTTGGTTCAAGAAAGAGGAAATAGATGCCAAAATTTTAAAAAGTGACCGCCATATTGAAATTCTTTGTTATTGGACCGATTTCGTTCAAAATCGATATTTGGGTTTCCCTGGGGTCAAATAAGAGGAAATGATTGGCAAAATTATAAAAAGGGACCGCCATATTGAAATTCTTTGTTATTGGACCGATTTATTTCAAAATCGATATTTAGGCTTCCCTGGGGACAAGTAAGAGGAAAATATTGGCAAAATTGTAAAAAGTCACCGCCATATTGAAATTCTTTGTTATTGGACCGATTTCGTTCAAAATCGATATTTGAGCTTTTCTGGGGTCAAGTAAGACGAAATGGATGCCAAAAATTAAAAAAAGTCGCCGCCATATTGAAATTCTTTGTTATTAGACCGATTTCGTTCAAAATCTATATTTGGGCTTCCCTGGGGTCAAATAAAAGGAAGTGATTGGCAAAATTATAAAAAGTGACCGCCATATTGAAATTCTTTGTTATTGGACCGATTTCGTTCAAAATCGATATTTTGGCTTCCCTTGGGTCAAGAAAGAGGAAATAGATGCCAAAATTTTAAAAGGTCGCCGCCATATGGAAATTCTTTGTTATTGGACCGATTTCGTTCAAAATCGATATTTAGGCTTCCCTTGGGTCAAGTAAGAGGAAATGGATGCCAAAAATTAAAAAAGTCGCCGCCATATTGAAATTCTTTGTTATTAGACCGATTTCGTTCAAAATCTATATTTGGGCTTCCCTGGGGTCAAATAAAAGGAAGTGATTGGCAAAATTATAAAAAGTGACCGCCATATTGAAATTCTTTGTTATTGGACCGATTTCGTTCAAGTTCGATATTTTGGCTTCCCTTGGGTCAAGAAAGAGGAAATAGATGGCAAAATTTTAAAAGGTCGCCGCCATATGGAAATTCTTTGTTATTGGACCGATTTCGTTCAAAATCGATATTTAGGCTTCCCTTGGGTCAAGTAAGAGGAAATGGATGCCAAAAATAAAAAAAGTCGCCGCCATATTGAAATTCTTTGTTATTGGACCGATTTCGTTCAAAATTGATATTTGGGCTTCCTTGGGGTCAAATAAGAGGAAATAGATGCCAAAATTTTTAAAAGTCACCGCCATATTGAAATTCAAAATTTATATTCAAAATCGATATTCCGGCTTCCTGTGGTCAAGAAAGAGGAAATGTTTGCCATAAGTTTTAAAAGTATGACGGCACCCCCCTCATCGCCGAGCGTCTAATAAAAGGAATCACACACAATATCAGAACAGAACATCATTCTCAGCAATCGCCTTCTATCAATAAAAATAACTACCTACACAAAGGAGTGTACCTTGTAATCGTTACGTAACAAGGATGGAACCCAATATTTCCATGTCTAACTAGACAACCCGGCTAACTATCCTAAGCTAGGTACGGCCTCCAAAACCACCCCTTTCTAGCCGTCTGTCTCCACCAAGAAGACCCTAGCAAATCTCCTTTCTAATTCGCTTATGGCCTATTATAAGGCAACGAAACACTACACCAAACTAAACCCTAAGACAAACAACGACCAATGAAATCAACGCTTCAAGACTACTGGAAATAGATGACGCTACCGTCTATTGTCAGTATACAACTGATCGCCGACAAGCACATGAGGACGTGGCTTACCTACGACGATTATACGAGTCAACACGATCGATATTGAATCACCCAGCGTCTTCAATTCTTCATCAGCTGTTTGAGACTTCGCCAGCGCCACCAGAATGTCCTCAAATGTGACGCTCTCAGCACGTGAGAATGTGACAGCGACAGGGTTCTCAGCTCCCTTGACATGTGGTTTGTCAGTAGTGAACTCCGAAATAAAAACTTTTTGCTTAAGCTGAATAGGCGGGATTTTTCATGCTTTTGAGTGAAAACGTTAAGTAGGGATCATACAGATCATTATAGATCGTTGCAGGTCGGCTTCAAGAATATGCCTAAAATGCTGCACGCTTTCATAAATGGCTAATAATTCGTGATAATAAGCCGGCCAAGATGATTGCTTGGTAGTCAGCTTTTTACTGAAAAATGCTATAGGTTGCCAGCCCTGCTTCACTTCTTGTTGAAGGCATGCACCGACATGAGAGCTCGATGCATCTGTAAATAACCCTTATCTAACATTTAAAATCTCAGCTAAAGCTGAACCAATTTGCATTAGCTAAAATTTCTTTGTAAATATTAAAAATACGCTCTAAATCGGGAGTCCCAGTAAAAGGTTTAGCACTTTTATCTTGAATTTTTGATAAAGCATCTATTAATGTTGCTTGAAGTCGCGCTATGCTAGGGAGAAATTTTCGATAAAAATTAATCATATCTTCTAAATCCCTGTACTGTTTTAGGTAGAGGAAAATCCTGTAAACTCTTAATGCGGTCAGCAGGAGAGCCAATCCCGGGAGCGCTTATTTTTTATCCAAGGAAACGAACCTCTGGAACATTAAAATGCCATTCTTCTCGTTATTAACTATACCGTATCCTTCAAAAACGTTTGAAAAGAATATGTAAATGTTTTGCATGCTGTTTGCTATCTTTTGAAGAAACTAAAATATCATCGACGTACGCGAACTAACAATCTAAACCACGAACAACTTTGAACCCAGAGAAGCCTAAATATCGATTTTGAACGAAATCGGTCCAATAACAAAGAATTTCAATTGGTGGCGACTTTTTTAATTTTTGGCATCCATTTCCTCTTTCTGGACCCAAGGGAAGCCTAAATATCGATTTTGAACGAAATCGGTCCAATAACAAAGAATTTAAATATGGCGGTCACTTTTTATAATTTTGCCAATCATTTCCTCTTATTTGACCCCAGGGAAGCCCAAATATCGGTTTTGAACGAAATCGGTCCAATAAAAAAGAATTTCAATATGGCGGTCACTTTTTAAAATTTTGGCATCTATTTCCTCTTTCTTGACCCAAGGGAAGCCTAAATATCGATTTTGAACGAAATCGGTCCAATAACAAAGAATTTCAATATGGGGGTCACTTTTTATAAATTTGCCATCATTTTCTCTTATTTGACCCCAGGGAAGCCCAAATATCGATTTTGAACGAAATCGGTCCAATAAAAAAGAATTTCAATATGGCGGCCACTTTTTATAATTTTGCCAATCATTTTCTCTTATTTGACCCCAGGGAAGCCCAGATATCGATTTTGAAAGAAATCGGTCCAAAAACAAAGAATTTCAATATGACGGTCACTTTTTAAAATTTTGGCATCTATTTCCTCTTTCTTGACCCAAGGGAAGCCTAAAATATCGATTTTGAACGAAATCGGTCCAATAACAAAGAATTTCTATATGGCGGCGACCTTTTAAAATTTTGGCATCTATTTCCTCTTTCCTGACCCAAGGGAAGCCTAAATATCGATTTTGAACTAAATCGGTCCAATAACAAAGAAGTTCAATATGGCGGTGACTTTTTATAATATTGCCAATCATTTCCTCTTATTTGGCCCCAGGGAAGGCCAAATATCGATTTTGAACGAAATCGGTCCAATAACAAAGAATTTCAATATGGCGGTCACTTTTTAAAATTTTGGCATCTATTTCCTCTTTCTTGACCCAAGGGAAGCCTAAATATCGATTTTGAACGAAATCGGTCCAATAACAAAGAATTTCAATATGGCGGTCACTTTTTATAATTTTGCCAATCATTTTCTCTTATTTCACCCCAGGGAAGCCCAAATATCGATTTTGAACGAAACAATAACAAAGAATTTCAATATAGCGGTGACTTTTTATAATATTGCCAATCATTTCCTCTTATTTGGCCCCAGGGAAGCCCAAATATCAATTTTGAACGAAATCGGTCCAATAACAAAGAATTTCAATATGGCGGTCACTTTTTAAAATTTTGGCATCTATTTCCTCTTTCTTGACCCAAGGGAAGCCTAAATATCGATTTTGAACGAAATCGGTCCAATAACAAAGAATTTCAATATGGCGGTCACTTTTTATAATTTTGCCAATCATTTTCTCTTATTTCACCCCAGGGAAGCCCAAATATCGATTTTGAACGAAATCGGTCCAATAACAAAGAATTTCAATATGGCGGTGACTTTTTATAATATCGCCAATCATTTCCTCTTATTTGGCCCCAGGGAAGCCCAAATATCGATTTTGAACGAAATCGGTCCAATAACAAAGAATTTCAATATGGCGGTCACTTTTTAAAATTTTGGCATCTATTTCCTCTTTCTTGACCCAAGGGAAGCCTAAATATCGATTTTGAACGAAATCGGTCCAATAACAAAGAATTTCAATATGGCGGTCACTTTTTATAATTTTGCCAATCATTTTCTCTTATTTGACCCCAGGGAAGCCCAAATATCGATTTTGAACGAAATCGGTCCAATAAAAAAGAATTTCAATATGGCGGCCACTTTTTATAATTTTGCCAATCATTTTCTCTTATTTGACCCCAGGGAAGCCCAGATATCGATTTTGAACGAAATCGGCCCAAAAACAAAGAATTTCAATATGGCGGTCACTTTTTAAAATTTTGGCATCTATTTCCTCTTTCTTGACCCAAGGGAAGCCTAAATATCGATTTTGAACGAAATCGGTCCAATAACAAAGAATTTCTATATGGCGGCGACCTTTTAAAATTTTGGCATCTGTTCCCTCTTTCCTGACCCAAGGGAAGCCTAAATATCGATTTTGAACTAAATCGGTCCAATAACAAAGAATTTCAATATGGTGGTGACTTTTTAATAATATTGCCAATCATTTCCTCTTATTTGACCCCAGGGAAGCTCAAATATCCATTTTGAACGAAATCGGTCCAATAACAAAGAATTTCAATATGGCGGTCACTTTTTATAATTTTGCCAATCATTTCCTCTTATTTGACCCCAGGAAAGCCCAAATATCGATTTTGAACGAAATCGGTCCAATAAAAAAGAATTTCAATATGGCGGTCACTTTTTAAAATTTTGGCATCTATTTCCTCTTTCTTGACCCAAGGGAAGCCAAAATATCGATTTTGAACGAAATCGGTCCAATAACAAAGAATTTCAATGTGGCGGTGACTTTTTATAATATTGCCAATCATTTCCTCTTATTTGGCCCTAGGGAAGCCCAAATATCGATTTTGAACGAAATCGGTCCAATAACAAAGAATTTCAATATGGCGGTCACTTTTTAAAATTTTGGCATCTATTTCCTCTTTCTTGACCCAAGGGAAGCCTAAATATCGATTTTGAACGAAATCGGTCCAATAACAAAGAATTTCAATATGGCGGTCACTTTTTATAATTTTGCCAATCATTTTCTCTTATTTGACCCCAGGGAAGCCCAAATATCGATTTTGAACGAAATCAGTCCAATAAAAAAGAATTTCAATATGGCGGCCACTTTTTATAATTTTGCCAATCATTTTCTCTTATTTGACCCCAGGGAAGCCCAGATATCGATTTTGAACGAAATCGGCCCAAAAACAAAGAATTTCAATATGGCGGTCACATTTTAAAATTTTGGCATCTATTTCCTCTTTCTTGACCCAAGGGAAGCCTAAATATCGATTTTGAACGAAATCGGTCCAATAACAAAGAATTTCTATATGGCGGCGACCTTTTAAAATTTTGGCATCTGTTCCCTCTTTCCTGACCCAAGGGAAGCCTAAATATCGATTTTGAACTAAATCGGTCCAATAACAAAGAATTTCAATATGGTGGTGACTTTTTATAATATTGCCAATCATTTCCACTTATTTGACCCCAGGGAAGCTCAAATATCCATTTTGAATGAAATCGGTCCAATAACAAAGAATTTCAATATGGCGGTCACTTTTTATAATTTTGCCAATCATTTCCTCTTATTTGACCCCAGGGAAGCCCAAATATCGATTTTGAACGAAATCGGTCCAATAACAAAGAATTTCAATATGGCGGTGACTTTTTATAATATTGCCAATCATTTCCTCTTATTTGACCCCAGGGAAGCCCAAATATCGATTTAGGACGAAATCGGTCCAATAACAAAGAATTTCAATATGGCGGTCACTTTTTATAATTTTGCCAATCATTTCCTCTTATTTGACCCCAGGGAAGCCCAAATATCGATTTTGAACGAAATCGGTCCAATTACAAAGAATTTCAATATGGCGGTCACTTTTTAAAATTTTGGCATCTATTTCCTCTTTCTTGACCCAAGGGAAGCCTAAATATCGATTTTGAACGAAATCGGTCCAATAACAAAGAATTTTTATATGGCGGCGACCTTTTAAAATTTTGGCATCTGTTTCCTCTTTCTTGACCCAAGGGAAGCCTAAAAATCGATTTTGAACTAAATCGGTCCAATAACAAAGAATTTCAATATGGAGGTCACTTTTTGAAATTTTGGCAACGATTTCCTCTTTCTTGACCTCTGGAAAGCCTAAATATTGATTTTGAATGAAATCGGTCCAATAACAAAGAATTTAAATGTGGCGGTGACTTTGTATAATTTTGGCAACGATTTCCTCTTTCTTGACCCAAGGAAAGCCTAAATATCGATTTTGAACGAAATCGGTCCAATGACAAAGAATTTCTATATGGCGGCGACCTTTTAAAATTTTGGCATCTGTTCCCTCTTTCCTGACCCAAGGGAAGCCTAAATATCGATTTTGAACGAAATCGGTCCAATAACAAAGAATTTCAATATGGCGGTCACTTTTTAAAATTTTGGCATCTATTTCCTCTTTCTTGACCCAAGGGAAGCCAAAATATCGATTTTGAACGAAATCGGTCCAATTACAAAGAATTTCAATATGGCGGTCACTTTTTAAAATTTTGGCATCTATTTCCTCTTATTTGACCCAAGGGAAGCCTAAATATCGATTTTGAACGAAATCGGTCCAATAACAAAGAATTTCTATATGGCGGCGACCTTTTAAAATTTTGGCATCTGTTTCCTCTTTCTTGACCCAAGGGAAGCCTAAATATCGATTTTGAACTAAATCGGTCCAATAACAAAGAATTTCAATATGGAGGTCACTTTTTGAAATTTTGGCAAAGATTTCCTCTTTCTTGACCTCTGGAAAGCCTAAATATTGATTTTGAATGAAATCGGTCCAATAACAAAGAATTTAAATGTGGCGGTGACTTTGTATAATTTTGGCAACGATTTCCTCTTTCTTGACCCAAGGGAAGCCTAAATATCGATTTTGAACGAAATCGGTCCAATGACAAAGAATTTCTATATGGCGGCGACCTTTTAAAATTTTGGCATCTGTTCCCTCTTTCCTGACCCAAGGGAAGCCTAAATATCGATTTTGAACGAAATCGGTCCAATAACAAAGAATTTCAATATGGCGGTCACTTTTTAAAATTTTGGCATCTATTTCCTCTTTCTTGACCCAAGGGAAGCCTAAATATCGATTTTGAACGAAATCGGTCCAATAACAAAGAATTTCAATATGGCGGTCACTTTTTATAATTTTGCCAATCATTTTCTCTTATTTGACCCCAGGGAAGCCCAAATATCGATTTTGAACGAAATCGGTCCAATAACAAAGAATTTCAATATGGTGGTGACTTTTTATAATATTGCCAATCATTTCCTCTTATTTGACCCCAGGGAAGCTCAAATATCCATTTTGAACGAAATCGGTCCAATAACAAAGAATTTCAATATGGCGGTCACTTTTTATAATTTTGCCAATCATTTCCTCTTATTTGACCCCAGGGAAGCCCAAATATCGATTTTGAACGAAATCGGTCCAATAAAAAAGAATTTCAATATGGCGGTCACTTTTTAAAATTTTGGCATCTATTTCCTCTTTCTTGACCCAAGGGAAGCCAAAATATCGATTTTGAACGAAATCGGTCCAATTACAAAGAATTTCAATATGGCGGTGACTTTTTATAATATTGCCAATCATTTCCTCTTATTTGACCCCAGGGAAGCCCAAATATCGATTTAGGACGAAATCGGTCCAATAACAAAGAATTTCAATATGGCGGTCACTTTTTATAATTTTGCCAATCATTTCCTCTTATTTGGCCCCAGGGAAGCCCAAATATCGATTTATAACGAAATCGGTCCAATTACAAAGAATTTCAATATGGCGGTCACTTTTTAAAATTTTGGCATCTATTTCCTCTTTCTTGACCCAAGGGAAGCCTAAATATCGATTTTGAACTAAATCGGTCCAATAACAAAGAATTTCAATATGGAGGTCACTTTTTGAAATTTTGGCAAAGATTTCCTCTTTCTTGACCTCTGGAAAGCCTAAATATTGATTTTGAATGAAATCGGTCCAATAACAAAGAATTTAAATGTGGCGGTGACTTTGTATAATTTTGGCAACGATTTCCTCTTTCTTGACCCAAGGGAAGCCTAAATATCGATTTTGAACGAAATCGGTCCAATGACAAAGAATTTCTATATGGCGGCGACCTTTTAAAATTTTGGCATCTGTTCCCTCTTTCCTGACCCAAGGGAAGCCTAAATATCGATTTTGAACGAAATCGGTCCAATAACAAAGAATTTCAATATGGCGGTCACTTTTTAAAATTTTGGCATCTATTTCCTCTTTCTTGACCCAAGGGAAGCCTAAATATCGATTTTGAACGAAATCGGTCCAATAACAAAGAATTTCAATATGGCGGTCACTTTTTATAATTTTGCCAATCATTTTCTCTTATTTGACCCCAGGGAAGCCCAAATATCGATTTTGAACGAAATCGGTCCAATAACAAAGAATTTCAATATGGTGGTGACTTTTTATAATATTGCCAATCATTTCCTCTTATTTGACCCCAGGGAAGCTCAAATATCCATTTTGAACGAAATCGGTCCAATAACAAAGAATTTCAATATGGCGGTCACTTTTTATAATTTTGCCAATCATTTCCTCTTATTTGACCCCAGGGAAGCCCAAATATCGATTTTGAACGAAATCGGTCCAATAAAAAAGAATTTCAATATGGCGGTCACTTTTTAAAATTTTGGCATCTATTTCCTCTTTCTTGACCCAAGGGAAGCCAAAATATCGATTTTGAACGAAATCGGTCCAATTACAAAGAATTTCAATATGGCGGTGACTTTTTATAATATTGCCAATCATTTCCTCTTATTTGACCCCAGGGAAGCCCAAATATCGATTTAGGACGAAATCGGTCCAATAACAAAGAATTTCAATATGGCGGTCACTTTTTATAATTTTGCCAATCATTTCCTCTTATTTGGCCCCAGGGAAGCCCAAATATCGATTTATAACGAAATCGGTCCAATTACAAAGAATTTCAATATGGCGGTCACTTTTTAAAATTTTGGCATCTATTTCCTCTTTCTTGACCCAAGGGAAGCCTAAATATCGATTTTGAACGAAATCGGTCCAATAACAAAGAATTTCTATATGGCGGCGACCTTTTAAAATTTTGGCATCTGTTTCCTCTTTCTTGACCCAAGGGAAGCCTAAATATCGATTTTGAACTAAATCGGTCCAATAACAAAGAATTTCAATATGGAGGTCACTTTTTGAAATTTTGGCAACGATTTCCTCTTTCTTGACCTCTGGAAAGCCTAAATATTGATTTTGAATGAAATCGGTCCAATAACAAAGAATTTAAATGTGGCGGTGACTTTGTATAATTTTGGCAACGATTTCCTCTTTCTTGACCCCAGGGAAGCCCAAATATCGATTTTGATCGAAATCGGTGCATTTACAAAGAATTTCAATATGGCGGCGACTTTTTTAATTTTTGGTATCCATTTCCTCTTTCTTGACCACAGGGAAGCCCAAATATCGAATTTGAACGAAATCGGTCGAAAAACAAAGAATTTCAATATGGCGGCGACTTTTTCAATTTTTGGCATCCATTTCCTCTGTGTAGAAGAAGATTAATATCGTGGTTGAGCTAGCAATTAAAATATCGATGCCATCATCGACCATCCCTACGCAGACAACAATGTTTATAGGCTTTCGCCTCCTTACGGATCCGAAAGGATGCGTACGCATCCTTACGGATCCGTAAGGACGCGTACGCATCCTTACGGATTCGTAAGGACGCGTACGCATCCTTTCGGATCCGTAAGGACGCGATCCTTACAAGTGTGTCTTATAGCATCGGCATAAATGCGAATCGATCCTCACAGATGTGGTTCCACCCTTACTGTCTCTGGGGTACTAATGTGTCACCAGTTTGCTTCACTTTTCTACCTTCCCTCTTAACATGTGACCAGTCCATCTCCACTTCTGCTGGTCAATTCGCGTCAATATGTCTGTGACCCTGGTTCTTGCTCATATATCGCAGTTCAGAATAATTTTGTCACAGAACACTATTACTCCTAGCGGAGAAGAATGACAACTTCATAGTAAAAAACAGGGGACCGTTCTCACTAGTGCCATCTACATTCAACCCTTTGAAAACTCTTTGAAGGCGGGAGATTCAAATGTGGAATTAATCTACATATCCATATTAAATTTCTAGATATGGTATTTTGACTCTAAAGAGAACTTGGTATTTTTAAAATACAAGTTAATACAAATACAAGCATACTTACTTCGTTCCATTGCGCGCTGACATTTCGCCAGCTTATCTCTATGATGTGAAGTTAGTGACCATCCATAATATGGATGTACATGCATTCTCCCATGCATAACATATTATGTTATGCATGGGAGAATGCATGTACATACCTATCAACTGTTTTTTCTTTATACCTAGTATGTTCCTAGCTTTTCCCTTGAACAACCCCATGTTGTAATAATGCGGGAACACCGTCGATGGAAGTTCGAGAAGCATCTCTTGTAATACAGGAGACAGAGACGGCTAGGGCGCCATTCAGCAAAATTCACCTCGTGGGAACGCCGTACCACCTCCCGCCCTTTCGTCGCCTGCATGCGGGTACGTACTTCAGTGTGCGTAAATTTTTTGTATTTATAAGAAAATCCTTTTTATTTTCGAACTGAAAATGGTTAAGTATAAGTTTTATAGACGTCACAATAATATTCAATTAAGTGCCCCACGTCTGGCACAGTGTGTTAATGGGGACAGTGCCCCTACAATTATTTGCGTAGTCCTTTTTAATAATATAGATAATATTTTAATGTACTCTGTGATATAGATTATTGGCACATTTGAATCTCCCGCCTTCAAAGAGATGTCGTGGGATGAATGTAGATGGCGCTATTGAAAACTATCCCCTTTTCTAAAAGTTGTCATTCGGTATTCTGTGGGCGTTGCCAAAGAGAATGTAATTGGTCGTGTTCGTGGTCTATGTTTTTCTTTGTCTATGTCGCCATTTTGACCTGTGATTTTGACCGCTTTTTATCACAGTTTATATTGATTTAGGGTGGAACCACATTTGTGAGGATCCTTTCGGATTTCGCCCATACAAAACTGTCAAATTCCATAGAAACGTGTACGGATCAAATCGGCTTTTCGATGCGTACACGAATGTATGAAAAATGACAGTTTTGTATAGGCAAAACCCGAATCGATCCTCACAAATGTGGTTCCACCCTTATAATATCTGTGCTTTGGTGGCTTTGTATTTGTAATTTGATTCTTTATCTTTGGTCTGTAATGTACCCCAGTTTAATTTACAGTGATCTGTGATGTACCCAAGAGAATATAACCACTACGTTTAAGGGTGGAACCACATCTGTGAGGATCGATTCGCATTTATGCCGATGCTATAAGACACACTTGTAAGGATCGCGTCCTTACGGATCCGAAAGGATGCGTACGCGTCCTTACGGATCCGTAAGGATGCGTACGCGTCCTTACGGATCCGTAAGGATGCGTACGCATCCTTTCGGATCCGTAAGGAGACGAAAGCCTATAAACATTGATGTCTGCGTAGGGATGGTCGATGATGGCATCGATATTTTAATTGCTAGCTCAACCACGATATTAATCTTCTACACAGAGGAAATGGATGCCAAAAATTGAAAAAGTCGCCGCCATATTGAAATTCTTTGTTTTTCGACCGATTTCGTTCAAAATCGATATTTAGGCTTCCCTTGGGTCAAGAAAGAGAAAATAGATGCCAAAATTTTAAAAAGTCACCGCCATATTGAAATTCTTTGTTTTTCGACCGATTTCGTTCAAAATCGATATTTAGGCTTCCCTTGGGTCAAGAAAGAGGAAATAGATGCCAAAATTTTAAAAAGTGACCGCCATATTGAAATTCTTTGTTATTGGACCGATTTCGTTCAAAATCGATATTTAGGCTTCCCTTGGGTCAAGAAAGAGGAAATAGATGCCAAAATTTTAAAAAGTGACCGCCATATTGAAATTCTTTGTTATTGGACCGATTTCGTTCAAAATCGATATTTAGGCTTTCCTTGGGTCAAGAAAGAGGAAATAGATGCCAAAATTTTAAAAAGTGACCGCCATATTGAAATTCTTTGTTATTGGACCGATTTCGTTCAAAATCGATATTTGGGCTTCCCTGGGGTCAAATAAGAGGAAATGATTGGCAAAATTATAAAAAGTGACCGCCATATTGAAATTCTTTGTTATTGGACCGATTTCGTTCAAAATCGATATTTAGGCTTCCCTTGGGTCAAGAAAGAGGAAATAGATGCCAAAATTTTAAAAAGTGACCGCCATATTGAAATTCTTTGTTATTGGACCGATTTCGTTCAAAATCGATATTTGGGCTTCCCTGGGGCCAAATAAGAGGAAATGATTGGCAAAATTATTAAAAGTGACCGCCACATTGAAATTCTTTTTTATTGGACCGATTTCGTTCAAAATCGATATTTGGGCTTCCCTGGGGTCAAATAAGAGAAAATGATTGGCAAAATTATAAAAAGTCGCCGCCATATTGAAATTCTTTGTTATTGGACCGATTTCGTTCAAAATCGATATTTAGGCTTCCCTTGGGTCAAGAAAGAGGAAATAGATGCCAAAATTTTAAAAAGTGACCGCCATATTGAAATTCTTTGTTATTGGACCGATTTCGTTCAAAATCGATATTTGGGCTTCCCTGGGGTCAAATAAGAGGAAATGATTGGCAAAATTATAAAAAGTGACCGCCATATTGAAATTCTTTGTTATTGGACCGATTTCGTTCAAAATCGATATTTAGGCTTCCCTTGGGTCAAGAAAGAGGAAATAGATGCCAAAATTTTAAAAAGTGACCGCCATATTGAAATTCTTTGTTATTGGACCGATTTCGTTCAAAATCGATATTTAGGCTTCCCTTGGGTCAAGAAAGAGGAAATAGATGCCAAAATTTTAAAAAGTGACCGCCATATTGAAATTCTTTGTTATTGGACCGATTTCGTTCAAAATCGATATTTGGGCTTCCCTGGGGCCAAATAAGAGGAAATGATTGGCAAAATTATTAAAAGTGACCGCCACATTGAAATTCTTTTTTATTGGACCGATTTCGTTCAAAATCGATATTTGGGCTTCCCTGGGGTCAAATAAGAGAAAATGATTGGCAAAATTATAAAAAGTCGCCGCCATATTGAAATTCTTTGTTATTGGACCGATTTCGTTCAAAATCGATATTTAGGCTTCCCTTGGGTCAAGAAAGAGGAAATAGATGCCAAAATTTTAAAAAGTGACCGCCATATTGAAATTCTTTGTTATTGGACCGATTTATCATCTATTACAAGATGATCTCAACTCTATTGTAGACTGGTGTGCTAAAAATAGAATGACTCTTAACGTTTCCAAATGCGCGCACATAAAATTCACCCGTAAAAAGAACATACTAGGAACTGGCTACTTTATTCACAACCATCAGCTTGAGGAGGTTTCAGTCATCAGGGATCTCGGTATTATGATCGATAGTAAGCTTACATTCAAGGAACACATCAACCAAATAGTCTCCCGAGCGTGGAAGCTACTGGGTTTCATTAAACGTAACACGAGTGACTTTATGAGAACCGACTGCATTATAAAAATATTTAATGCACTAGTGCGTAGTATCCTGGAATACGCAGTCCCGGCATGGAACCCGCACTACAAAATCCACACTTCAAGAATAGAGCGAGTTCAACGCTCCTTCACGAGGTACCTAGCCTTCAAAGACAACTCTTGTCCTTAAGAAGCTGACTATGACACACGCTTGAAACATTTTAAAATCCAATCCCTGGAAAAACGCAGGTTGGTGACTGACCTCTTAACACTTTATAAAATAGTCCACAGCACCTTGGATTCCCCTGACCTGTTGTACCACGTCAGCATTCATGTCCCTCGACGACCCTCTAGACATCCTATCAAAAACATCTTCCAGCCCCACTTCTCTAAATCTAACCTAGGCAAATTCGCCCCAATAAATCGAATTATTAATGCATACAATAACTCGACGTGCCCTGACATTGACATATTCCATGATAGTTTGTTTAGCTTTAAGAAAAAATTGTACATATCAGCATGAATAATTTATGTTAATATCATCTAATTCAAATTAATAATATCTATTCCTTAGCTTTGACATTGTAAATATTTAATAACTGTATCTTGCTAGCTATGACATTGTTAATATTTATTAATTATTTAAAATTTTGATCGGAGTTACCCTGGCAATGTTGAATATGCCTATAATTGGTAATTTGTAACAGCATTAGAATTTATTAAGCACATTGTATTATTTAAAGTGTATATTGCAATTTATCGCTGGCATATCTATTAAATAAATAAATAAATAAATAGATTTCGTTCAAAATCGATATTTGGGCTTCCCTGGGGTCAAATAAGAGGAAATGATTGGCAAAATTATAAAAAGTGACCGCCATATTGAAATTCTTTGTTATTGGACCGATTTCGTTCAAAATCGATATTTAGGCTTCCCTTGGGTCAAGAAAGAGGAAATAGATGCCAAAATTTTAAAAAGTGACCGCCATATTGAAATTCTTTGTTATTGGACCGATTTCGTTCAAAATCGATATTTAGGCTTCCCTTGGGTCAAGAAAGAGGAAATAGATGCCAAAATTATAAAAAGTCGCCGCCATATTGAAATTCTTTGTTATTGGACCGATTTCGTTCAAAATCGATATTTAGGCTTCCCTTGGGTCAAGAAAGAGGAAATAGATGCCAAAATTTTAAAAAGTGACCGCCATATTGAAATTCTTTGTTATTGGACCGATTTCGTTCAAAATCGATATTTGGGCTTCCCTGGGGTCAAATAAGAGGAAATGATTGGCAAAATTATAAAAAGTGACCGCCATATTGAAATTCTTTGTTATTGCACCGATTTCGTTCAAAATCGATATTTGGGCTTCCCTGGGGTCAAATAAGAGGAAATGATTGGCAAAATTATAAAAAGTGACCGCCATATTGAAATTCTTTGTTATTGGACCGATTTCGTTCAAAATCGATATTTAGGCTTCCCTTGGGTCAAGAAAGAGGAAATAGATGCCAATATTTTAAAAAGTGACCGCCATATTGAAATTCTTTGTTATTGGACAGATTTCGTTCAAAATCAATATTTAGGCTTCTCTGGGTTCAAAGTTGTTCGTGGTTTAGATTTTTAGTTCGCGTACGTCGATGATATTTTAGTTTCTTCAAAAGATAGCGAACAGCATGCAAAACATTTACGTATTCTTTTCAAACGTTTTTGAAGGATACGGCCGTCATACTTTTAAAACTTATGGCAAATATTTCCTCTTTCTTGACCACAGGAAGCCGAAATATCGATTTTGAATATCGATTTTGAATTTCAATATGGCGGTGACTTTTTAAAATTTTGGCATCTATTTTCTCTTTCTTGTCTCAAGGGAAGCCTAAATATCGATTTTGAACGAAATCGGTCCAATAACAAAGAATTTCAATATGGCGGTCACTTTTTATAATTTTGCCAATCATTTCCTCTTATTTGACCCCAAGGAAGCCCAAACATCGATTTTGAACGAAATCTTTCCAATAAAAAAGAATTTCAATATGGCGGTCACTTTTTAAAATTTTGGAATCTATTTCCTCTTTCTTGACCCAAGGGAAGCCTAAATATCGATTTTGAACGAAACGGTCCAATAACAAAGAATTTCAATATGGCGGCGACTTTTTATAATTTTGCAAATCATTTCCTCTTATTTGACCCCAGGGAAGCCTAAATATCGATTTTGAACGAAATCGGTCCAATAACAAAGAATTTCAATATGGCGGCGACCTTTTAAAATTTTGCCATCTATTTCCTCTTTCTTGACCCAAGGGAAGCCTAAATATCGATTTTGAACGAAATCGGTCCAATAACAAAGAATTTCAATATGGCGGCGACTTTTTATAATTTTGCAAATCATTTCCTCTTATTTGAGCCCAGGGAAGCCCAAATATCGATTTTGAACGAAATCGGTCCAATAACAAAGAATTTCAATATGGCGGTCACTTTTTATAATGTTGCCAATCATTTCCTCTTATTTGACCCCAGGGAAGCCCAAATATCGATTTTGAACGAAATCGGTCCAATAACAAAGAATTTCAATATGGCGGTCACTTTTTAAAATTTTGGCATCTATTTCCTCTTTCTTGACCCAAGGGAAGCCTAAATATCGATTTTGAACGAAATCGGTCCAATAACAAAGAATTTCAATATGGCGGCGACTTTTTATGATTTTGCAAATCATTGCCTCTTATTTGAGCCCAGGGAAGCCCAAATATCGATTTTGAACTAAATCGGTCCAATAACAAAGAATTTCAATATGGCGGTCACTTTTTATAATGTTGCCAATCATTTCCTCTTATTTGACCCCAGGGAAGCCCAAATATCGATTTTGAACGAAATCGGTCCAATAACAAAGAATTTCAATATGGCGGTCACTTTTTAAAATTTTGCCATCTATTTCCTCTTTCTTGACCCAAGGGAAGCCTAAATATCGATTTTGAACGAAATCGGTCCAATAACAAAGAATTTCAATATGGCGGCGACTTTTTATAATTTTGCAAATCATTTCCTCTTATTTGAGCCCAGGGAAGCCCAAATATCGATTTTGAACGAAATCGGTCCAATAACAAAGAATTTCAATATGGCTGTCACTTTTTATAATTTTGCAAATCATTTCCTCTTATTTGACCCCAGGGAAGCCCAAATATCGATTTTGAACGAAATCGGTCCAATAACAAAGAATTTCAATATGGCGGTCACTTTTTATAATGTTGCCAATCATTTCCTCTTATTTGACCCCAGGGAAGCCCAAATATCGATTTTGAACGAAATCGGTCCAATAACAAAGAATTTCAATATGGCGGTCACTTTTTAAAATTTTGCCATCTATTTTCTCTTTCTTGACCCAAGGGAAGCCTAAATATCGATTTTGAACGAAATCGGTCCAATAACAAAGAATTTCAATATGGCGGCGACTTTTTATAATTTTGCAAATCATTTCCTCTTATTTGAGCCCAGGGAAGCCCAAATATCGATTTTGAACGAAATCGGTCCAATAACAAAGAATTTCAATATGGCTGTCACTTTTTATAATTTTGCAAATCATTTCCTCTTATTTGACCCCAGGGAAGCCCAAATATCGATTTTGAACGAAATCGGTCCAATAACAAAGAATTTCAATATGGCGGTCACTTTTTAAAATTTTGGCATCTATTTCCTCTTTCTTGACCCAAGGGAAGCCTAAATATCGATTTTGAACGAAATCGGTCGAATAACAAAGAATTTCAATATGGCGGCCACTTTTTAAAATTTTGCCATCTATTTCCTCTTTCTTGACCCAAGGGAAGCCTAAATATCGATTTTGAACGAAATCGGTCCAATAACAAAGAATTTCAATATGGCGGCGACTTTTTATAATTTTGCCAATCATTTTCTCTTATTTGAGCCCAGGGAAGCCCAAATATCGATTTTGAACGAAATCGGTCCAATAACAAAGAATTTCAATATGGCGGTCACTTTTTATAATTTTGCCAATCACTTCCTCTTATTTGACCCCAGGGAAGCCCAAATATCGATTTTGAACGAAATCGGTCCAATAACAAATAATTTCAATATGGCGGTCACTTTTTAAAATTTTGGCATCTATTTCCTCTTTCTTGACCCAAGGGAAGCCTAAATATCGATTTTGAACGAAATTGGTCCAATAACAAAGAATTTCAATATGGCGGCGACTTTTTATAATTTTGCAAATCATTTCCTCTTATTTGAGCCCAGGGAAGCCCAAATATCGATTTTGAACGAAATCGGTCCAATAACAAAGAATTTCAACATGGCGGAAAAGTGGCACCTGTGTTTGCATACATACTTGAGATAAAAACTAATTTCATCGATATATCGATACTTTTTGGCACTTCATGCATTTCCCTAGTTGCCGATGACGCTTTCGCACGCGTAAGGATCCTTACGGATCCGTAAGGATCCTTTCGGATCCGTTTGCGTCCGTAAGGATCCGTTCGCATCCTTACGGATCCGTAAGGATGCGAAAGGATCCTTTCGCATGCGAAACGTGAGCTACACTTGTAAGGATTTTAGGCACTTTTAGGTACAAAAAATGCGAAAGCCGAATCGATGCGAAAAGCCGAATTGATCCGTTCACGTTTCTATGGAATTTGACAGTTTTGTATGGGCGAAATCCGAAACGATCCTCACAGGTGTGGTTCCACCCTAATGCACAGACCAGGAACTAGCGGTGGGTCGTAATCGCTTTTACACGTAATCGGTTGTACGTAGTTTCGCGGGTACGCGTAATCTGTTTCAGTAACGATTATTTTCGTAACTAGTTACTTCCATAAACAAAGCGACGATTTGTACACCTACTACTTACATGATCGTTACGCTTACGACTATAGAGACGATATATCATCTACAAGATAAACTGTTACGTGTTAAAAATGAGTTTTATTTATTATTTTAAATTTTAAATAATTTTGTCCAATCGGGCAAAAGTAAATAAACGAATGAAAAATTTAGTAAGTGAATGAACTTTCCTCCTCTATCCAGGCTTAGAACTGGCAAATCTATGGATAAAAATTTCAGTATTTTATATATTTTTTTATTGATTACGTTATGCAGGCGTATTTAGAAGTTACTATTTTAGATTAATTAAATTTAATGTATAGTTATGAGTTATTTTTTACAGAACACTATTTAAAGTAGGTCTATTATGTATACTTAAGTATACAAAATAGGTACATAAATATGCAATTTTTAGTAAATTTTAAATCAATTTGGATCTAGTTTTACATTTAAATATTACTAGCGGGCATCACCCGCGACTTCGTCCGCGTGGATATAGTTTTTAAAATCCATGGTATACCAACCATACCATATAACCATGCAAAAAATCACGTCGATCCGTAGCCCTGTTGCGGCATGATTGAAGGACAAACCAACAAACCAAAACACCAACAAACAAACACACTTTCGCATTTATAATATTAGTAAGAACGTTAACTGTGTGTTAGATAGGCACGTAACGCAACATTCATCAATAGTCCATTACACAGGTAAACTAATAAAATAAGTCTAAAATTAGAACAAAAAAACCCCAATCCCAGGTCAAGTTTTCTCCCGACAACTATTATTAAAGAAACATACCTACATACTTAAGAAACATAATGAACTTTGTCGCAAGCATATAACGCACAAGTTCGCATAATCTTTATTTGCCATGTCAAAGTTTGTAGTAAAACAAACTATAACTCATTCTTTTTATTGTACGGATTATGTACCAGCCGACCTACCTGCTCGCTAGCTCAAATATCCCGAGACATTGGCGAAATATTTATGTTAAGTGTGTCATACGCATACAATCAATTGAAGTGGTTGTAACTTGTAACTTGTTTAAGTGGATGTGATAAGTGATGTGAGTTGAAGTACCCAGTGTCTGTGATTCGGTTACGCGCCGCGTCACTTGAACGCGTTGTTTATGAAGTGCTTACGTAAAATAATCGTTACATTCTGAACCACGAAACTACGTATTCGATTATCAGTCCCACAACTAGTTTCTCGAACCGATTACGTTACAAAACGCCCACTACTACCAGGAACAACAAGAGTTTAATGTACTTTGTGTTTGATGCTCTCTATCTTAATCTTGGATTTTATTTTGGTGAAAGCATTTTAATTAACAATCAACATGCGGTGCTACGCGCCCTTCTGTAAAACCACTGCGGAGACATTCTCGGGATCCGCGGCGGTCACGCTCCACGAGTGAGTACCTTAGTAGATACTATGATACTATTTAAGCTCAGATAGCTTTTCTCTCTGGAAGCTAGGAGCAGTCGTGAGGACATTATCATTAATTACTTCAAAATTAGTATCCATTCTTAGATCTCTTACCCGCAGGCCACAATTCGGAACCAAAGGTGTATACAGGTAGATAGGTCCCCTCTGGGCAGAAATGAGAGATCTTTGTTTGTGTGTCACACACACACCCACATTCACACTCTCATCATTACAACTCAATGTTGAACTGGTGTAATCTGCAGGTTCCCCAGTGACTCGCATCTCCGTGCTGCCTGGCTCAGAGCCCTCGGCAGACAAGACACTCCCCTCCCAGACCCTGCTGTGGTCTGCTCGCAGCATTTCCTGAGCGATGACATGTATGAAATGGAAAGTGGCTCAAGGCAAATTCGTGCTGGTGCGATTCCATCAACAGTGCAGGTAACTTGCTAGGGTTTAAGTTGCAAGGTAATTATATGCAATATATCTTGTTATGTTGATAATATACAGTGAAATGAAATGAAATTTATTTGTATAAACATGAGTAATAACAGTATGGCGTTAATTATAATGTAGTTCCAAACATGTTTTGCCTCAATTCTAGCGTGCAAAATATTATAATTAGTAAGTATAGTTATAGTCAACATATATTTTATTTTATTCATTTTTAGCCAATCCTGAACAGTTTTTTGTAGGGTTATTAAAGGTGTTAGGTTATTAGTCTAGGGTTGTGGACTTTGGCGGTTGACCTATACCCTTCTTGGAGAGGAGGCCTGCGCTCAGTTGTTGGCTGTTGATGGGTTGCTGATGATGATGAATTAGTGAATATATTATCTTTGCAGGTCTGCATGATCTGCCTGGAGACAGACAGCAAGCTGTATCTAATGAGCAAACACAACTTGGAAGAAGCATATCAACACTTAACTGGAAATCCTGTAAGCATTTTTTATAATTCGATCACAAGATAGTTCTTGACTGTGATCTCACCTGATGTTAAGAGACAATGCAGTCTAAGATGGTATCGGGCTAACTTGGAAGGGGTATGGCAGTGTACATTCAACCCCAATTTGTTTCTACACATTATGCTGGAATGCTAAATCGTTTGGCGGCATGTGCTTGACAGTAGGGTGGTAACTAGCCAGGAACAAAGCTTCCCACCAGGCCAGACCAGAGACAATTCAGAAATTATAAATTCAATAATTGCCACAGCTGGGAATCAAACCCCAGACCACTTCGCCAGGGAGGTAGTTAAGTTAGTCTTTAAAATGAACACCCTGTGCAGGATTCAGGACTTCAACTTAGGCCTTAATGGCCCAACAGTTAAATGTGCAGACTGAACACCGAAAGGTTGCCAGTTCAATCCCCACCTGTTGCACTATTGTCACACGCACTCCTAACACAAGCTTGCCGCTGATGTGGAGGGGAGAGGGGAATGTTAGTCTAGTTCAGCTTGGCTTATATACAGTTTTAAAAGAAAACTACATCTATGAAAAAAATTACATTACTATGTGTTGCTCCATTTCTGCCTGATTGAAGAACAAACCTACAAACTAACACATCAAATACCTAATTGGGCAACTGATATTTTTATATATATTTTTCATAATGCTATTCAAATTTTTCTTTTTTAAATATCTTTACTAGTCTTTGAAATTTACAGCTTTAAAGTTCAGGAATCTAGACAGAGAGAGAGAGAGTGCTTCTGAGGTGGTGACGTCACGCATCTCCATACACTTCTCATAGTTTCATGCTAGAAAGAGACAGATACAGTGGCAGTAAAACAGCTTACAACTTATTTGTTTTTGGACCAATTTATTTTCTGTTCTTATAAATGTTATTCTTACATGTTGCATTTTTGATTATAATTAATGAATATCAACATATTCACAACTTTAAAAACAAATCAACATCATTTATTTCATGTAGGGCAACTTGTGGCCTCCTATGATAAGTCAAGAATCTACCACCGGTTCGGAAAGCTGATTCTGCTGAGAAGAGCTGGCAAGAAACTCAGCAGTTGCTCTTTTCAAAACAAAAAATAATTTTACAAAATGTAGCTTATCTGTCTTGTGGGCAGCTGAAGCAAAGGCAAAGGATTAGAGTAGAACAGAACAGAAATATTTTTTATTTAAATAAACTTTTTTAGAGCTTTTGAATCATCAAATGAATCAACCACTGGTTCGGAATGGTACTAACAATTCAATACATGTTAAGATGGGCAGACAGAAAGTAGCACCATGGCCCATTCCCGTCGGTCTTTATTTACATACAATATGTTGTTTCAGCCTTGTGACCTGGGAAACCTGAAACAGACACTTTGTGTGCATTGCGCTCAGAGCTTGAGAAACTTTAGCAGATTTAGAGACAAGGCCTTGAGAGCCCGAGGGCTGCTGATGGACTTGGTTCAACAACGTGAACTAGTGAGTGCCTAATACATATCTCATGTGCTGCGACACTGTTCTATCTCGAAAATTCTTTTTTTTATTGTATTTTTTCAAAAAATGTGTCAAAAAGCTTTCAAATCTTAAGTCTTTGCACATGAAAATGAAATGAGGAAATGTTGATTGCTAGTTGAATCTTTTTCTTAATTCTTCTTGTTGCGTACAGCTGCTGTATCGTGTGTCGTGAGACGTGTGGTGCGTCGTCAGCAAGTGTATACTTGTTGCGTACAGCTGCTGTGTCGTGTGTCGTGACACGTATGGTGCGTCGTCAGCAAGTGTATACTTGTTGCGTACAGCTGCTGTGTCGTGTGTCGTGACACGTGTGGTGCGTCGTCAGCAAGTGTATACTTGTTGCGTACAGCCGCTGTGTCGTGTGTCGTGACACGTGTGGTGCGTCGTCAGCAAGTGTATACTTGTTGCGTACAGCCGCTGTGTCGTGTATCGTGACACGTTTGGTGCGTCGTCAGCAAGTGTATACTTGTTGCGTACAGCCGCTGTATCGTGTGTCGTGAGACGTGTGGTGCGTCGTCAGCAAGTGTACACTTGTTGCGTACAGCCGCTGTGTCGTGTGTCGTGAGACGTGTGGTGCGTCGTCAGCAAGTGTATACTTGTTGCGAACAGCCGCTGTGTCGTGTGTCGTGACACGTGTGGTGCGTCGTCAGCAAGTGTATACTTGTTGCGTACAGCCGCTGTGTCGTATGTCGTGACACGTGTGGTGCGTCGTCAGCAAGTGTATACTTGTTGCGTACAGCCGCTGTATCGTGTGTCGTGAGACGTGTGGTGCGTCGTCAGCAAGCTAAGTGTATACTTGTTGCGTACAGCTGCTGTGTCGTGTGTCGTGACACGTGTGGTGCGTCGTCAGCAAGTGTATACTTGTTGCGTACAGCCGCTGTATCGTGTGTCGTGAGACGTGTGGTGCGTCGTCAGCAAGTGTATACTTGTTGCGTACAGCTGCTGTGTCGTGTGTCGTGACACGTGTGGTGCGTCGTCAGCAAGTGTATACTTGTTGCGTACAGCCGCTGTATCGTGGCCGTAAAACCAGTAACAACATAGGGGCATGACGGCAAAGCCAACACGGCTTGCGCGGTGGACTATGGCCTATAACTCTCTGCGAGGTGACCTGCGCTCAGCAGTGAGCCGCTGACGGGTAGTTGATGATGATGATGATGATTATAATAATTGAGCTCTCTCAATAGTAAACTTGTTTGTCCACAGATAACAAGACTTCATGTTAAAAGGATAAACCGCACAAGACACCAATTAAAAAGCAATATGGTAGCGACAATGTTGGCACCTGATCATTGTGATTTACACATACTAGAAGACATACAGAGGGAATCAGAAGACACCATCGACACAGATGTAGTAAAAACTGAAGCAAACAACGAGTTAATTTTGGTTGATGAAGACATGGAGGTAACACAGGATATATTCAAGTGCGAAAGTGCCCCCTACCAATGTACACTTTGTTTCAAGGAATTTGTTCTTGAACATGCGTACTTGCAACATTTGAGCACGCATCTTCAGGTAAGACATGTTGATGTATTTGCTGTTTCTGTTTCAAACTCAAACGTTGAAGCACTTTTGTCAACTTGCTGAGTCCATGAACTGGCTGGATCTGAGGAGAACAAAGTTAGCGACGTAACTCATCGAGTTGCGAGCTGAAGGGGCAATGGGCGGAGCACATAGTTCAAAGAATTGATGCTCGTGGAATTCTGTTATAGAACGTCACGCCCATTCCCACAAACGACTTTCGGACTTTCTTGAGGCTTAGTCGAGGAATCACGAGCCTACTTGTATTTCTCATTTGCCTATCGTGTAAATCACCCTTTTTGTGACTGTACTCCGACTCGCTCAAGCTAGCTCAAGACGGAAGTATAATGAGCTTACTTTTCATTCGGCAGAGCGGCGCCGCTGCTCAACAGCTGAGTGACGAACCTCAACAGCTGAGTGACGAACCTCAACAGCTGAGTGACGACCTTCAACAGCTGAGTGACGACCCTCAACAGCTGAGTGACGAACCTCAACAGCTGAGTGACGACCTTCAACAGCTGAGTGACGACCCTCGCCCTTCCGCTGACTTCCCTCCCACGTCAGGTGAGATACAGCTCCGTTATTCCTTCACATTTCACTGAATATACATTCTATTTCAACTGAAAAAAAGAATGTGGTTCTCCATTGGTCGTCGCGTATGTACCTATATGGATAAGTCGCGCGCAGGTTCGCCGATGGCTGCCCCTCCCGCCTTCACCGGTGTATATTTGTGTATAATATGTAAATATTTTTTAAATATGAATATGCATTACATTTTACAGAGTTGTTCGATTTTGATTATTGTTTTTTTTATTGGATAGGTCGATCCTCGAAATTAGTCACATTTAAAGAAAATTACAATGTATAGAGAAAGTCCGAGATAATACTGAAGGGTACACATAATATGTACCCTTCAGTATTATCTCTGACTTACACACTTACACATAATATTGTAGCTAATAAAGGATCATCTGTAAAAATATTGAATAGAAAGAAGCACATTTATTATTCATACAAACTTATTCAATCGATACAATGCGCTTGCCCTACGACTGAACTTGAACAGGTCACAACGCGCGCGGCGCGCGGTCGTAGGGACACCGACGCGTTATGTCTTCTAGGGTTGTGCTAAGATTGTTGTCGGTGAAAACTTTCAGTGTGGTTTACTCAAAAACTATAAGGGCTTCGAGTCCAATGCCTGTGCTGCAGAGTTCTGTATGTAGGGTACAAGTCTTGACCGTCCAGTCAGTCACCTTTCCTTTTATATATTTACTTACAGCTTACTTTACATACTTCTGTAGAAAATTACCTTCCGTCTGGTGAAATCTGATAAAGAGCTGTAGAAAAGTCCACTCGTGCAAGCCAGAGTTCCTTTCATTCCGTCCCAACTACTCGTTTATCATATGTTATCAAGCAAAGCCATAAGAAATATAATTAATAATGTTTGGTTGCAGTCGCTCTGCCCGCGAGCCGTGCGACGAATAACGAAACGAAAGTGCCTCCAGCTGAAGAAGACGACTCACACGACGAACAAGACGTGCCTGCGAGTGGTATTGCCGCGGACGATGTCAGCTGTCAGGCGACTAGTCAGAATAAAGTTCCTACGACACTGAATAACCCTAACTTATCAAGTTTACAAAGTATAACATTTTATTCAAGTAATGACGTTAATGTACCGTATAATAGTTCACCAGCGAATGTTGAGAGGAAATTGTTTTCCTGTGACGTGTGCCCAAAAATGTTCAAACAAAAACGTTTCTTGATAAATCACATAAAAACTCATTCTGAAGTGATGCAGTTGAATTGCAAGGTTTGCCAATACAAATGTAAAAATGAAAATGCTTTGAAGAGGCATATGCACGTTCACACTGGCGACAAGCCTTTTGCTTGTGAGCTATGTAATTATAAATGTTCATGTAAGAGTCATTTAATACGTCACATGAGAACTCACACTGGCGACAAGCCTTTCGCTTGTGAGCTATGTAAGTATAAATGTTCACAAAAGGGTCATTTAATAAAGCACATGAGAACTCACACTGGCGACAAGCCTTTCGCTTGTGAGTTATGCCAGTATAAATGTTCACAAAAGAGTAGTTTAATAAGACACATGAGAACTCACACTGGCGACAAGCCTTTTGCTTGTGAGCTATGTAAGTATAAATGTTCACAAAAGAGTACTTTAATAAGTCACATGAGAACTCACACTGGCGACAAGCCTTATGCTTGTGAGCTATGTAAATATAAATGTTCACAAAAGAGTACTTTAATAAGTCACATGAGAACTCACACTGGCGACAAGCCTTATGCTTGTGAGCTATGTAAGTATAAATTTTCACGAAAGAGTCATTTAATATGTCACATGAGAACTCACACTGGCAACAAGCCTTATGCTTGTGAGCTATGTAAGTATAAATGTTCACAAAAGAGTCATTTAATAAAGCACATGAGAACTCACACTGGCGACAAGCCTTTCGCTTGTGAGTTATGCCAGTATAAATGTTCACAAAAGAGTAGTTTAATAAAGCACATGAGAACTCACACTGGCGACAAGCCTTTCGCTTGTGAGTTATGCCAGTATAAATGTTCACAAAAGAGTAGTTTAATAAGACACATGAGAACTCACACTGGCGACAAGCCTTTTATTTGTAAGCTATGTCATTATAAATGTTCACTAAAGGGTCATTTAATAAGACACATGAGAACTCATACGGGCGACCAGCCTTATGCTTGTGAACTATGCGAGTATAAATGTTCACGTAAGGATAGTTTAGTAAGACACATGAGAACACACTAGAGAAAAGCCTTTCACTTGTGTGAAATAAACTTCCACAAGTGGTGTCTCGTCGTCGCTGAGTCTCCCGCTGGTTCGGAATGCCCTTCCTGCCGAGAAGAGCCCGCAAGCAGCTCGGCGGTCGCTCTGTGGCACTGCAGCTGCCAGGCTACAGAGCCAGCGTACCCCGCGCCGCGCCCGCCCGGTGCGGGGGATGTGTCACAGTTGAACGATACCACCCGGTAATAGTGTTGTATCACTAGCTAACACCACTTTTGACAACAACAATATTATATTTTCATTATATATTTCCATAGTAATATATTTTTAGGGTTCCGAATCAAAATGGTAAAAATGCAACCCTTACCCTTATTCTCCGTCCGTCCGTCCGTATGTCACACTCGAGTATTTCAGTAACTATTAAAGCTATCGACATGGAATTTATTTCCGTGATCGAAGATGTTAAGGCCTTACTTAATGCCTGTAACGAAATTACAAATTCAACTCATCTCGGAAAAGTTGGTTACCAATCCTTACTAATATTAAAATACGAAAGTGTGTTTGTTTGTTGGTTTGTCCGTCAATCACGCCGCAACAGGGCTACGGATCGACGTGATTTTTTGCATGGGTATAGTTGAGGAGCTGGAAAGTGACATAGGCTACTTTTTATCCCGGAAAATCAGAGTTCCCGAGGGATTTTAAAAATAATCTACGCGGACGAAGTCTCGGGCATCAGCTAATATTGTATATTTTGAGCACGCAATGTATCGTGAACAACTGACACCGATACCTACACCCGCATCAGGTACGGCGCGTCGCAAGCGGCGGTTTGTGGGTACTTAGGCCGAGTGCTTTGAACTTTTGATGAACAGCTGATCGCGCGAGTATTACATCGCTGCTGTTTGTTATAGAGTTAAGTTGTTAAGATGTGTTAAATATTAGCATATCTTGTTTTTTCAATAAAATCAATTTGAGGTAGGTTACATAAACGATTACATAATGTAATTTATTTATTTATTTAAAAAAAATTGTCGAAATCACGATAACACCGATGAAACATTCCAACGCTGAGCGCCCCAGAGTCATGTACCCAGTCCCTGGCTGCAGTTGTCGTTAGGGTGTCCCTCGCACCCTGCATAAATGGGAATACAAGCAAGCATACTTTTCCTTGGTATCCAAGGTATGCATGAGAGAGGCTTTGATGAAATATTTCACGAGTTTCCTGATTTATTTTTTTGTTAAAAAGAGTGTTAACCGAGCTGAACTTGACTACTAGTGTCCTACTACTTACTACTAGTGTACTACTTGAGTAGGCAGGTGCGACTATATTGTTTCGGGTGAGGACCGAACCCGCGACCTTTCAATCCTCACCTTTATCTGTTGGGCTAAAAAGGTGAAAATTTACATTTTCATATTACCATTTTGTAAGCATTTTGTGAACATACTTAGGTTTAGGATTGGAAGTCGCTTCGCACCTACTAGATACCGTCGGCTACAAGTAAATTGTGGCAATACATAGTACGCCTGAACTGGCGTACTATGCGCCGTGCGCGTATCCACCAGTGTTTGTCGTTTTGTTTTTAGGAAGTGCGGTAGATGTATCTAGCGACTACCAATCCTAAATCTGAGTTAGTGAATGTGTCAATGTGTAAAATCGTATTAAGTAGGTATTAATAGGGTGTCAAATGAACTTATTTAGCTGTATAATTTTAATTATTATTATTCATTTACTGTTAAAACAAAATATTACTAACTTGATATATTAAATACCTAATATTGTGTATCTATACGAGTACATTCTTCTATAGTAAAACAATAATGTATTAACAAAAGTATTATTATTTGTTTTCCTCCACGAAACAGCAGCAGGTACCTACTTGGTGGATACATGTTCAGGCCTACCGCGAAATGAAGGAGACGTGTAAGCACACGAGTAAACATTCCGAACAGAGAGGAAGCTTCCTAACAAGGTCGAAGAAGTATACCTATTCTGCTAGGGTTGTAACCTGATGCATGTCAACAATTTAAGGAAAAAATAAAAATATTTTTAAGTTTGTATAATTATGTATAATTTGAACTTGAACAACAAATACTTAAATTAGACAAACATTATAAAGAAATGATTTTTTTTAATGAACATCAGTATTTTTAACATACACGTCATTCTCACTTGACTATCAATGTTATTACCTAGTTTTATTGTACAGGAACGTATAAAAAGTACTTATTTCTCCTTTATCTCTCGGATATAAAAAAAAGGAAATGTCCTTATTGTCTTTGGGTTTTATTAAGCAAACTGTGCAAGTGCTTGGCATTTTTAGACTATTTACACAAATCAATCTAAATCACTCACTCGATCACTAAATTGTTCGTCTATTTATTTTCACTAAACGTACGACCGTCAGCCCTTACGTTCATACTCGGCTTGGAGCAGGTTTGACTCGGACCGCGTGTCGGTGAGAGCTCACGCACACAGCGTTGCGCTATGCATGGGTGAGCCCGCGGCGAGCCGTTTGTATGTAGCTTCCACCTCTATTACCTACTTTACTCGTGTGGTGCTTACACCACACGAGTAAAGTACCTACTAGCCTACCTACCTACCTAGTAGTGACCTGCTAGCGATAACTTTGTAAAGAGGTTAGAAAAATTACCAACAAATACCTACCACATCTTGAAAATGGTTGGTCAAAGATATTACCAAGACGTAGTCGTAATTCCTAGTTCCATGGTTTGCCAGGTAGTAATTCCTAGTTCCAGGACATTAATTAGAATGTGAATTGTACCTAATCTGTGGTAATCTATGAATTATATACTCAGTGGTACTTTGATCCTATGTTAAATCCTCCTTGGTAGTTGGTATCCTAGTGTTCGTGGTCTATCTATGCTCATTGGTTCATTGTCACAATGATTTTAGAACAGATTATACAACATTTTCCATAGCTTGTACCGGTCATAGATAATAGTTACCGGTAACGTACCGGTATTATTAATTTATTTAATTATTTACCAATATTATAATAAAATATACTGAGGAAGTCAAAGGGGAATGCCAACTTTTGGGCCCTCCGCGGACAGCACGATAGAATTTATCCAAATTACAGAACCATTTTAAAATAAATAAATACGAATTATCATAATATTATGAAGCCCGCCACTATTATCAGTAATTTTCATAAATTAAAAGTATTTATAATGACTCGAGTAAGCTGAATCTATAGTCTGTGATCCAAGTTGTAGCCATTTTCTTTAAAATGTTGCCAGCATCAACCATGATACTAATCGATACTGTCGATTTTTTCGATTATTATCAGATTTGTGTAGCGTTTAATGGGTGTGTGTATATTTATATTTGAAAAGTATACTATATTGTATAAAACCCTTTAGTTCATTTCTTGAAGTGTATTCATAATTCTTATCACTACATATTATAAAACAAAGTCCCCCGCCGCGTCTGTCTGTCTGTCTGTTCGCGATAAACTCAAAAACTACCGAACGGATTTTCATGTGGTTTTTATCAATAGATAGGGTGATTCATGAGGAAGGTTTTAGTGTATCAAGGTTTTGTGTAAATTAGTTGAAATATGACGATAATTGTTGACAATGTCGGAAAAATTCAAGCCGCGTGGGAGCTTTCATCGAAAACGCTGCCTAATCTCTTTTAGATTTATCAAAACAATTTATGGTGGTGGTATGGTGGGATAAGTCTTTACAGAAAAGTCCACGATGGCATATATCTATCTTTTAAGGATAGCTTACTATACCCATTTTAAGTTAAAAAAAAATGGTCACATACCATGCGGTTATTGGAAATCTATTCAGACGGAACAGTATTAATCCTTACTAACTTAAATACGTTAGTTACCATAAGGATTTCATGGACATTATGATAATGCGTTACACCATACAATTTAAATGAATATCTTAGGAGCTATCGCAAAATAAAAACGAACGCGCGCAAAAATAAATACGAGGATTTCATCCCAATGGCAATGACGGGACTCGCTCACGAGATGCGACCAGTGACCACCCCAGCGTCGCGTTGACATTGCTACATTATAAGCCGAGTAATACTTCTTTTATAAGCCTACATCCTGTTCAATATGCTATTCAATATAACTTAGGGAACATTTGAAGGAGATTGCATAGTATAGGCGTAATATGCTCTACTATCCGTGTGAAGCTGGGGCGGGTCACTAGTTATGTATAATGTGTCCAGGGAGGCGAGGTTACGTCATCAAGATTGGAGACATAAAACATCAAAATATGATATGAATAGGCGATACACAGCAGGATTACGTCTTAACAATACTGACGGCTCTCATATGTTTAAGTGACTCTGCAGTACCGATTGTGTTCAGGTATTATTCAAGAATCGATTATAAATATTTTCACTCACGAGTGAAATGGTAAATGGCAACATTCATTTTTTGACATCAGATGACATTTCCTTTCACTCATGTTTTTGAAGATGGTGTCTCTGGCTGATACATGGAACTAGGAATGGTCTGATATGTCTATTGTCTGTCATCTTGCGAAATGCATATTTGTTGTTTTAATCGTAGGTTTTATTGTTTTAAAGTAATAAACAGTGATATTTTGAAACAGGAACAAGTCAGGGATAGTGTAAAAATACAGACAATTAAGCTCTCTGTCAAAAACATAACCCCAAAATGGTTACAAAAATACGCTATATTTCTCATATTATTAGTCTGGCGGCCACCTGAACCAGATTTTATTATTAAAGATACACTAAAAAGCCTAAATAAATAATGCATTAATAAATCTTTGCATGTCCGCGATGGGCCCAAAGTTGTATGGACAGTGGGCATTCCCCTTTAATATTTTTTTTGATAAAAAACTCCTGTATTAAATATCTAGCTACTCAAGCAAATTTTAATAGACAATCTATATACTAGAGACCATGGATTCCATAGACTAGAATGGGACAAATAGGGTATTTGACTATATTAAAAATATCGTTTCATTTGGTGTCATCTAAAGCGAAGGCCAAACCGGGCGGCGCGGCGCGTTCAATTTGCATCTGCAATGGCGTGCACGAAGGCGTACTGTGTGCGTCCAAAAGTCGTTCACATCAAACAAGCTATCAACCTAGCGTCCGTGTCCTCAATCGTGCGGTTTAGCGGGAAACGGGATTTGAAATTATAAGATATTTGGAGACGAATTGAGCGAATCTTAAGAAATGTTACTTCTAATGGCTATTGCAGAAGACGAAGAAACTTTTTTCTACTATTTTCATATTCTCCAGAATACTTCAGAATAATTTGTTTGACTTTAAGATGTTTTACATCCATGTGAAGTATCATAAAGTAAACGATACTTGTTTTTGTTGATTATTGGTTCTGTATTTGTATCCGATAAGCTTAAAAATCGGCCAAGTGCGAGTCGGGCCTCGCTCTTATAGGGTGGAACCACATTTGTGAGGATCGTTTCGGATTTCGCCCATAGAAAACTGACAAATTCCATAGTAACGTGTACGGATCAAATCGGCTTTTAGATGCGTACACGAATGTATGGAAAATGACAGTTTTGTATAGGCAAAATCCGAATCGATCCTCATAAATGTGGTTCCACTCTTAGGGTTCCGTTTAAAAAAAATTAAATTAAAATATTTTCATGTACCCATGGAAATTTTTTAATTTAATTTAATTTTTATTATTTGTTGTTATAGCGGCAATAGAAATACATAATATGTGAAAATTTCATCTGTCTATCTATTACGGTTTACGAGATACAGCCCGCTGACAGACGGACGGACGGACGGACGGACAGCGTAGGCTTAGTAATAGGGTCCCGTTGGTACCCTTTGGGTACGGAACCCTAAAAACCACTATAAATATACGAAATAAACGTTGCGTCCAGCGTGCAGACTCTGCAAGCACGATCTGATCGCAGACGCGGCGTGCAGACGCAGCGGCGGGACGCCTCTACCAATCATGGGACGCGGCGGTCTATACGAGTCAGTACAAATTCATTCGTCGCAACTGATCGCCACCGCAGACGCGATCGCAGACGCAAGCTGGACGCGCCGGTTTGGCCTTCGCTTAAAAGATTATTATCTAAAAACATTATTCCATACGACAAAACTAAAAACTGGAACTGTGATGTCATGAAAGCAAATGGAACGTTTCGGCGGCAATTCATTTTTTTGAATTTATTTCTCGATTTTTATGAAAAATACTGAAAATTATGCCGAAATATACGTTTTGTTAGCTTTAGCATAGCATTATTAACAATTTAAGATGATTTTCTAAAAGTAGTCAAATACCCTATTGGCGTCCATCTTTTTCTGTACCTACATAATTTTCTATTTTGCAGGTTTAATAAATTTGAAAAAAAAAGAAGAAACACCGTCGCCAGGCTGATAATATTACAGGATTTAATATTTATTTATTTTATATCCTTTTTAATATTGATTTAGTGATCTTACTATGATCTGGAGTATTATTTATTAACCGTGATGAAGCAATGTTGTGTTCCTTGGGTGTAAAAACACCTCTTATTTACGTAGTGTACCTTTTACCAATGCAACTACGTGGAAGGCATGGTTAATTCGCTGTCCGTTCCTCCGGAAATATTCGCGTAGGTCACTGGAAAATGGTAGGTCGTTAAAAAATCATAGGTTAACTTTAGATGCAATACCTACATTGCATTTGCAAAAGCAACCTGGACAAAGTATTGCTTCATGTCCTATAAATCAATATTATAATATATATCAAGTATTTCCTCTACAACCTGATCAAGATCTCAAAGTAAGAATTGTTCCAACCGTGTCCTCACAGACTGTCTATGATTGTAATAAACATACTGTGTTCACATCTACAAATGAGTAAATTCCATGTGGAACCTGATGTTGAATGTAATAAACAATCATCTCAAATAAATAAAGAAGTTGCTACTGAACTGAGCCCTATTCCTTGGAATCCCATGCCTCCCAAAGTTGTATCTGCTTTACAGACAACTCCAGTACATGTAAGATCACATTCTAGACGTCGTCAATCTCTGATAAAGTCAGATTTAATTCCTAGAGTTCGATTAGGTATAAATGAGACCCCTCGTAAGCAAAAGCTATGTGCAGGTAATTAAGATTAACTGGAGTAAAACAAAAAGGTTGTAGATTAAAAAAAATATAAGACTACCAGCTAAATCTACTATAGCCTCTATGCTAAGTAACATCCCATTGAGACCAGGTATTAATGAATTTATATTTCAACACTTGGCAGATGCAGCTAAGAACAAAAATTCACTTGGGCTACAATGTGTATTGCTATTTGACGAAATGGAAATAAATAAAAATTTGTTTTTCAATTTTCATACAGGTGTTATTGAGGGTTTTGAAGATCTAGGAGGTGGTGAACGCACTAGTAATGTTCTGATAAAGTTTTAGTTTTTATGCTATACGTGGCATATTTTAGCTTGGACAATACCTATAGCTTTTTATTTTGTTCGGGATGGAATAAAAACATTTCATTTCAAAAAAATCTTGAAAGAGCTGATCACAGCAATATTTAATACCAAATAATATCTTTTATTATATGATTAACGGAAATAAGTTATACCACATGTATGATGTTTCCGTACCAATTTCCAGAAGAAGGACTTGCTGATTGGAACTCAGCGTGCTCAGTGGGACTTCATCCAAAAGCTGTATGCTTCAGATGGTGCCAGAGGTCGTGCGAGAGCCACAAAACTGACAGACAAACATGTCTATCCAAATTTTTATGATAAAATGAAGGCAAGTAAATATATCTTGTTATAAATATTATCTGGATTATTATATGGAGATATTTTTTTTGGTAAATCTATTTTCTTTTATCATCCCCGAAACCCCCTGCATACTAAATTTCATGAAAATCGTGGGAGCCATTCCAAGATTCATATATTGGCTTAGTATTGCTTAACAATTTGGTCCAACTTGATAGATAGGATAGTTTTTTTCGATTAGGGTAGTTTTTTGTTTTCTTTATATATTCTTATTGTATTCTTTATATTTTGATAGTAAGTGGTAGGAAGATCGCCGGGTCAGCTAGTATATATTTATTTTGAAAATGAAAAATTTGTATGAAAGAATTGGAATTTAACATTATATTGACCACAAGGCACAGTAATTGTGTTACACTATAATATAATATGTATTTCAAAATGAATGGTAACATTTTAAAATAATCTACTTAAAAAAATCAACTGGCTGCACAGAGTTTTATTTTAAAATTATATAAATATTTTAAAAATCAAAGATTGTTAATATTATTATTTAGAAATTCTCTTCTACTTCTACATATCTTGAAAATCTAGATTGTGCTACAAACTACCTATTGGAAAGCTACATGGTAACAAAAAAGCTATCTGTTAATTATTTAATTATCCAGGTAGCATTAATTGTTGAGTCTATATACCTATGACATCTATTATAGTCTTTGAGTAATAAACCAGCAATGGAGAGGACTTGACCACTAATTTATTCGCAAAAAAGTCTGTCAATTACGGTGGGGGGCGAGGTAGCACACATGAAAACTTGCTTACTACAGTTGCATTTTTCCATCACGTCGCTATGCACGCACACAATATAATTAGCAAACACTACCTTAAAGTATATGCACACTATCACATTCACACACAGGGACGCTCTATCATTACATGAAACAATCGCATCATTTGTGTAAACATTTTAGGGATTTGACACTATCGATTATCGACTTTCGATAAGTTTTTCTAATAATTATTTACAACAGAGTTACTTTATTCGAGAGTAAATTTTTTTGTTCGAGATCTTTAACATGGTAGGTATATAGAAGCGCTAGGAAACGAGACTCTTGCCGTTATTTTAGTCATAATATGCCTTTGCTATTAGATTGACTCTTTGTAGGCTTTTAGTACTTGCGTAAAGATACAGCTAGAAACTTTGGACTATATTGACGCTGGAAAGCGATCTAGCTTATTTCGAAAAATAACAAAATGACTTTTTTATATATTTGGAAGAAAAAGATACTGCGTCGGATTGTCGGATTTTCGTTTTCCTATGACATTATTTTTCTAAGATACTATGTTGACCTTCTCTGCATGTTTATATTATATATTTTTTGTTATTCCACACCACACCACACCATCTATCTTTCAATATTATACAGATACTTCAAAAAAGTTATCAATACTTTTTAGCAGTGCAGTGCACTTAGGCGAACCTACTGTAAGGACTTAGGATTATCTGATTATTAACAGATTTTGTAGATACCAAGGTATTTACTCCGTCACTATACTCTCAATCTCATGCTGAAAGCATGCTGTAGGTACCACAGTATATCACCTTAGAGCAGCTGTTTAGTTATGATTTAAGGTTATAAGCCACCAGGGAGTGCTGTACTTTGTCATAGGTTTTTAAAAATATTGTTTATTAAGTTGAGAGACATTTAATTTTTATTTGAATACGTAGTGGGTATTAATATTGAACACATTGATTTTTTAAGTAATCTTGTTTAAATAAACATACAGCATTTTTAATGAAACATCATTTGTTTTATTTAAGTTTAAAGCAAAATTTACGATGTATCTATTTCTAAAAAGTATATTAAGTACAAACTGTTAGGACTACATCATGTTTCCTTAAAAATAAATACAGCATAATTAGCATTTCAGAGTTTAGAGTTATTTCGTGGTTTCATATGTTTCAAATACCAAGTTACAGCAACATTGCTTCTTAAAATTGAAAAACTATTAGTCGAAATTGATATAAAACTAATGTATAAAACTAAAGTAATTCTACTTTAGAATTATATAATTAGTATCATCTGATGTGTTACTTTAAAAAATATGCTTTTTGAAAAAAATCTGCTCCTGATAGCTTATTATGAGCAGTTATGATTTTTTAAAACGTTATTGGCTCTGGTTTAAAGTTCACTTTTTCGATTTACAAGATCGTTTTCCAGCGTTGAATAATATTCTCTCAGTCCAGTATGGAGGAAACATAAAAAGTAAAAACTAAACCCTAAAAAAAAATGTATTTAAAGTTATGATTGGTAAGTTAAAACTTGTACCTACATACTTTACTTGGAAGGCTTATTTTTTTCATCTACTTCATCTGAACGAAGTGTATATTTGTTTGTAATGCTAGGCTGCCGCCATGGCTATAGTGGCCACCCCATCTGTAATAAAACACCGCCAAGCTATTTAGCTTTCCGGTAAACCTAGCGGGATGAATAAGAAGTATGGGTACTTTAATTCAATTGCCAAGTTTTAATGAACCAAATATGTATAGAATTTAAATATTTTTTTTCGTCAATGAACCATTAGTAAGACGATAAAAATATCTCGGTATAAATAATTTATACAATCCCCCCACCAATATCGACATATGAAATCTTGCTGTCCAGCCCTAATTTTATTGCGGTGTGGCCGACTTCATAAAATTAAAGTCCTAATTTTCGAGTAAGAAAGACTTACGTAGAACTTATCATTATTATTAAACAATTTTTTAGTCTCGTTTTCATTATTTTTTGTATTATATTTGTAAAAATCCTTTCTTAGCGGATGCCTACGTCATAGTAGATGTGCGTTGATAGATCAGTGAGTCAGTCACCTTTTCATTTTATATATTTAGAAAATCATATCACACTGGTTATATGGAAATATATACCTATAACTTTTGAAATAATTGAGTAAAAAAACTAATTTTATGAATTCGCTGAGTTTATGGAGCTCTAGCTGCATCAATGCATTTTAAACAATAGTGGGAGAGTACCAGCCAATCAGACACCATTGCGATCGTTATAATAATGCAATCATTTTAACCGACTTCAAAAAAGGAGGAGGTTCTCAATTTGAATTTTTTGTATATTTGTTATCCAATTATTCCGCCAAATAATGAATGGAATTTGATAATTTTTTTTTGTTTAGTAGGGCATACTTCAGAGGTGGTTCCCATATAAATTTTTGTTGATATAATGTTAGATGTTACTCCATAACTACGTCAAATCTGAACCGATTTCAATTTTTTTTTGAAAGAACGCATAATAAGGTTGGGCCTATTTAAAAGGTGAAGAGAAGATGATTCATATCTTCGGTGATGGAGGAAGGAACTCAATGATAAAAGAGCAAATTGCTCGCAATCAGAGATATACACAAAAAAGCTTAAAATAATAATGTAAAAAAAATATCTTTAAAAAACCGACTTCATACGCCGATCGGGCAAAGTTGGGCTAGCGTCGCGCATTAGTTTCATCATTTATATTTAGGCACGCCCGACTTCAACATACATGTACAAATTAAAATTGTTTTATACTTTGTAGTGGCGTTTAAAGTCGGTTTTATAGAAAGAATTTTTTATCATTATTTGATAATCCCACAGACGATCAAAGTTCGTATTTATATATCTAGTCATATTTTACTTAAAGCTTATAAATTAGTCGTTCACCCCTTCCTATTCTATCGTGATTTTAATTCTATGGGATCAATTTATAATGCAGTTCATGAAAAAGGTCTCTAAACGAATAGTAAGTAGGAAGATTAATTTTCAATATTTTCCCCAAATTATTTCATGTACGTTTAAGTAGCAACATTTTCAGATCGACAGTTTTCTTAAGTTTTCTGCATAAGTATTGCATTATTTGGATAAAATAATACATCAGAAGTAAATAAATGTTATCCTTTAGTAAACTGGATGTTTTAAATATTTTTTTTAGAAGAAAATACTCTCATATTCGGCATTTATAGCGGAGATCATTCCCCGCTTACCATACGTAGTTGACAGGCGCGTGACTGGAGTCAAACAGTTTTATATAACGAGTATGAGCACTGCTCATACCCAACTTACAGAGGGGTACGCGCGTCAATTCTTCTCCTGTGTTGGTTTATTACCTACTCAAAGATTATAGTTATTTGGACAAACTAAAACACCTGACATGATTCGTCGCTTCTTCGATAGATGGCATTGTAATCCATCTGAAAATCGCAGTGTGGCCGGGCTCTTATTATTTATTAAATAAAATTGAATTGTCTGTCTGTAATTTCAAAGATAGGTTTATTTGTACCTGTGTGTGTGTATACATTTTTTTAAATTTTTTGTCTGTATATACTGGAAACGTAAAAGCGTAAAAACATAAACGTACGTCTTTGGAACATAGGCTATTTTTTATCCAACTTTCAAAAAGGACTTGCTACCTATGTACCTTGAAATATTTGGAAGTATAAAGCCTAGAAACTTGAAATTTGACAATAATAATCAATCAATAATAATATAAAATTATACTTAATGCGATTAACTTTCAATTTCAGGTCAAATATGCTGCTCAAGTTTTCAGCAAAGAGGTGTCCTCGGCATTGACGAACAAGATGACCACGTATGAAGAACTTCTATTAGTTCATAATTATTGTGTTTCATCTGTTAACATTGATAATGGCTTTTTCACTGCAGAGATCATCTTATTTATGAACAATTTGTTTGACAGCCTGAATTGCGCTGGTCGTCATGCTAGCAACCTATCTAATGCTTTGTCCTTAAATTCAACACATTTAGAGTTTTGGAATGATGCACTGAAAAAGCTACAATAAATGAAATTTGATGCGAAAGACTCAAGAGAAAGTCAGCCAATTTCGTTAAAAAATTTTGTTCATGATATAAAAACAGTACTTAAAGCACCTTTGGTCTGATTTATTAAAAATTGAAGGAGTAATGTTCTTGAGCCTCAAGCGTCTAAACCAGGATCCTCTGGAAAAAATTATCTCTCAAATTAGGGGTCAGGGGGTTCTAGCACACATCCTGACTGTCATAATTTTGTGTCATTATTTGAAACATTGTTAATCAATGATATAACCACTGGACAATCTTTGTATGCTTATTGCACTCCCGATACTGATAGTATGCTTAGTACTCTCAGTAGTTTAATTAATAGATCGAAATTAGACGTTCAGTTTAATGACTTCACTTCTTATGTTGAAAATTTAAATTTTATTGAAAGTTGTATTCCTTCAGAAAACATTTTTCAGACCCATGCTGTGTCTTTTAATGCTGGTGCAATTTGCAGACATTTATTTCCAAAACTCGATTGTGGTAAATGTCAAAATTGTACGAATGCACTATTGTCCAATGAAACTGAGCCATTTCATTCTTTGATAGAAATGAGGGAATATGAGTCTAGTATTAAATAATTGTACTACCCATCCAATATACTCTTGTCTCTGGTTTGGCATTGTATATTTATAATTAAAAAAACTTTGCCAAAAATTTGTAAAGTTTACACAGATTTAATCAAAAAATTAGAAAGTCTTGATACATCTTTTATAGCATGTACCGAACATAAAGATGATTTCTTGAAAGCATTTTGGCTATTTGTCATAAGAATGCAGGTTAGACAATGGTGCATTAACTTCAATAGAAGAATCCACAATGTAGATTCTAGAAAAAAGGGAATGGAAATGGAAGATATGCTAAAAACAAAGGTTACTGAGGGTGCTAGCTATAGAACCGCACGACGGCAAAGTCATTGATAATATTTTTGTAAATTTGTCAATTACCTTTAGCATAATTTTATTTATTTAATTGCCGTCAACTAAACTGTTTCTGTTCCCAATAGTTGAAGAGACCTGATTCTTTGTCAGAATTAGTAAGGGAACTATAGATTGCCAACGTTGTACATGGAAAATCGTGCGTAAATGTAGATTACTAAATAAAATATTACGCCATCTACCGTAATTCGATAGAACTGCGCGAAAAATACTTTTACTGCTTTTATGAATATTTTGATCTCGAAAATTAATTTAAATTTAGCGAACCAGAGCAATTTAATTCGATATTCTTTCGTTGTAAATAAAAAAAATCATTGTGATCATTTTATACTAAGAGCCAGGAAATCTATCCTTCCTAAACTCTGTCTTTATTCAAAACATGTTAATCCTGATGAGCGATTGTGTAACTTTATTCCATCAAAATCTTATTCATTTGATGACAAAAACGTACATTTTAATCTGTCAAACAGCAAATTCGAATTGTCTATGCGGTTCATCGATTCTTAACGATAAGCCCCCGATTTTATCGTTATTTTTAACGATGAGCACACGATGAGTGAATGATTCTGTACCATTTGACAGAAAATTGCGATTGTCTATCTTTTATGAGCTCATGGCCATCTCATTGCTAATGTCAAATGATTGCGGTGAGTCCGAGGCTACCTTATTCGTATAAATCCATTGTATTTGCGCCATGTAAGTGTTGATAAATTTAAAAATAATTAATAAAAATAGTGTTTTAATGTGTTTATTATTAAAATAGTATTGTTGTGTGTAGGGTTTTTTTAGTGATAGTTAGTTTTTGCGTATAATTTGTGTTTTATTATTGTGATTTAGTTTATAATAAGTACCTACATCCATTTAATAAAGCCAATGGGGGAATTCGTCGACAATTAAACTATAATAAACGACGAACTCAATCCATACATGCCGCCAAGGAAGAGATCCACAGGAATATCTACCTACTGAAATCAAAAGTAGGTAAGTTTTGTTAGTTGTTTGGATAGCTAAGCAGGCGTTACTTTGCGGAAGTTCATGATTAGCTAGAAAAGGTTAGAATTATTTTGCTATAATCCGCCAACAGAAAAAATCTGTATGGTCAAACATGCAATTACAAGCTAAGCATCGCTCACCTTCCCAGCCAAGCAAGAAAGCCAAGTTCCCAGCAAGCAATGCCACCACCACTCACATGCACCACCACACAAGACCTAAAGTACATACAATAATTCTAACCTTTTCTTACTAAGTCTTATTTGTTTTACTAAGCGAGCTAAGCCTTAATTTGAAAATATTATGTTCAGACTAAAGAAATCATAGGTAGTTCATAGGTAAGAAAATGATGAGAGTAAATTTTCTGTCCTAATTTTCTTACTAATACAGAACTACTTTAACCTAAAGGTTACTTACACTACCTACTTTAATCTCTTAATTTTTTGTACGCATTGGATAAACTTTAAGTGCCCTGGACAATGCCTATGTCTAAATAAATAAATAAAACAGTGCATTTAGTAATGTCTAAAACTTAATATATTTAAATAACAAAAATAATTGGTATAGGTAATACAATGTAAATAATTTGAATGAAAGAAAACTCAATTCACTTATTAAATTATATCTCACTTACAAACCTTACAAACCTTGACTTTACAAACCTTTTGAGAACATTATGAAGAAGAAGAGGTGTGCAGGTTTCCTCAAGATGTTTTCCTTCACTGTTGAAGCTTGTGATGTTTAATTTCTTAAGTCAGAGGTGCGTGCCCAGAATTAGATTGAACCTGTGACTCACCGGATAGGAGACCGCAGTACTAACCACTAGGCTATCACTGCTTCACTTACAAGGCTTATAATATTAATATGATAAATATTTTTTACAGATTCATGGACAGCTTTGACTTCCCTGGTGCCTGTTGTAATCCGGCTCCTAGACTCAAATTAGCAATTTGTTCGTTGATAGCTGTGTCCGTTTGTATGATAAACTCCCAGAAGACATATTGGAAATGTCTCTCAACAAGTCCAAAGTTTTTGTAAATAATTAACTTATTTAAAGAACAAGAAAGCTTGGGAATGAATGGTGCTAGCGGCACTAGAGAAGAATAGAAATGTTTTTATTCAAATAAACTTTTGTACAAGTGCTTTTGAATCATTATTATGTACCACGATTTTTGTTTTATAATGTATATTTGTTTTATATAATGTCAATATTTCGATCCAGTTGCATGGACCGTGGTCACGATGGGACTGTGGTACGTACTTGTATAATACATTATAATTATGTCATTAAGCCACTAAATAAGTCTAAAATCTTTTGCTTTTGAATCATCGATATCACTGGTTTGGAATGCCCTTCCTGCCGAGAAGAACCATCAAGAAACTTGGCAGTTGCTCTTTTCAAAACAAGTTTACAATATAATAGATATTATGCTATGTATGCAGTGTTTCCACAATGAGGGGAAGTTCCACAAAAGCATACCTAATTATAATTAAACACATGTTAAGACTGAAACTTCTAATTAGTTTTACATGATTTGTGAAATGGTGGTAATGAAAAAATACCCCAGCTGATTTTGAAGTGGGCTCTTCAAAATTTTCTTTATAATCGGTAGTAGTAAATAAATATTTTATTAATAATAGCTAGTTACACATATAATAAAATTACAGTGTAGGTAAATAAGCAAACCATAGGGAATTTATATGAAATAAAAACCTTTATGGATATACATTTATCTTTTTTATTTCTCCAAATAATTAAAAATGTGTGCAGCCTTATTTTACTCATTATAGGAACATTTACTAACATACTTCTTTCGATATTGTTTTGGCATACTTTAAGCTTCTTCAGGTTTATATTAGTATGCCAAAACAATATAGAACTGCAATATACATACTGAATAAATAAAACAAATTTACTATTGTCAAACTTAATTTAATTTTAAATACAATATAATTATACAATGATTTGTAAAAATAAGATGTAAACTATTCAGTAATAAAGGATTATATTGTTATATTATTATTATTACTTACTAACATCCTTACTAATATTATAAATGCGAAAGTGTGTTTGTTTGTTGGTTTGTCCTTCAATCACGCTGCAACAGGGCTACAGATCGACGTGATTTTTTGCATGGGTATAGTTGAGGGCCTGGAGAGTGACATAGGCTACTTTTTATCCCGGAAAATCAAGGATTTCCCGAGGGATTTTAAAAACTAAATCCACGCAGACGAAGTCGCGGGCATCAGCTAGTACTATATTTAATTATAATAATTTATTATTCACAGTTTTCTTTGTATTATTAGAACAGCAAAGCAAATTTTTTCTTTAATGAATCTCAACACTATATTCTTCTTAATCAACCTATAGACGTCCACAGCTGGACAAAGGTCTCCTTCATGGACTTCCACAGGCTTCGGTCTTGCGCCGCCTGAATCTAGTGGCTCCATGCGACTCGTTTGATGTCGTCGGCCCACCTTGTAGGGGGTCTGCCAACACTGCGCTTCCCGGTGCGGGGTCGCCACTCCAGCACCTTGGGACCCCAGCGACCATCAGCTCTTCGAACAAGCTGCCCCGCCCACTTCAGTTTTGCGACTCGCTGAGCACTACACTATATTCATTAGCAACCCATCAACGGCTCACTACTGAGCGCAGGTCTCCTCTCAGAGAAGGGTTATAGGCCATAGTCCACCACGCTGGCCCAATGCGAATTGGCGGACTTCACACACCTTCAAGAACATTATGAAGAACTCTCATATGTGCAGGTTTCCTCACGATGTTTTCCTTCACCGCTGAAGCAAGTGATATTTACCTAATTGCTTAAACGCACATAACTTCGCAGAGGTGCGTACCCGGGATCGAACCTGCGACCCCCCGAATAGGAGACCACAGTCCTAACCACTCGGCTATCACTGCTTGCTACACTATATTAGGGACATGTATTTACTTACCATCATCCTACTAATATTATTTTCCTACTAATATTATAAACTAGCTGATGCCCGCGACTTCGTCCGCATGGATTTAGTTTTTAAAAATCCCGCGGGAACTTTCATTACCTATCCGAGATAAAAAGTAGCTCTCCCGGTCTGAGAAACCACTACTACATCCATTACTATACCCATGCAAAAAATCGCATCAATCCGCTGTTCTGTTGCGACGTGATTGAAGGACAAACCAACAAACAAACACACTTTCGCATTTATAATATCAGTAATGCTTTATTATACCACTTTTTATAATTGTCAAATTTTTTACCATACCAAAGACAAAATTACGTTTAGCTGTCATTTACGTTTTGTTATTCCACTGTCATTTGCGTTTTGTTATTCCATGTCAGATGCGTTTTTGTTATACCACGTTTTACTATAAAACGGCTTAACACGGCTTGACGGAAACGCGGTCGAACGGGATAAAAAGTATCCTATGTCCGTCTCCTGGTTCTAAGCTACCTCTCCACCAATTTTCAGCCAAATCGGTTCATCCGTTCTTGAGTTATAAATAGTGTAACTAACACCACTTTCTTTTATATATATAGATGTGAAAGTGTGTGAGGATGTATGGATGTTTTTTACTCTTTCACGCTACAATGAATGAACCGATTTGGCTGAAATTTGGAATGGAGATGGCTCATACCCAGGACGAACACGTAGGCTACTTTTTATCCCAGAAAATAACAGCGTTCTCGCGGGAATTATAAAACTTAATCCAGGCGGACGAAGTCGCGGGCATCAGTAGTACTGGTACTAAATAATTAGTCTTGTTTATCACATCTTCAAATAGCCTTTATAAGACTATGATAAACAAACATTTATTTACTTACTAAATTAATTATATTGAGCACAGCTGCAGTCTTAAGTCTTTTACTTCCTTGGTGGTTCCTAGTGGACAATCAATGGCAATCAAAGATAATCTCCTCAGAAATTAGGAGATCCGTAGGAGAACCAGTCAAAGGTCTCTTGCATAGACTTCCACAGGTCTCGGTCTTGCGCCGCCTGAATCCAGCGGCTCCCTGCGACTCGTTTGATGTCGTCGTCGACCATTAGCTCTTCGAACTATGTACAGGAAGTAATTGAAACCTAAATCTCGCACTGTATATACATATATGACTGTCGTGTAGTTAACATATTTTAATTTGCAATAACAAACATTGATGTCATTATAATTAAGATAAAACTATCCTATCTTTTAAGTCGCGGGCATCAGTAGTACTAGTACTAAATAATTTTATTTCTATGATTCTGCATTTGTTTCCAGCGTGTACTGCTACACACAATCATGATAATAAAAAGTAACATTTTAGTAAAAAGTAAAAGCTTTCTTATAATTATAAACATTTTACATTTTCACCTACTTACTATAACATATCTTATTGAATAAAAACCTGTATGAACATACATAACATTATCTTTTCTTTTTTAGGGTTCCATACCCAAAGGGTGCCAACAGGACCCTATTACTAAGCCTCCACTGTCCATCTGTCCGTCCGTCCGTCCGTCAACGGGCTGTATCTTGTAGACCGTAACAGATAGACAGTTGAAATTTTCACATAAATTGTGTATTTCTATTGCCAATATAATAACGAATAATAAAATTAAATTAAATTACAAAATATAGGGGGTATGGGAGATGATACATGGAAAAGGAGTCTAAATAAAATTTTATTTTTTTACCCTGGCATGTGGGGTGTCATTATCTAGAGCTCGTTAAGGCCACACCACTCCAGCACCTTGGGACCCCAGCGACCATCAGCTTTTCGAACTATGTACAGAAAGTAACTGCTATAATTAAAAAAAAAGTAGCAAAATTTTTACATGAAATTCATTATTTATTGGTGTGCACTAAAACTATTGATGATAGATGAAATTTTATGTATACTACATCATTAAAGTACTTACTTCTTATTACCTACAAAAAAGTCTGTGAGGGAATATATCTTTAACTCTAGCTTTTGTGTTCTAAAATATTAGATTGCTGGTAAAATTAAAAGTTGGTTACATTAATATCACAGTATCAATTCTTATTCAAATAAATGCTTATTGACTGATTGCGATGAAACTTGATAGGTACATAGGTAGCTGTTACCTATAGCTGTTACTTTTATTCCGATATTCCCATGGAATGTAAACTAATGCGGGTGAAACTTTTAACTATATGCAAAATTAGATGCGTTCTTATTATCTCCAACACTTGTGCGCGATTTCCACTGGATGTTCAAGCAGCTATCAGCAAAGAGATGTGAAGTGATAGCTTTAATACAGAATCTCATGATTCTAGCTAAGCTATTACTAGTATCCATTTTTATTCGCTATGTTATAAGTTCTTTGGATTAATAAATATTTTTTTGTTGTTGTTGTTGTTATCCTACGCGTAGCGACGTGTTGATCTGAAATAATCAAAATTTAAGATTTTTATTTCTTCTATAAAGAGCAGTGTTTCCCGCGGGGATCATTTAGTAATATTATGAATGCGAAAGTTTGTGAGGATGGATGTATGTTACTTTGGAATGGACACGGCTACATTTTATCTCGAGAAAGTAGTTCCCTCGGAAATCAAAAACCCTAATCCGCACGGACGAAATCGCGGGCATAATCTAGTATAAATGAAACGTTACTTTACTTACCTATTTCCGATTAGAAAGCACTTTGTAAAAGTTTATTTGAGTAAAAAAATTCCTTCAATTCAATTCCCTTAGTCGTGCCTATTATACAAAGCTAATAAATAATTGAATATAATTAGAATTAATATATACAAACAAATAATGAATTAAGACTGCCGTCTGACATTGACACTGATTGACACTTGACAGCGACAAAGTACACAGACTTTTATCAAGAAAAAATACATGGCTGTAACCACATATAACCCTAGAAGAATGATTAATAACACAGAAAATATACAAAATTAGAAGCTTAAGACTATGATAAACAAACATTTATTTACTTACTAAATTAATTATATTGAGCACAGCTGCAGTCTTAAGTCTTTTACTTCCTTGGTGGTTCCTAGTGGACAATCAATGGCAATCAAAGATAATCTCCTCAGAAATTAGGAGATCCGTAGGAGAACCAGTCAAAGGTCTCTTGCATAGACTTCCACAGGTCTCGGTCTTGCGCCGCCTGAATCCAGCGGCTCCCTGCGACTCGTTTGATGTCGTCGTCGACCATTAGCTCTTCGAACTATGTACAGGAAGTAATTGAAACCTAAATCTCGCACTGTATATACATATATGACTGTCGTGTAGTTAACATATTTTAATTTGCAATAACAAACATTGATGTCATTATAATTAAGATAAAACTATCCTATCTTTTAAGTCGCGGGCATCAGTAGTACTAGTACTAAATAATTTTATTTCTATGATTCTGCATTTGTTTCCAGCGTGTACTGCTACACACAATCATGATAATAAAAAGTAACATTTTAGTAAAAAGTAAAAGCTTTCTTATAATTATAAACATTTTACATTTTCACCTACTTACTATAACATATCTTATTGAATAAAAACCTGTATGAACATACATAACATTATCTTTTCTTTTTTAGGGTTCCATACCCAAAGGGTGCCAACAGGACCCTATTACTAAGCCTCCACTGTCCATCTGTCCGTCCGTCCGTCCGTCAACGGGCTGTATCTTGTAGACCGTAACAGATAGACAGTTGAAATTTTCACATAAATTGTGTATTTCTATTGCCAATATAATAACGAATAATAAAATTAAATTAAATTACAAAATATAGGGGGTATGGGAGATGATACATGGAAAAGGAGTCTAAATAAAATTTTATTTTTTTACCCTGGCATGTGGGGTGTCATTATCTAGAGCTCGTTAAGGCCACACCACTCCAGCACCTTGGGACCCCAGCGACCATCAGCTTTTCGAACTATGTACAGAAAGTAACTGCTATAATTAAAAAAAAAGTAGCAAAATTTTTACATGAAATTCATTATTTATTGGTGTGCACTAAAACTATTGATGATAGATGAAATTTTATGTATACTACATCATTAAAGTACTTACTTCTTATTACCTACAAAAAAGTCTGTGAGGGAATATATCTTTAACTCTAGCTTTTGTGTTCTAAAATATTAGATTGCTGGTAAAATTAAAAGTTGGTTACATTAGTATCACAGTATCAATTCTTATTCAAATAAATGCTTATTGACTGATTGCGATGAAACTTGATAGGTACATAGGTAGCTGTTACCTATAGCTGTTACTTTTATTCCGATATTCCCATGGAATGTAAACTAATGCGGGTGAAACTTTTAACTATATGCAAAATTAGATGCGTTCTTATTATCTCCAACACTTGTGCGCGATTTCCACTGGATGTTCAAGCAGCTATCAGCAAAGAGATGTGAAGTGATAGCTTTAATACAGAATCTCATGATTCTAGCTAAGCTATTACTAGTATCCATTTTTATTCGCTATGTTATAAGTTCTTTGGATTAATAAATATTTTTTTGTTGTTGTTGTTGTTATCCTACGCGTAGCGACGTGTTGATCTGAAATAATCAAAATTTAAGATTTTTATTTCTTCTATAAAGAGCAGTGTTTCCCGCGGGGATCATTTAGTAATATTATGAATGCGAAAGTTTGTGAGGATGGATGTATGTTACTTTGGAATGGACACGGCTACATTTTATCTCGAGAAAGTAGTTCCCTCGGAAATCAAAAACCCTAATCCGCACGGACGAAATCGCGGGCATAATCTAGTATAAATGAAACGTTACTTTACTTACCTATTTCCGATTAGAAAGCACTTTGTAAAAGTTTATTTGAGTAAAAAAATTCCTTCAATTCAATTTCCTTAGTCGTGCCTATTATACAAAGCTAATAAATAATTGAATATAATTAGAATTAATACAAACAAATAATGAATTAAGACTGCCGTCTGACATTGACACTGATTGACACTTGACAGCGACAAAGTACACAGACTTACTTTTATCAAGAAAAAATACATGGCTGTAACCACATATAACCCTAGAAGAATGATTAATAACACAGAAAATATACAAAATTAGAAGCTTTTAGCGCCACCTATAGTTGAATAGCAGAAGCGACTAGACTAAGAACTACTGCTACTCGTCAATAGGTGGCGCTATTTATGTTCAATCTCCGACCGTTCTCCATCGGTCTTTATTTCATCATGATGTCATCGGTAGGACTTACACAATCGCTATTTGGTTTTAACGATATATGAAAATCGTTAAAAATATTCGTCATGAAATAAAGTTACACAATCGCTCTTCTGATCTGTATCAGCCAAATTGTAATTTTGTGTGCAAAACGATTAAGTTTAATAAGTTTAATTTTTGATTGCACATGTTATTGGAACGTAGTTCCTTATCGCGCGGTGCGAAAGGGAGTTAGACGGAAAAATTTAAGACTAAATTGAACCAACACTTTTTTGAATGTGAATTTGGCATTGTGTTCAATGTTTTCACACTAAAATATTAGATCTCCGTAGCCTTGTGGTTTCTACAGTCGCATAAAGGTCGATAAAGGTCGATGGTTCGAATCCCAGCTCGACAGACTGAATTTTCTATTTTCAATTTTATTGTAAATAATCTCTACATGTGGAATTTTCCCTAATTTTTTTAATTTTTATTATTAATTTATTATTTAATGGATTAATAATAAAAATAAAAAAATTAGGGAAAAATTCCACATGTAGAAATTATTTACAATCAAATAGAAAATAGAAAATTCAGTCTGACGAGCTGGGATTCGAACCATCGACCTTTGTCGACCTTTATGCGACTGTAGAAACCACAAGGAGGAACTTCGTTCCAACCGAGTGTTCCACGACACTCACGTCTTTTTTTATTGTATATAAGGTAAGGCGCATACATACGACTTTTACATCGACTAAACTGTTTAGTCAAGTTGTGTACTTTTCGTGAATTCCACACAACTAAACTATAATCAAAAGCAAATCGATACGGCTTTTTGATTCTTTTGTCGAGCAACTATCGTGTGGATAGTTTGTGTACATTCTATGATCGCAGTACATTCCTATAAACTTATGAAACACAACTAAATAGTTGTTCAACTAAAAATTGTATGTTTGCGCTAGGCCTAATGTATAGTATTCTATTGTTTCATTTTTAACTGAGCTAATATTAGTATTAAAAATAGATTTAAGTTCTGTTTTGTTGATGCCGATTTTGAGTTGAGTTTCCAATGAGCTTGCAATAATTTTATGTCCCATGTGACAATTGTACAGAGATGCATATTTAAATGTTTATAAATTGATTTGATTGTACCTCATTGTTTCACAACAATGTTATTAAAGGGGGTCGCAACCGTTCAAAATCTGGGGGAGCCTTGAAAGTTTAAACATATAAGTAAACTATTATTATAATTTTCAACCGACTTCAAAAAAGGAGGAAGTTCTCAATTCGACAGAATCTTTTTTTTATGTATGTTTAACGATTACTCAAAGGCGCCAAAACCGACTTAGAAAATTCTCTTCTTTGTTTCAAAGGGTTATACTTTCCAGGTGGTCCCATTGAAATTGTATCGAAATCGATCAAGCGGTTTTTAAAATATCAACAATAAATTTTACTTATACCTACTTTGCAGTGGCGCGGGCGTTTGAAGTCTGTTTTTAAAAAATATTTTTTTATAAATTATAAAGTGAGGTCGTAAGGCTTTTTTCTTAACTTTTTTGTTGGTCGCAATATAAAAGTGGTTGAGAAACAATGAAACCTAATTTGTATTTGAGATCAAGATATATCGAGTTAATGAACACCTATTTAAATGATTTATAGAAAATATCATTTAATTATATTCTATAAATTACATATAAATTTGTATTGTAAACAAAAAGTTTAATTGTAAACAAATAATATTATCTATTTTTAAAGTAATTTAATCGAAGTATTATCTTGTAATAATGATATACAAATGCCCACTAATAGGGACAATAATAAGTAATTTATTAAATAGTCGGGCTTTAAAATTCAAATTTAATTTGGTTTTTCGCAATTTGTAAACTAAAACGACAAAGGCTTATGGCATTCTAATTGCGCCAATGGCAGTATCATCTTCACAGGTTTAAGTAAAATCTTTACTTGAAAGTGTCCAGTTTAAGAAATTGTTATAAACATGTGAAGATGATACTGCCACTGGCGCAATTAGAGTGCCATAAGCCTACTTTTATTATAATAAAATAATAATATTTGTTAATAATAATAATATTTATAAGCCTACTTTGTTCTATTAGTTTACAAATTGTGAAAAACCAAATTAAATTTAAATTTCGCGGGCCGACCCGTTTAGTGCGCCTTATGCTATAATATGTATAATGTAACATTTTGTTTTGTAAAGAGCAACTGCTGAATTTCTTACCGGCTCTTCTCAGCAGAATCTGCTTTCCGAACCGGTGCCGGTGGTAGTAAAAAAAATAAAAGTGTTTTTACTGATACCTCCTTTGTTTTTTTTCCCTATTTAGTAAAATCTATTTTTAGGGCTACGCCTCTAAAAAAATCGGTACTTTCCGAAAACCGATACTTTATCGAAATAAAAACCGATAGCCATTCCCAACCCTATTTACGATTCAGCCCCCATCTCTAGTTTTACTACGTTTCCGCCCACTATAGAATGTTATAAATACCTAGTGTAAGAAAGAGATGGGACCGACTATTCATTCATAAAATCCATTGTTTATACAGAAAAGGTGAGACAAAAAATAAATTTTATGAATGTCATAGTTATATACATCGCTCGCCTCCCGTGACCCGTTTTAGTAAGCTATTTTTAGTCTATGGTCTAGAACGTCTGCCTTTGTTTCCTGGTCCGTGGAAAAAACCAAACGTAGTTCAGTAACTACTAACTTTGTAAATATTGTAATCCAATTCCAAACTACAAAGTGTTCTCTTGGATTATATTATTTTTGGTGAGAAGTGAGAACTTTATAATTAATAATCAACATGCGGTGCTATGCGCCCTTCTGCAGAACCACTGCCGAAGTCTCGGGATCCGCGGGTGTCACGCTCCACGAGTGAGTACCTAGATCCAATGATATTATTGAGTTGTTTGTTCATTATTCATTGAATAGATGCGAGCCCTTTCATTTCGTCCACCGCTTGTCTTGCCCACAAGCTTGATGATGTCGTCGCAGGCACTACAAATTAACTTTAGTCGAATGGTTAACAATGTTAACATATTCAACTGCGAGTGTCAAGCCGGAGTTAGGAAGTTGGCGGTTCGTCACCCCGTGCTGCGGAGAGCACGTAAAGCCGTCGGTCCTGTGCCTGATGTCTCTCTGGTCATGTCGGATTGCCGTCCCATCTGGCCATGGGAGTGAGGAATGGAGAGTGCACCTGTGTCTGAGCACACACCTGTGCACTGTAATATCTTCAGCTCAGATGGCTAGTATCTCTGAAAGTTAGTCACCAACCATGGTTATGTGGACATTATCATTACATACTTCAATATTTGTATACATTATTAGAATTCCTACCCACAGGGCCACAGCTCAGAGACAAAAGTGTTAACAGGTAGATAGGTCCCTTCTGGGCAGAAATGACAGATCTTTGTTTACATGTCTCACATGTACACATTCACACTCTCATCATTACAACTCAATGTTGAACTGGTGTAATCTGCAGGTTCCCCAGTGACTCGCATCTCCGTGCTGCCTGGCTCAGAGCCCTCGGCAGACAAGACACTCCCCTCCCAGACCCTGCTGTGGTCTGCTCGTGTTTTTACTGATACCTCCTTTGTTTTTTTTCCCTATTTAGTAAAATCTATTTTTAGGGCTACGCCTCTAAAAAAATCGGTACTTTCCGAAAACCGATACTTTATCGAAATAAAAACCGATAGCCATTCCCAACCCTATTTACGATTCAGCCCCCATCTCTAGTTTTACTACGTTTCCGCCCACTATAGAATGTTATAAATACCTAGTGTAAGAAAGAGATGGGACCGACTATTCATTCATAAAATCCATTGTTTATACAGAAAAGGTGAGACAAAAAATAAATTTTATGAATGTCATAGTTATATACATCGCTCGCCTCCCGTGACCCGTTTTAGTAAGCTATTTTTAGTCTATGGTCTAGAACGTCTGCCTTTGTTTCCTGGTCCGTGGAAAAAACCAAACGTAGTTCAGTAACTACTAACTTTGTAAATATTGTAATCCAATTCCAAACTACAAAGTGTTCTCTTGGATTATATTATTTTTGGTGAGAAGTGAGAACTTTATAATTAATAATCAACATGCGGTGCTATGCGCCCTTCTGCAGAACCACTGCCGAAGTCTCGGGATCCGCGGGTGTCACGCTCCACGAGTGAGTACCTAGATCCAATGATATTATTGAGTTGTTTGTTCATTATTCATTGAATAGATGCGAGCCCTTTCATTTCGTCCACCGCTTGTCTTGCCCACAAGCTTGATGATGTCGTCGCAGGCACTACAAATTAACTTTAGTCGAATGGTTAACAATGTTAACATATTCAACTGCGAGTGTCAAGCCGGAGTTAGGAAGTTGGCGGTTCGTCACCCCGTGCTGCGGAGAGCACGTAAAGCCGTCGGTCCTGTGCCTGATGTCTCTCTGGTCATGTCGGATTGCCGTCCCATCTGGCCATGGGAGTGAGGAATGGAGAGTGCACCTGTGTCTGAGCACACACCTGTGCACTGTAATATCTTCAGCTCAGATGGCTAGTATCTCTGAAAGTTAGTCACCAACCATGGTTATGTGGACATTATCATTACATACTTCAATATTTGTATACATTATTAGAATTCCTACCCACAGGGCCACAGCTCAGAGACAAAAGTGTTAACAGGTAGATAGGTCCCTTCTGGGCAGAAATGACAGATCTTTGTTTACATGTCTCACATGTACACATTCACACTCTCATCATTACAACTCAATGTTGAACTGGTGTAATCTGCAGGTTCCCCAGTGACTCGCATCTCCGTGCTGCCTGGCTCAGAGCCCTCGGCAGACAAGACACTCCCCTCCCAGACCCTGCTGTGGTCTGCTCGCAGCATTTCCTGCACGATGACATGTATGAAACGGAAAGTGGCTCAAGGCAAATTCGTGCTGGTGCGATCCCATCAACGGTGCAGGTAACTTTGACTGCTAGTGGGGGAACCTGCCCTAATGTAATCTGTTCAATAAGTCATGAGCCTTTGAGAGTCAAGAGTTTTCCATTTGTTCCACCTTTCCACATTGAAGTGTAGTTTAATTTTTATTGAAATAGATTTATTTTCAAGTAAATTATCAAACTGATACATCTATGACTCACAATGTTGCTACAACCTATGTCTCAAAACCCATGTCCACTGACTTATTGCACAGACTATACGGACAATATTCAATCAACTGAGTTGCTTGAGAAGATGCACAAAAAAAATATGATCTATGGGTCTGTTTATAAAAAAAAACTGTAATGGCTTACAATTTTCACAATATATTTATTTATTTGTATAAATAGTTAAGTTTTAGTAGGGTAGTAAGATTTTTTATCAGATTGCTACATGTAAATTCTTTGAGCGTTAAAGTTTAATACTCAAAGGCTATATAGATACCCAAACATTGGCACTTCAAGCTCCTATGACAATGATATTCAGTGTTCAGATTAATTATTTATTAGAATATTGTAGAAATAATTATCATTTAATATTGATAAGAAGAATAGAAATTATTAATATTGTTTTTTTGTGTTTCCAATTGCATTAAACAATATTGTTCAGATTTATTATTGAACATTATTCTTATTTGTAACTAGCTGTACCCAGCATGTGCTGCAATACCATGTTAAGTATAAATAAATTATATTATAGATATTGTTGGCCAGGATCCCTCGCAGGCGTCCCCAGAGCATCCTACCAAAGTTTCATCACAATCAATGATTTCAGAACGCATAGAGGACAAACATACAAACATTGATTTTCATTTATATAGATTATTGTGAGAATTATTTGGAGGTGTGACAATACTATGGCAGATTGTCCCATATGCTGAGAAACCACAGTAGGTAATGGAAAAGTGTATGGAAATAGATGCATAGTCAAAAGTATGTATTAGAATAAGTAGTAAGGGAGATATAGAATGCACAATGCAATGTTTCAATGATGAAGGAAAACATCAAGAGGAAAACTCCTGAGAGTTCTCCAAAATGTTCTCAAAGGTGTGTGAAGTTTGCCAATTTACATTGGGCCAGCGTGGTGGACTCTGGCCTATAACCCTTCCCTAAGAGGAGATCTGCGCTCAGTAGTGAGATCTTGATGGGTTGCTGATGATCATGAATTAGTAGAATGAATCATGAATATTTTTTCAGGTTTGCATGATATGCCTGGACACAGACAACAAGCTGTTTCTAATGAGCAAACACGAATTTGAAGAAGCATATCAACACTTAACTGGAAATCCTGTAAGTTGTTATTTTATCATCAACTATCTTTTGCCCTGCGACTCTGTCCGCGTGGAGTTAGGCGACGTTTTCGCATAGGCGTGGCGTTGCGCGGCGCGTGCGGCGTCGAGTCGCGTGAGCGGTCGCGCGATATGGCCAAGGTATGAGGGCGAGCGAGAGCGAGCGAGCGACGCGCCGCGCGACGCGCAACGCCACGCCTATGCGAAAACGTCGCCTTAGGTCTAAGGCCGCGGCCGCACTGGTAAGGCGACCTGCGACGCGACGCGATAAACTGTGTGTCCGCATTATCCGGATATAAACAAAATATAAATTTTGTGCGTCGCTTATCTGACGCGGCAGCCCCCATTTGTCTCCAGCAGTTTGTTTCAACGAAATCGCTGTCGCGTCGCAGTCCTCTCACCAGTGCGGCCGCGGCCTCAAATGAACACCTTGTGCAGGATTTTCCTGCAGGACTTCAACTGAAGCCTCAACAGACTAACTGTTAAGGTGCAGACTGAAGACTGGATTAAGGTGTGCCGTCGATGAGTTGAGATGAACAAATATATTAAAGTTCAACTCAGCACGGCTTAGCTAAGTTCAACTGTCGACTGATTGTGATGGTTCTGTGCAGGGACAAAACATTTATTTAAGCAATGTTTGAACTCTTCATTTATATGTTGTTTCAGCCATGTGACCTGGGAAACCTGAAACAAACACTTTGTGTGCATTGCGCTCAGAGGTTGAGAAACTTAAGCAGATTTAGAGACAAGAGCTTGAGAGCCCGAGGGCTGCTGATGGACTTGGTTCAACAACATGAACTAGTGAGTGCTAAGTACATATCTCTCATTTGGTGCAACACAATTTTATTTCAAAATATAAGTGTTCAATTCTATTCCCATGTAGTGGCTTTTAGGCGTAAAATAAAATATTATCTTTTTTTTAATTAGAAAAAAAATTGTCTCAAAAAGCTTTCAAATGGGGTCATGCCCTGATATTGGCGACATTGGCGGATGTACATTGGCGACAGTTGTATATTATAGTGTTGTGCCCAACCAAAGCTATTCAACATTTTAGTAGGTTGTATAATCTCATACAGATTGGTTGTTTGATCGTCAAGTTTTCACAAGATGGCTGCACTGATTTATTGTATCGATGTCCATTATGTAGTGTCAATCTCTATGGGTACACATTCTCAATGATGATATCCATTGTTTTTATTTGTAGCAAATACCTACCTCTGCAATATCTTGATTTCATTGTTATCTCGAAACTAGTGTAGTACTCTTGATATACTTGAACCGGCAGTCATAGCCTAGTGGTTCGGACTGCGGTCTCCTACTGGGGGGTCGCGGATTCGATCCTGGGCACGAACCTCTGACTTTTCGGAGCTATGTGCATTTAAGAAATTAAACATCACATGCTTCAATAGTGAAGCATTCATAAGGAACCTGCAGGGCTGAGGGTTCTCCATAATGTCCTCAAAGGTGTGTGAGGTCTGACAATTTGCATTGGGCCAGCTAGTGGACCACAGCCTATAACTCTTCTCTGAGAGACCTACACTCATAGTTAGCCATTGATGGGTAGTTGATGATGATGATAATTGAATTCGCTTAGTAGTACTTGTTTGTCCACAGATAACAAGACTTCATATTAAAAAGATAAACCGCACAAGACACCAATTAAAAAGCAATATGGTAGTGACAATGTTGGCACCTGATCATTGTGATTTACACATACTAGAAGACATACAGAGTGAATCAGAAGACACCATCGACACAGATGCAGTGAAAACTGAAGCAAACGACGAGTTAATGTTGGTTGATGAAGACATGGAGGTGAAACATGAAGATGATCATGCTGACTGTGTCGATGATGAGTTTATTGCTCTTAATGAAGAATACTTATCGGATAATAGTATAAAGTTAGAAACACAATTATTGGATGATGGTATTCTCAAAGCTCTAAACAGAAAAGCAGCGGTTTCTCCACAAGTGGCTGCAACACAGGATATATTCAAGTGCGAATGTGCCCCCTACCAATGTACACTTTGTTTCAAGGAATTTGTTCTTGAACATGCGTACTTGCAACATTTGAGCACACATCTTCAGGTAAGACATGTTGATGTATTTGCTGTTTCTGTTTCAAACTCAAACGTTTAAGCACTTTTGTCAACTTGCTGAGTCCATGAGCTGGCTGGATCTGAGGAGAACAAAGTTAGCGACGTAACTCATCGAGTTGCGAGCTGAAGGGGCAATGGGCGGAGCACATAGTTCAAAGAACTGATGCTCGTGGAATTCTATTATAGAAAGTCATGCCCATTCCCACAAACGACTATCGGACTTTCTTGAGACGTAGTCGAGGAATCACGAGCCTATTTGGATTTCTCATTTGCCTATCATGTAAATCACCCTTTTTGTGACTGTACTCCGACTTGCTCAAGCTAGCTCACGACGGAAGTATAATGGGCTTACTTTTCATTCGGCAGAGCGGCGCCGCTGCTGACGACCCTCAACAGCTGAGTGACGACCTTCAACAGCTGAGTGACGACCCTCAACAGCTGAGTGACGACCCTCAGCAGCTGAGTGACGACTCTCGCCCTTCCGGACTCTTGCCTCCCACGTCAGGTGAGATACAGCTCCTTAGCGCCACCTATAGTTGAATAGCAGAAGCGACTAGACTAAGAACTATTGCTACTCGTCAATAGGTGGCGCTATTTATGTTCAATCTCCGATCGTTCTACATCGGTCTTTATTTCATCATGATGTCATCGGTAGGACTTACACAATCGCTATTTTTTTTTAACGATATATGAAAATCGTAAAAAATATTCATCATGGAATAAAGTTACGCAATCGCTCTTCTGATCTGTATCAGCCAAATTGTAATTTTGTGTGCAAAACGATTAAGTTTAATAAGTTTAATTTTTGATTGCACATGTTATTGGAACGTAGTTCCTTATCGCGCGGTGCGAAAGGGAGTTAGACGGAAAAATTTAAGACTAAATTGAACCAACACTTTTTTGAATGTGAATTTGGCATTGTGTTCAATGTTTTCACACTAAAATATTAGATCTCCGTAGCCTTGTGGTTTCTACAGTCGCATAAAGGTCGATAAAGGTCGATGGTTCGAATCCCAGCTCGACAGACTGAATTTTCTATTTTCAATTTTATTGTAAATAATCTCTACATGTGGAATTTTCCCTAATTTTTTTAATTTTTATTATTAATTTATTATTTAATGGATTAATAATAAAAATAAAAAAATTAGGGAAAAATTCCACATGTAGAAATTATTTACAATCAAATAGAAAATAGAAAATTCAGTCTGACGAGCTGGGATTCGAACCATCGACCTTTGTCGACCTTTATGCGACTGTAGAAACCACAAGGAGGAACTTCGTTCCAACCGAGTGTTCCACGACACTCACGTCTTTTTTTATTGTATATAAGGTAAGGCGCATACATACGACTTTTACATCGACTAAACTGTTTAGTCAAGTTGTGTACTTTTCGTGAATTCCACACAACTAAACTATAATCAAAAGCAAATCGATACGGCTTTTTGATTCTTTTGTCGAGCAACTATCGTGTGGATAGTTTGTGTACATTCTATGATCGCAGTACATTCCTATAAACTTATGAAACACAACTAAATAGTTGTTCAACTAAAAATTGTATGTTTGCGCTAGGCCTAATGTATAGTATTCTATTGTTTCATTTTTAACTGAGCTAATATTAGTATTAAAAATAGATTTAAGTTCTGTTTTGTTGATGCCGATTTTGAGTTGAGTTTCCAATGAGCTTGCAATAATTTTATGTCCCATGTGACAATTGTACAGAGATGCATATTTAAATGTTTATAAATTGATTTGATTGTACCTCATTGTTTCACAACAATGTTATTAAAGGGGGTCGCAACCGTTCAAAATCTGGGGGAGCCTTGAAAGTTTAAACATATAAGTAAACTATTATTATAATTTTCAACCGACTTCAAAAAAGGAGGAAGTTCTCAATTCGACAGAATCTTTTTTTTATGTATGTTTAACGATTACTCAAAGGCGCCAAAACCGACTTAGAAAATTCTCTTCTTTGTTTCAAAGGGTTATACTTTCCAGGTGGTCCCATTGAAATTGTATCGAAATCGATCAAGCGGTTTTTAAAATATCAACAATAAATTTTACTTATACCTACTTTGCAGTGGCGCGGGCGTTTGAAGTCTGTTTTTAAAAAATATTTTTTTATAAATTATAAAGTGAGGTCGTAAGGCTTTTTTCTTAACTTTTTTGTTGGTCGCAATATAAAAGTGGTTGAGAAACAATGAAACCTAATTTGTATTTGAGATCAAGATATATCGAGTTAATGAACACCTATTTAAATGATTTATAGAAAATATCATTTAATTATATTCTATAAATTACATATAAATTTGTATTGTAAACAAAAAGTTTAATTGTAAACAAATAATATTATCTATTTTTAAAGTAATTTAATCGAAGTATTATCTTGTAATAATGATATACAAATGCCCACTAATAGGGACAATAATAAGTAATTTATTAAATAGTCGGGCTTTAAAATTCAAATTTAATTTGGTTTTTCGCAATTTGTAAACTAAAACGACAAAGGCTTATGGCATTCTAATTGCGCCAATGGCAGTATCATCTTCACAGGTTTAAGTAAAATCTTTACTTGAAAGTGTCCAGTTTAAGAAATTGTTATAAACATGTGAAGATGATACTGCCACTGGCGCAATTAGAGTGCCATAAGCCTACTTTTATTATAATAAAATAATAATATTTGTTAATAATAATAATATTTATAAGCCTACTTTGTTCTATTAGTTTACAAATTGTGAAAAACCAAATTAAATTTAAATTTCGCGGGCCGACCCGTTTAGTGCGCCTTATGCTATAATATGTATAATGTAACATTTTGTTTTGTAAAGAGCAACTGCTGAATTTCTTACCGGCTCTTCTCAGCAGAATCTGCTTTCCGAACCGGTGCCGGTGGTAGTAAAAAAAATAAAAGTGTTTTTACTGATACCTCCTTTGTTTTTTTTCCCTATTTAGTAAAATCTATTTTTAGGGCTACGCCTCTAAAAAAATCGGTACTTTCCGAAAACCGATACTTTATCGAAATAAAAACCGATAGCCATTCCCAACCCTATTTACGATTCAGCCCCCATCTCTAGTTTTACTACGTTTCCGCCCACTATAGAATGTTATAAATACCTAGTGTAAGAAAGAGATGGGACCGACTATTCATTCATAAAATCCATTGTTTATACAGAAAAGGTGAGACAAAAAATAAATTTTATGAATGTCATAGTTATATACATCGCTCGCCTCCCGTGACCCGTTTTAGTAAGCTATTTTTAGTCTATGGTCTAGAACGTCTGCCTTTGTTTCCTGGTCCGTGGAAAAAACCAAACGTAGTTCAGTAACTACTAACTTTGTAAATATTGTAATCCAATTCCAAACTACAAAGTGTTCTCTTGGATTATATTATTTTTGGTGAGAAGTGAGAACTTTATAATTAATAATCAACATGCGGTGCTATGCGCCCTTCTGCAGAACCACTGCCGAAGTCTCGGGATCCGCGGGTGTCACGCTCCACGAGTGAGTACCTAGATCCAATGATATTATTGAGTTGTTTGTTCATTATTCATTGAATAGATGCGAGCCCTTTCATTTCGTCCACCGCTTGTCTTGCCCACAAGCTTGATGATGTCGTCGCAGGCACTACAAATTAACTTTAGTCGAATGGTTAACAATGTTAACATATTCAACTGCGAGTGTCAAGCCGGAGTTAGGAAGTTGGCGGTTCGTCACCCCGTGCTGCGGAGAGCACGTAAAGCCGTCGGTCCTGTGCCTGATGTCTCTCTGGTCATGTCGGATTGCCGTCCCATCTGGCCATGGGAGTGAGGAATGGAGAGTGCACCTGTGTCTGAGCACACACCTGTGCACTGTAATATCTTCAGCTCAGATGGCTAGTATCTCTGAAAGTTAGTCACCAACCATGGTTATGTGGACATTATCATTACATACTTCAATATTTGTATACATTATTAGAATTCCTACCCACAGGGCCACAGCTCAGAGACAAAAGTGTTAACAGGTAGATAGGTCCCTTCTGGGCAGAAATGACAGATCTTTGTTTACATGTCTCACATGTACACATTCACACTCTCATCATTACAACTCAATGTTGAACTGGTGTAATCTGCAGGTTCCCCAGTGACTCGCATCTCCGTGCTGCCTGGCTCAGAGCCCTCGGCAGACAAGACACTCCCCTCCCAGACCCTGCTGTGGTCTGCTCGCAGCATTTCCTGCACGATGACATGTATGAAACGGAAAGTGGCTCAAGGCAAATTCGTGCTGGTGCGATCCCATCAACGGTGCAGGTAACTTTGACTGCTAGTGGGGGAACCTGCCCTAATGTAATCTGTTCAATAAGTCATGAGCCTTTGAGAGTCAAGAGTTTTCCATTTGTTCCACCTTTCCACATTGAAGTGTAGTTTAATTTTTATTGAAATAGATTTATTTTCAAGTAAATTATCAAACTGATACATCTATGACTCACAATGTTGCTACAACCTATGTCTCAAAACCCATGTCCACTGACTTATTGCACAGACTATACGGACAATATTCAATCAACTGAGTTGCTTGAGAAGATGCACAAAAAAAATATGATCTATGGGTCTGTTTATAAAAAAAAACTGTAATGGCTTACAATTTTCACAATATATTTATTTATTTGTATAAATAGTTAAGTTTTAGTAGGGTAGTAAGATTTTTTATCAGATTGCTACATGTAAATTCTTTGAGCGTTAAAGTTTAATACTCAAAGGCTATATAGATACCCAAACATTGGCACTTCAAGCTCCTATGACAATGATATTCAGTGTTCAGATTAATTATTTATTAGAATATTGTAGAAATAATTATCATTTAATATTGATAAGAAGAATAGAAATTATTAATATTGTTTTTTTGTGTTTCCAATTGCATTAAACAATATTGTTCAGATTTATTATTGAACATTATTCTTATTTGTAACTAGCTGTACCCAGCATGTGCTGCAATACCATGTTAAGTATAAATAAATTATATTATAGATATTGTTGGCCAGGATCCCTCGCAGGCGTCCCCAGAGCATCCTACCAAAGTTTCATCACAATCAATGATTTCAGAACGCATAGAGGACAAACATACAAACATTGATTTTCATTTATATAGATTATTGTGAGAATTATTTGGAGGTGTGACAATACTATGGCAGATTGTCCCATATGCTGAGAAACCACAGTAGGTAATGGAAAAGTGTATGGAAATAGATGCATAGTCAAAAGTATGTATTAGAATAAGTAGTAAGGGAGATATAGAATGCACAATGCAATGTTTCAATGATGAAGGAAAACATCAAGAGGAAAACTCCTGAGAGTTCTCCAAAATGTTCTCAAAGGTGTGTGAAGTTTGCCAATTTACATTGGGCCAGCGTGGTGGACTCTGGCCTATAACCCTTCCCTAAGAGGAGATCTGCGCTCAGTAGTGAGATCTTGATGGGTTGCTGATGATCATGAATTAGTAGAATGAATCATGAATATTTTTTCAGGTTTGCATGATATGCCTGGACACAGACAACAAGCTGTTTCTAATGAGCAAACACGAATTTGAAGAAGCATATCAACACTTAACTGGAAATCCTGTAAGTTGTTATTTTATCATCAACTATCTTTTGCCCTGCGACTCTGTCCGCGTGGAGTTAGGCGACGTTTTCGCATAGGCGTGGCGTTGCGCGGCGCGTGCGGCGTCGAGTCGCGTGAGCGGTCGCGCGATATGGCCAAGGTATGAGGGCGAGCGAGAGCGAGCGAGCGACGCGCCGCGCGACGCGCAACGCCACGCCTATGCGAAAACGTCGCCTTAGGTCTAAGGCCGCGGCCGCACTGGTAAGGCGACCTGCGACGCGACGCGATAAACTGTGTGTCCGCATTATCCGGATATAAACAAAATATAAATTTTGTGCGTCGCTTATCTGACGCGGCAGCCCCCATTTGTCTCCAGCAGTTTGTTTCAACGAAATCGCTGTCGCGTCGCAGTCCTCTCACCAGTGCGGCCGCGGCCTCAAATGAACACCTTGTGCAGGATTTTCCTGCAGGACTTCAACTGAAGCCTCAACAGACTAACTGTTAAGGTGCAGACTGAAGACTGGATTAAGGTGTGCCGTCGATGAGTTGAGATGAACAAATATATTAAAGTTCAACTCAGCACGGCTTAGCTAAGTTCAACTGTCGACTGATTGTGATGGTTCTGTGCAGGGACAAAACATTTATTTAAGCAATGTTTGAACTCTTCATTTATATGTTGTTTCAGCCATGTGACCTGGGAAACCTGAAACAAACACTTTGTGTGCATTGCGCTCAGAGGTTGAGAAACTTAAGCAGATTTAGAGACAAGAGCTTGAGAGCCCGAGGGCTGCTGATGGACTTGGTTCAACAACATGAACTAGTGAGTGCTAAGTACATATCTCTCATTTGGTGCAACACAATTTTATTTCAAAATATAAGTGTTCAATTCTATTCCCATGTAGTGGCTTTTAGGCGTAAAATAAAATATTATCTTTTTTTTAATTAGAAAAAAAATTGTCTCAAAAAGCTTTCAAATGGGGTCATGCCCTGATATTGGCGACATTGGCGGATGTACATTGGCGACAGTTGTATATTATAGTGTTGTGCCCAACCAAAGCTATTCAACATTTTAGTAGGTTGTATAATCTCATACAGATTGGTTGTTTGATCGTCAAGTTTTCACAAGATGGCTGCACTGATTTATTGTATCGATGTCCATTATGTAGTGTCAATCTCTATGGGTACACATTCTCAATGATGATATCCATTGTTTTTATTTGTAGCAAATACCTACCTCTGCAATATCTTGATTTCATTGTTATCTCGAAACTAGTGTAGTACTCTTGATATACTTGAACCGGCAGTCATAGCCTAGTGGTTCGGACTGCGGTCTCCTACTGGGGGGTCGCGGATTCGATCCTGGGCACGAACCTCTGACTTTTCGGAGCTATGTGCATTTAAGAAATTAAACATCACATGCTTCAATAGTGAAGCATTCATAAGGAACCTGCAGGGCTGAGGGTTCTCCATAATGTCCTCAAAGGTGTGTGAGGTCTGACAATTTGCATTGGGCCAGCTAGTGGACCACAGCCTATAACTCTTCTCTGAGAGACCTACACTCATAGTTAGCCATTGATGGGTAGTTGATGATGATGATAATTGAATTCGCTTAGTAGTACTTGTTTGTCCACAGATAACAAGACTTCATATTAAAAAGATAAACCGCACAAGACACCAATTAAAAAGCAATATGGTAGTGACAATGTTGGCACCTGATCATTGTGATTTACACATACTAGAAGACATACAGAGTGAATCAGAAGACACCATCGACACAGATGCAGTGAAAACTGAAGCAAACGACGAGTTAATGTTGGTTGATGAAGACATGGAGGTGAAACATGAAGATGATCATGCTGACTGTGTCGATGATGAGTTTATTGCTCTTAATGAAGAATACTTATCGGATAATAGTATAAAGTTAGAAACACAATTATTGGATGATGGTATTCTCAAAGCTCTAAACAGAAAAGCAGCGGTTTCTCCACAAGTGGCTGCAACACAGGATATATTCAAGTGCGAATGTGCCCCCTACCAATGTACACTTTGTTTCAAGGAATTTGTTCTTGAACATGCGTACTTGCAACATTTGAGCACACATCTTCAGGTAAGACATGTTGATGTATTTGCTGTTTCTGTTTCAAACTCAAACGTTTAAGCACTTTTGTCAACTTGCTGAGTCCATGAGCTGGCTGGATCTGAGGAGAACAAAGTTAGCGACGTAACTCATCGAGTTGCGAGCTGAAGGGGCAATGGGCGGAGCACATAGTTCAAAGAACTGATGCTCGTGGAATTCTATTATAGAAAGTCATGCCCATTCCCACAAACGACTATCGGACTTTCTTGAGACGTAGTCGAGGAATCACGAGCCTATTTGGATTTCTCATTTGCCTATCGTGTAAATCACCCTTTTTGTGACTGTACTCCGACTTGCTCAAGCTAGCTCACGACGGAAGTATAATGGGCTTACTTTTCATTCGGCAGAGCGGCGCCGCTGCTGACGACCCTCAACAGCTGAGTGACGACCTTCAACAGCTGAGTGACGACCCTCAACAGCTGAGTGACGACCCTCAGCAGCTGAGTGACGACTCTCGCCCTTCCGGACTCTTGCCTCCCACGTCAGGTGAGATACAGCTCCGTTAGTCCTTTAAATAACTGAATATACATTCTATTTCAATTTTCAACCGAAAAAAAAGAACGTGGTTCTCCATTGGTCGTCGCGTATGTACCTATATGTATAAGTCGCGCGCAGGTTCGCCGATGGCTGCCCCTCCCGCCTTCACCGGTGTATATTTGTGTATATACATTTTTTAAATATGAACATGCATTACTTTTTACAGTCGTTCGATTTTGATTATTATTTTTTTATTGGATAGGTCGATCCTCGAAATTAGTCTCATTTAAAGAAAAATAAAACGTGTAGAGAAAGCCCGAGATAATACTGAAGGGTAGATACATATTATGTGTATATTTGTGTATAATATGTAAATATTTTTTAAATATGAATATGCATTACATTTTACCAGGGTTCGAGGATATATATCAATGGATATATATCCGATATATATCTGATATATATCAAACTGGGTTCGACGATATATATCAATGGATTTTTTTATAATATATTGCAATACAAAAATGGTTTAAAAAATTAATATTATTAAGTTTGTTACTGTATTTCTACTTGCCAAATGAAGATTGCGTGGGAGTAGAGTTAAACCATACTCCCTAATGGTAAATTCTAATCCATAAATGGCAACACTTCTGCCGGCATTTGGCGTCAGTCCGTCAGTCGTGTTAGAAAAACTTCTTCAAAAAAATAAATAAAGGTTTTATGTTTTTGAGTAGATTTTTTGTTGTATAAAATTTTATGTTTTTTAGTTGATTTTGCCTGATCTAAAAGATTTTATATTTTTTAGTTAATTTTGCCTTATCTAAAAGAAGATTTTAGGTTTTGGTTTCATTTGTCTGATTTTAAGTACCTAAATAAATAAAAAAAACATTTTATAGTTTTGGTATGTTTATGTAACATAGTATTCATAAATAATACAATAATATGGCTTTCATACAAAATTGATATATATCAAACTTGATATATATCATAAATATCCGATATTTTGATATTTATAATAAATATCGGATATTTTCGAACCCTGCATTTTACAGAGTTGTTCGATTTTGATTATTGTTTTTTTATTGGATAGGTCGATCCTCGAAATTAGTCACATTTAAAGAAAATTACAACGTATAGAGAAAGCCCGAGATAATACTGAAGGGTACACATAATATGTACCCTTCAGTATTATCTCGGACTTACACACTTACACATAATATTGTAGCTAATAAAGGATCATCTGTAAAAATATTGAAACAGAAAGAAGCACATTTCTTTATTCATACAAACTTATTCAATCGATAATACTGCACAACAGCATTTCTGATGATTGGGTTATGATACATGACATAAGTCCAATTTTTTATGCCGATTTCAAATCTATGACTGAAACTTCGGTATCAGCTTTAGTTAAAAAAATATGACATATGTAATTTTTGTAATAAAATACTGTATTTACAAAAATAATTTAAAAAATTATATTCTTAAATTGATAAAAATTTTCTTTTATACGATTTTCTTGCTGTAGCTGAAGGCAGAGAGCTATTCTGTATGCTCTAGCAATAGTCAGCTATCATATGGGCGTTCCAGGAGCCTTGTTAGCGTCCATCCTTCCATCCTCCATCGTGCGGAGGTCCTGGTGGAATCGCTTGCTCTGTTTTTCACTTAGATCCTCAAGGGTGGCGGGAAAATGGTCCAGGTGGTTGTGAAGAAAATGTTACTTGATACTCATGCTACATCCAAACCTTTGGAAGTGACTCATTAGTAGTTCGAAATGTTAGAAACGTCCGAAATTTTCTTGTTTCCCAAAAAATTTTGAACAAGCCACTACTAAGTTTCTGTCTTTTAGCCTAGCAGCCAAAATTTCTGAAGCAGATTTCGACAGTCCCAGATCCCTGATAAGGTCGTTTTAATCATATTGGTTGAACGGTTTTGGTGTTTCCAGGTAGCATTCAAAGTCACTATCACTTCTGTCGGTTATCGCCTATATGCATAGGCTCCTCCTGTGGAGTACCAGCTTGAAGTTCAAGACAAGTAGTATTTTAGGGCTTAAAAGATGTCTATGTGCCGACCACATGCAAGGATATTCCCACATGCATGCATTTGGATCGATTTTTTCGGTTAATGCCAGTTATGTTCACCAAACAAAAATAACAGTTGTTGTGGTGGTTCACGGGTTAATTCCAGATCATAGCGGTTTCGTACCTGAATCTGTTCCTTTTCTTATTTGTCCACAAATGTAGAAACTCAATACACGTTTTACATACCTTTTGCAGAATCCAAGGCTTGTCTTTTATTTCCAGTGGGTGACCAAATTAATTTTTGTAGGCCTCAAATACAAACGCTGTCACATTCAAACGGTTTTCTTCAAACATAATAATTCCGCAAATGAAACAAATTTGATTTGTGTCATTCACACAAACTCTCTTGGATGATGCCATATCAAATTATAGTGAAAATACTTAATATTATTTTAACTATCAGCAAATTAAAACTCTAACACAGTAAATTTTTAGTGATAGCTATAACTCGTAAACAAGAGCTGTTACAAAAAAAATGAGGGTATATTAAGAATTAGTGACATCAAATTAGTAAACATCAAGTGACAAAGTTCATTCATCAGGCAAAAGTTCCAATTTTGTTGTGGCATATTAATTGTATCGATTGAATAAGTCAAGATAAGGTTCAGTCGTAGGGCGCTTGCCCTACGACTGAACTTGAACAGGTCACAACGCGCGCGGCGCGCGGTCGTAGGGACACCGACGCGTTATGTCTTCTAGGGTTGTGCTAAGATTGTTGTCGGTGAAAACTTTCAGTGTGGTTTACCCAAAAACTATGAGGGCTTCGAGTCCAATGCCTGTGCTGCAGAGTTCTGTATGAAGGGGACAAGTCTTGACCGTCCAGAGGTTTGAGATGTGCGTTGATAGATCAGTCAGTCAGTCAGTCACCTTTCCTTTTATATATTTACTTACAGCTTACTTTACCTACTTCTGTAGAAAATTACCTTCCGTCTGGTTAAATCTGATAAAGTGCTGTAGAAAAGTCCAGTCGTGCGAGCCAGAGTTCCTTTCATTCCGTCCCAACTACTCGTTTAACATATGTTATCAAGCAAAGCCATAAGAAATATAATTAAAAATGTTGCAGTCGCTCTGCCCGCGAGCCGTGCGACGAATAACGAAACGAAAGTGCCTCCAGCTGAAGAAGACGACTCACACGACGAACAAGACGTGCCTGCGAGTGGTATTGCCGCGGACGATGTCAGCTGTCAGGCGACTAGTCAGAATAAAGTTCCCACGACACTGAATAACCCTAACTTATCAAGTTTACAAAGTACAACATTTTGTTCAAATAATGACGTTAATGTACGGTATAATAGTTCACCAGCGAATGTTGCGAGGAAATTGTTTTCCTGTGACGTGTGCCAAAAAATGTTCAAACAAAAATGTTTCTTGATAAATCACATAAAAACTCATTCTGAAGTGATGCAGTTGAATTGCAAGGTTTGCCAATACAAATGTAAAGATGAAAATGCTTTGATGAGGCATATGCACGTTCATACTGGCGACAAGCCTTATGCTTGTGAGCTATGTAAGTATACATTTTCACGAAAGAGTCATTTAATACTTCACATGAGAACTCACACTGGCGACAAGCCTTTCGCTTGTGAGTTATGCCAGTATAAATGTTCACAAAAGGGTAATTTAGTTAGACACATGAGAACTCACACTGGCGACAAGCTTTTCGCTTGTGAGTTATGCCAGTATAAATGTTCACAAAAGGGTAATTTAGTGATACACATGAGAACACACTCTAGCAACAAGCCTTATGCTTGTGAGCTATGCAAGTATAAATGTTCACAAAAGGGTAATTTATTAAGACACATGAAAACTCACACTGGCGACAAGCCTTATGCTTGTAAGCTATGCAAGTATAAATGTTCACAAAAGAGTAGTTTAATAAGTCACATGAGAACTCACACTGGCGACAAGCCTTATATTTGTAAGCTATGTAAATATAAATGTTCACGTAAGGATACTTTGGTGAGACACATGAAAACTCACAATGGCGACAAGCCTTTTATTTGTAAGCTATGCAAGTATAAATGTTCACAAAAGAGTACTTTAATAATTCACACGAGAACTCATACGGGCGACAAGCCTTATGCTTGTGAGCTATGCAAGTATAAATTTTCACAAAAGGGTCATTTAATAAGACACATGAGAACACACACTGGCGACAAGAGAAATCCTAACTCTAAAAAGCGAACTTCAACGTAATGACATTGTCTTTAGTATGTCCCTGGTCTGGCTGACGCTACCCATGCACTCACTACGGTCCACTCATCAATGAGAAGTTCGGATCACAGTTGTACACACGTCGGGCCCATATCACTGTTCCGGCGGCAGCTACGGTCCGGCGTCGCACTGCGCGTCTCCCTCTAACGCTGCCTCCCTCCCGCACTCATGTAAGGCAACACCCGCCGCAGCCCGCACTCGGCCGTCCATCTCTCGGCCGATCTGTCAAAAGTGTCTAAATTTGATTCTAAGGTCATAGTAAACTACTAGAAAATTTACTAAAATTTCATTCAATCGATAAGTACCAAAACAATGCATTTAAAGTTTGCCTTTTCCGCGCGTAAACGCTAGACGCCTCACGTCTAGAAGGTTATTGCTCACGTCAGACGATGTGGTGACGTCGTTAGGACAGTAAATTCGTTCGCTCAAATGGTTGGCGCCCTTTGTAAAGCCGACACACAGCGACCTCCGGTACATGCCGAAGGCGGCAGACTTATGTGACCCACTAGGCGCTGTGTACTTTAGTGCGTCACCCTAAATGTTTGTGTGTTGTATTATGATGATAGTATCTATAATATAATAAAACTGTAACAGGTCCAATTCTGTACATTGAAGATATTTTGAAAATTTTTGTTTGAGGGCACTCTATAATCGATACTGAAGCCAAAACAATTTTTTTTTTAATTTTTTGTCTGTCTGTCTGTCTGTCTGTCTGTCTGTATCTGGGCCGCGCATCACGCCGAAACTACTGGACGGATTTAAATGAAACTTGGCACGATTTAAGTCAGTAATACGAGGTATAATATAAGATAGTTTTTATCCCGAAATTCAGCACGGTTCCCTTGGGAGAGGACGTGAAAGTCAAAATGTGTATTTCGCTGTAATTCAATAAGGCGTATTCCGATTTAATCCATTCTTTTATTGTTAGAAAGCAGGTTCTTTAGAGATTGTCCTGTAATTATTTCAAGGTCGTCAATTTCGTAGTTCAGATATTATAGACATCACAATCTTCTGTATAGGTCCAAATAACTTGAACCCTGGAATCTACAGGATACTTTGAATGAACGGCTCATCTTAAGCTGGCATGTGTAATTTATCGTATATAGCCATCGTGGATACTATTTTGTCAAAGTCAAACTACTCCAAAGGAGTCAGATTTTGCCAAACGATCATTATACCTACATACTACATAGTAGGTATGGATGTAATACATCGTATGGACGTAATATTACAGTGTTTTCCTATGTAATTTAATATTCTAATCATATTTACTAATATTATAAATGCGAAAGTGTGTTTGTTTGTTGGTTTGTCCTTCAATCACGCCCCAACAGAGCCACGGATCTACGTGTTTTTTGCATGGGTGTAATTGAGGACCTGGAGAGTGACATAGGCTACTTTTATCCCGGAAAATCAAGGAGCTCCCGAGGGACTTTAAAAACTAAATCGACGCGGACAAAGTCGCGGGCATCAGCTAGTATGAATATAAATTGATGATTCAGATCTAATACTAGTATTTTGATTTTGTATTTTTCATTAATCTAAAAAAATTAAATAAATGATGGTACTAAATCTTATATATATAAAAGAAAGTGGTGTTAGTTACACTATTTATAACTCAAGAACGGATGAACCGATTTGGCTCAAAATTGGTGGAGAGGTAGCTTAGAACCAGGAGACGGACATAGGATACTTTTTATCCCGTTCGACCGCGTTTCCGTCAAGTCAATATAAAACCTGGTTTAACAAAAATGCATCTGACATGGAATAAAAAAACGAAAATGACATTGGAAGAACAAAACGTAAATGACAGCTAAACGTAATTTTGTATTTTGTTAATTATGGTAAAAACAATTATAAAAATTATAGTTTAACGTAATTGATAATATCATCAGTAATATGTTTTCTCTTTGAATCATCATTAACAATGCCGCGAGCAAGACGATCAAATGTTTCCTGCTACAAAGATTGACGTGATTTATTGGATAGGTACCTATAGTTGAGAACCTGGAGGGTGACAAAGATTTCCCGCGGGATGTTATGAACTAAATCCACGCAGACGAAGTCGCGGGCATCAGCTAGTGATTAATAAATGTATTTATTTTCACATAGTTTCTAAAATACCGTGTATTTGTACTACAAACTATTTGAGCGGATGATCTATGCTATATAGACCCGCCATTACACTACGTCAAATGTCAGTACATTTGACGTAGTTTAATGGCGGGTACCATTTGACGTTTCGATGCGTTTCGCATATTTGTAGCATAGACGAAAAAGTGAAAACTTTGAAATTAAATATAAAATTTATTTTATAATTTTGTGAACTGAAACTTCCACATCCCGATTCCTTATTGCCTTAACTATCGTATTTTTATATTTTTAGATTATTTCTCACTAGGAGTAAAATACCCTATTGTGGCAATACATAGTACGCCTGAACTGGCGTACTATGCGCGTATCCACCAGTGTTTGTCGTTTTGTTTTTAGGAAGGACGGTAGGTATCCAGCTACTACCAATCCTAAATCTGTGTTAAAGTTCGGCCGTTCAGAGAATGCGTTCCTGACACCTGTCAGTTAGTCACGACAACTGTCACAAAATTATAACATTAATAATTGATTATTGATCTATTAATGTTGTTTTAATGCTCATCAATTGTTAAAACGGTAAACAACCAGCAATAATATTTTTATCGTAACTGCAACGCCATTACAAAGTTACGTCGTCAGTTCAATCGCGACGTGTCAGGAACGCATTCTCTGAACGGCTGTAGTCTAGTGAATATGTCAATGTGTAAAATCGTATTAAGTAGGTATTAATAGGGTGTCAAATAAACTTATTTAACTGTATAATTTTAATAATTATTATTCATTTACTGTTAAAACAAAATATTTCTAACTTGATACATTAAATACCTAATATTGTGTATCTATACGAGTGCATTCTTCTATAATAAAACAATAATGTATTAACCAAAGTGTTATTATTTGTTTTCCTCCACGAAACAGCAGCAGGTACTTCGCGAAATGAAGGAGACGTGTAAGCACACGAGTAAACATTCCGAACAGAGAGGAAGCTTCCTAACAAGGTCAAAGAAGTATACCTATTCTGCTAGGGTTGTCACCTGATGCATGTCAATTGTCAACAATTTAAAGAAAAATAAAAATATTTTTAAGTTTGTATAATTTCAGTTATGTCCTGAACTCGAACAACAAATATTTAAATTAGACAAATATTACAAAGAAACGATTTTTTTTAATAAACATCAGTATTTTTAACATACACGTCATTCTCACTTGACTATCAATGTTATTACCTAGGTTTATAGTACAGGAACGTATAAAAAATCGGCCAAGTGCGAGTTGGGCCTCGCTCTTTTAGGGTTCCGTTAAAAAAAATTAAATTTAATTTTTATTATTTGTTGTTATAGCGGCAACAGAAATACATAATATATGAAAATTTCATCTGTCTATCTATTACGGTTTACGAGATACAGCCCGCTGACAGACGGACGGACGGACGGACAGCGTAGGCTTAGTAATAGGGTTCCGTTGGTACCCTTTGGGTACGGAACCCTTCTTCTTCTTCTTCGTGACACTCTTGGCAGAGCGGTCGTGGTCATCGCGAAGTGACGTCCTTAGCGGCAGATGTGATTCGCCTCACGAGCATTCGCCACTTCTCCCTGCTGGCCGACAGCCTGGTACACTCGTGCAATGGACCGCCCACAGCAGACTTAATTCGGTCGGTCCATCGCATGGGTGACCTTCCTCGCCCTCTGGTGCCCTCCACTTTGCCCTGCACGACAAGGCGCTCGATGGACTCACCCCCACGCCGGGAGACGTGTCCGAAGAACTTAAGTATGCGACTCTGTACTGTGGCCGAAAGGCGTTGTTTTATGCCGAGTTCTTGGAGAATGGAGACGTTGGTGCGAAACTCGGTCCACGACACTCCCAGCATTCGTCTCCAGCACCACATTTCCAGAGCATCAATTTTATTTTTCTCGACTTGTCGCAAAGTCCATGTCTCCGCAGCATACAAAAATATGGGAAAAACAAGCGTTTGGACGAGCCGGATCTTCGTAGCTTTTGTTAAGTTTCTGTTCTTCCATATCTTTTTAAGTTTGTCCATCGCAGTTCTTGCTATCGCCATACGGCGCTTTACTTCCTCTACGCACCCTCCATTGTTTGAGATTAAAGCACCAAGATATATATAAGATTGCACGACATCGCAGTTCGCAATCTGCGTGACCTCGGGCGAGTTATTGTTGGCTCGATCTACAATCATCATCTTGGTTTTACTGCGATTAATCTTTAATCCAAACTCTAGACTCACGCGCTCCACGGAACCCTAAAAAGTACTTATTTCTCTTTTATCTCTCGGATATAAAAAAAAGGAAATCTCCATGTCTTTGGGTTTTATTAAGCAAATTATGCAAGTACTTGGCATTTTTACTAAATTGAAATAAAAAACTCAATCACTAAATTGTTCGTCTATTTATTTTCACTAAACGCACGACCGTCAGCCCCACAGAACACTATTACTCCTAGCGGAGGTCAGCCCTCACGTTCATACTCGGCTTGGAGCAAGTTTGACTCGGACCGCGTGTCGGTGAGAGCTCACGCACACAGCGTTGCGCTATGCGTGGGTGAGCCCGCCGCGAGCCGTTTGTATGTAGCTTCCTCCTCTGTTACCTACTTTACTCGTGTGGTGTAAGGGACCTGTGTGGTTAGTCCGAGTTTTAATTCGTTTGACCGTAGTAGTTAACTATGACATTAGCATCAAAGTAAAATGAACAATAATAGCATCCATTTAGTCACAATATCAATACAGATGATTTTAATTTGGAGCGTTTTCGTTACGTAAACGTATGAGAATACATACACGACATTGAACTCTAAATCAATAATATTATGCTTTGTTTTAGTTTGATGGTAATGTCATAGTTTACTATTCATAGTTATCTATCCAATCTTGTACTAATCCTACTGCTAGCGATAACTTTGTAAAGAGTTACACTTAATGCCTAGCGAAAAATTACCAACAAATACCTACCACATCTTGAAAATGGTGGGTCAAAGCTATTACCAAGACGTAGTCGTAATTCCTAGTTCCAGGACATTAATTAGAATGTTACATACCTAAACTAGCGGCACGCTATGAAGGCCGGTTTGACGTTTGTCCGCTCATGAAGTTCCGTATTAATTGATAACGACTTTGAAGGAAATAATTGTATTACTTTATTGACGATAGTGATGTGCAGAGATTCATAAATTTTATCGAATGTAGTTTTAGGTTTAGGACTCAAAATTTATTTATTAAATTGATTTCTAAAATGTATACAAGTGTAGAAAAATCAGTTTGCACCATTTAAGGGGTGAATGTACTTGTGAATATGAACAATTTTCACTATGTGGACAAACCTCTGAAATCGCAAAAAAATATCAGCTGTTTCATACAAAAGGTAAAATTTTTATTTTTATATGATATATACCACAACTCGGCATTTGGTTATGGCGTGAAATACGTTAAAAATGGCGTAGATGCAAACATGAATATGTTAAAAGCGGAATTAGTACGTCTTTTAAAAGAAAACAAACCAACCAAGATCCGATACGTCATTGACGAAATAGCATTAGAACATGGGCACAGAGTTATACGGTTACCGCCTTACCATTGTGAGTATAATGCGATTGAGTTGGTGTGGGCTCAAATTAAGGGATATGCTGCAAGACACAATACAGAACCCCCATTTACCACAAAAAAAATGCTAAAATTATTAGAAGAAGCTTGTGAACATGTGACTAAAGGAGACTGGGAAAAGGTTGTGAATAGAACTGTTAAATTAATAAGGGAAGATTATGAAAGAGATGTGAAAATAGATAATATTATAGAAAACGAACATATAATTATTAATGTAGGTGATGATAGCAGTGACGACAGTGAAAATAGTAGTATGGACGAATCTGATTAATTATGGCCTTTTGTGGCACCTTTTTTGGTATCTTTTGTATTCATATGTTTCTTGTGTGCATATAAAGTATGTATATTCATTTTCATTCAAATATTCAGTTCGTTCAAATAAATTAAATAAACATATACATTTTTGTTTTATTAAACCTATTTAATCAGGTACAAAAACAAAACTTAATTGTTTTTTGTTCGAGAATAAATTGACATTCCACATCACTATTGTAATGTGTCAAACCGGCCATCATAGCGTGCCGCTAGTGTAATCTATGGTAATCTATGAATTATATACTCAGTGGTACTGTGATCCTAGTGTTCGTTATCAATGTTGTTAAATCCTCTTTGGTTCTGTCATCTGTGCTGTGGAGCTCAATTTCACACTACCAAAAGTTCGCATCTATCGTCATTTCCTGCCTACGTAACATTTCCGGTGCTAAGTTTAAAATTATCCGTGGCTTTAAATCTTTAAGTTTCTAATATTAAAATTTACTGTATAAAAATAGGAATTAATTACTTACTTAAGGTGTGTATAAAATAATGTAGTTTTTAACAAAAGAAATCTCAAGTTAACTATTGACAAAGCTTAATATTTTCTTTACTTTCACTATCGTAAAAGTTATGATTAATGAACGAAAATAATACTATTATTTGTTCCGTCTTCGATATCCGGAATCCAGCGTTTTCGTTTTTCGTATATTCTGACTTAGCGATACCCTCGCTTCCGGTCCCCACCGTGTATCCGTGTCCAATATGGCGACGCCGCGGGATCGCGGTTGAGGCCATCTTATTTTCTCATTATAGCTTCGTTTTTCGTATTATTCGGACGTGTTTCTAAAAAGTTCTTATTAATCCTAAATATAGTGATATACTATATAAAAGTAAATCAAGTGTTAAGATTTATATCTAGAATAAGAATCCCTCGCTTCTGCGATGGAGAATAACGAACAGCAGTAGGAGACCGCTGCCATTTTGAGCTCATAGCGTTGTGTAGTTACGCCGCGTGCGCGTCAAATCTAAGATTATTTCGTTAATCCGTCTCTCTTGGCAAAAAATATTACAATCAAAGTGTTAAAAATATACAGTATTAGTGTTAATAGTGCATATTTTCTATCACGGGGAAATTTCGGTTACGCGTAAATGAACCCCACGTGCACAGAAGAAGCTCAAGTTCGTAGAGGAAAGAAGAGGTAGGAAAATGGATTTTCGGGCAGTTCATCAGCGAGCAGGAGCAGCGAGAAGGAATCAGAAGGTAGCGAAACTACGCATAGAGTCTGATGATATATCCAGAAGTGGTTTGTATTTTACAAATCGATTACTCCTAATTTTCATTGAAATATTTCATATAAAATGCCTCTTAGTTCACAACCCTTATTTAATAACGAGGCAATTTGACGTTATTTAAAAATAGAGGGGGGGCGAGCAATAATCGTGACAGCTAAGAGGGTAAGAAATTTTATTCACAATTTACCGCCAAGTTAACGAACATTTCAAGGCGGTTGTCTCTAGTGATTTTAATATATCGGGAGACATTCACGGAACTTCCGTGAGAATAATCTAAGCGTGGAATCTTAATTATCACGACATAACCACACAGATCGAGAATTTATAGGTTAGAGGTAGAAATACTAGAACAGAAAAAATACAGTCCAAGCTACTTTTTTTTTCACGTTCTTTTTGGTTCCTTCCTATTCCTAAGTCGGACCAACCAGATTGGAAGATGAATCAAACCTAAGTACCTACTGCCATAATTAACTGACCATCCTTGGATTTTTATCAACAACAAAACCATTCGCGTCCACTACGGATTGGACAGTACAATTTGGATGAATTCTCTTGGCAAACAGCTCTTACCCGCTCGCCATTCAATCCTGTGTGTAGTTTCAAGTACAGGTAACATTTTGATGTTGACTTTTGAAACTTGAAACTGTTGAAACTCCTAGCATGAACGAGCAAATTCGACACCTGTATTGGTTCCGACTCGACACCTATTTCCATTGTATAGATTTCTATTCTATATTATATATAATATGGATTATGTTTCTATATTTTGGATTTCTAGGAGTTGCCTGGGATAAACGAGTTAATTCAAAATCTCTGTCGGAACCAAAAGTTAGTCCCTCAGACAGGCCAAGTTCCTAATGGGGTTGACACAACTTTGCCATGCTGGCTCCGACGCAATACCTTGAGTTTCTCGGCATGTGGGACACAACGCAACGCGGAGTCCTTGTCGGAGCAGCGCCCCGATTCGGAACCTTGCGATGACATATTTATCGATCGATTCGGTTTGTTATCGTATGATAAGATCTATTTTCAGTTCAATATTGACAGTGAAATTGTCGAAATACCAACCAAAATGAACCAACGAACATTTTGTTCGATTTCTTGATTCCATCACGCTGTTTACTGTTTTTGTATAAAAAAAAAAAGTCATGACAGATATTTTTTGGTATGTAAATGTTTACTATATTATAGGTATATTGACATTAAAAAACAATAACTAAAATTTTGGTAAAGTAAACAATCTTCTTAAGTGCACGTGTATTTTAATGTTATCTTGTCGATCGATAATGTAGTCCATGTCGAGTCTTCTAACCGAACGTTCTGAATTGCACATTTTCGATACGAGATCGATAGGTGCCTGATCGTATTGAAACGGTAGGTTGTCGAAGGGTGTAGAATCGGGGTGCAAAAGTACTTTACACTACACAGTGTACTTCAGCATCACTTTCAAAACGAAAGTGGGTCTCTCATTCAGTACTAATTTCTAATGAGAGACTGTGGCATTACAGGAACAGTCGAAAGGCAGTTGGTCCCTCAGACAGGCCTAGTTCCTAATGAGGGGACAACTTTGCCTAAGTATACTCTTTATGGTGTAATACATAGCCGCTAAGGAGTTGGAATACTGGCGTCCATTGCTATATAACGACCGAGCGGCGAATGGTAAAAATATTTATGCGAGTCATCAGCTGGTAATGTCGAACCTAGCAACAAAAATATCTGCTTGCATGTCCCGGCAAATCATGTTAAGCAATGCATGTCAGATTAAAACATTAATATATGATATAAAGGAGACATAAAGTGGTCGTGTGGACATGTTGTTCGTATGGATGACTCCAGACTTTCGAAGGCCGTTTTTTACTCGGAGTTAAAAGAAAAAAAAAATGTTAGTCTCAATTCTTACGGTACAAAGACGTATTGAAGCACAATCTCATTTCTTGGCATACACCTAGTGAGAGGTGGGAGGAACTTGCGTTGCAGTGGCAAGAGTGGCGCAAGTCAGTAGGTGAGGCGATGGCATCCTTTAAGGAACGTCTAAGGGACCTCGACGCCAAACGCCAGACCCAGCCCAGGACCTCCTACCTCTACACGTATAATAGGTCGGGCACAGTTACACTGTGCACCGTGCAACAGTATTTGAAAACGAAATTTGGTTTCGCGAGCCATATTTGCTCACATAACCGGCCCTAGCCAAGACCGCCGTTAACGGATACGTCATCATCATCATCATATGATACAGTAAAATGCCCCACACTACACATGGCATTACAGAATTAGTAGAAAGGCAGTTAGTCTCTCAGACAGGCCTAGTTCCTAATGGGAGACACAACTTTGCCTCGTCTATTATTCGCCAAGGATGGTTTCACTGTCGAACAGTGCAGCAATACAGTCGACATCTGCTGATATCCATCCCCCAGTCCCCCTGCAATACATATTCCGAAACCACCAATGACGTAGGTCAGGTTTTGAACGTGGGGAATACCAGTGTAGATCTGTTTGCTTACACACGCCACACGGCTCATATTTGCTTCGAAATACGTGTCAACAGATTCATAGAACGAGAAAGCCTTTGCTCACAATGCCTTTCTCTGTCACTGGAACTAAAACCCGGGCTGGCTGTAAGCACCACTCAACCTATGGAAGGGTTGATATGTTCAAATATTTTGAAATGCAAAAACTATATCAGATACCAGCTCTTCCAATAATACTGATGAAGACTTAGACTTAAGTGTATGTAGCACTCACCGGAGGTCCAGAAGCATATTTTAGGAGGCATAATTGATTGGTGTCGGATAGACTTGGCTTCAAAACGTACTGCCATTTACTTCTGCTTGCGTCGGATAGAGAGGCTTGATCTTGCTTTACCAAAGATTGACACGGAGCACATGATGGTTTATGGTGATCATAAATTATAATATAATAATGTTTGGTAATGCCACATTATTACATTTGGCCTTTGTTTGCAAAACAGATACTGCTCAATTTGGACAATCTAGTTGGAAAGACACAGCACCCTAACAAGTTTTAAGATAAGTTTAGTATACTGAATCCCTTGATTTTGTTCAGTTTATAGGAAATACCTAAGATATGTAAATGATCGCGAGCGCAGCGGCGAGTCCTCGCTCGCAGCGAGGAGTCCACTGACGAAAAGCCTAACCAATAGCCATGTTGTCCCCGTCCCTTGATGGATATAAGAAATTGGGTCTATTATCCTTTCTAGCAACTGGCAGTTGGACCCTTAAGCAGGCCCTGTCCTCTTAGGGTTTTCTCAACTTTGCGACCTTCATCACCCACCGGGGAAGGTAGCAGTGCCGAACCATTCATCGACGTCACAGCAGTTGTCTGCGTCAACATCCTCTCAAACCCATGCGTTTACCGAAAGAGGTGTGTCGAACTAGAATGGTGGCTAGAAAATCTGATGCAGACGACTCTAATTCAGTCGAAGAGAAATCCCATGAATTATGTTATCACGGATACATCAGATATACATTACCAAACATTACCAGGAAAGTGATCTTCCTTGTGTCTTAAACGGTTGAGAAGCCTCGACACCTGTGCTCCCGTGGGCTTCACGGTCAGTGGCGAGGTCTCTCACTATATAACGTTGCTTTTGGTGGTTTCATCATTACATTGGTAAGATCATTCAATTCTGGCTATAGAAATTTAGTCATCTAATACGTAATTATTTCTTTTTGCATGCCATAGCATTTTTGAACACATTATAGCATCAACAAAATAGTACCAGGAGAAATCAAACACATCACTCAACATGGATTCCGGATATCGAAGACGGAACAAATAATAGAGAGTTTTACCTACCAATAAAACTTACCTATTATTTTTCTTGAGATATCCGGAATCCACATAATTCCTACCTGGTACTTACGCTTATAATGAGAAAATAAGATGGCCTCAACCGCGATCCCGCGGCGTCGCCATTAGGGCTTCCAATACCGGGATCCCGGTATTGGCTAATACCGGGATCCCGGACTTTTTCAATACCGGTATTGAGGGCTTCCAATACCGGGATACCGGTATTGGCTAATACCAGGATCCTAGGCCTTTTTCACATTTTTATCAATATCTGCAGACATGCCTGCAGCCCAATATTGGCTTGATTTGAACTGAAAAACAACTGGAAGCAGAAATGGAGGCTAAAACTAAAAAAAGTATCTAAACCCCATGCTTCCTCTAGAATTGATAATGAATTTATTGTGAGAGTTGAAAAGGGAATTAATTATAAGCGTTTTAAGGCGTAGAGGCGGAAAGAGCGTTTTCCTTGGTCAACATATTTATGGAATTGATTAATTCAATTCAATTCAATTCTTTATTTGCATAACGTGTATCGACAAAATGGTAAATATGATTATTTTGCAGTCCAGCACATTATAGCCGTAGCGGCGTACAAATATTATAGGAGTCTGTATTATATAAATTTACAAAGTAACACAATTTAAACTATTTCAAATTACATTGCACAAAATAATAATAATAAAAACAAAATAAAAATATACAAGCGGAATAATATTAATAACGTCAATCTTATTAATTAATTGTCAAAATATCTAATGGCTTTTGAAATTCCAAAATCATGTAGATTTTTACGGCAGTTAAAATGTCAAAATCTTTTTTGTAGTGTTGAAAGAATTCTTCTAAGGAGTAAAAATTTTTCCCTTGCAACCATTTCTTTAATTTATGTGTAAAGTATTGTTTTAGTAGTATTTTGATATCGGTTGGCAATTTATTGAATATTTTAATTGAAAATTTTAACAATTTTTATTAAAATGTGCTGTTTAAGTTTATTCGGGATCTCTCAGAGATCGCTTGTGTCACGCTTGGCCTTGAAGTTATGCATATTCATTTTCACAAATTTCGATATTTCCAAAATGTACATGGATGGAAGTGGCAAGACCTTGAGCTATGTGAAAGCCGGCCTACACGAATCATATAGTGCCATGAGAAGGATATAGCTCTAAGGCATTTTTTTTAACTATAAAAGCCTTATTACCCGTTGTTGAATTACCCCAAATTACAAGGTCATAACGGAGTACTGCAGAGACATAACCATGGGATGCAGTAAGTGCCGTGCGAACTGCGAATACTTGTTGTTCTGGTAAGTCTGCGCAGAAGAAAGACAAATCTATTAAGTCTATTACAGACATTGTGTGTTAATAAAATAAAAATAACCTACCGCCCAAACAAGTAAATAATATCTATAAAATCAAAATATTCCCATACAAATTTTCACCCCTATTGTACTACTCTGAAAGAGTGATTTTCTGAAATAGCTTATACAGGTTTTTAATACCTAAAATTAATAACTGAAATGCCGATTTTTCATGTCTCTTACTTCAAAATATAGGACTTTCATATAACTCCAAGTAAATCCCATTTCAATACCGGGATCCCGGGATCCCGGTATTGAAAAAAATATTTCCGGTATTAATACCGGTATTGACAAAATCCGGTATTCGAAAGCCCTAGTCGCCATATTGGACACGGATACACGGTGGGGACCTGAAGCGAGGGTATCGCTAAGTCAGAACATACGAAAAAGACACGCTAAACTCAACATGGATTCCGGATATCTCAGGAAAAATAATAGGTAAGTTTTATTGGTAGGTACAACTCTCTATTATCCGATTCCGTTTTGTAGGTTCTTCCCGGTATTTCCAATTTTTTTTGCCCTAAGTACCTATTCTTTTCTAAAACGAAAATTCTCGACAAATGGCGGCGGCGGATCGGTGTTAAATTTTATCAGGATAAACTTTTATTAGGTACCTATACTATCCCCTATTTCTATTCTCAATTTTAAATTCCTTACTCAATAATTATTGTGTTTCATCTAGATAGTTAAATGGTCTGATTTGTGCTGTGCCTTTATCACAGGTTATTTTGTGCAAATAAAATGTGCCTTCAAGTTCAGTGCGAGTGCTAAACTTTTTCATCCAGGAACCAGGATGCGTGCGGTCATGTGTTATAGCAAAGTAAATTTACACAGAATACCGTTTAATTGTCCCGACAGATGGAAGGTATGTATGGTTGGTTATTTACTTATTTGCCCATTTTTGAGTAACTTCTCCCGGAACTTCTAAATGAGAAAATATTAGAATTTGTTGCAGTCATTTCAAACCAGAGAACATTAATAATGATTTAAGATTAACTTTAGATGCAATTCCTTCCTTAAATCCACCTTCTAATGAAAAATCACTTCATAATCTATCGTCAAATCTTAAATATCTTGAGATATCTTCGCTTGTTCCCAAGGGACCTCTCGATGTTAAAGTTACCAGCCATATCCCAATTGCGTCTAGGCATATAGACCAAGTTACACATGAAGATTCATCTTGCTCTTCGGTTTTGACTTCTACTAATGTATCAATCGTCGTTGGGGTCCCAAGGTGCGGGAGTGGCGACCCCGTACCGAGAAGAGCAGTGTTGGCAGACCCCCACCAGGTGGGCCGACGACATCAAACGAGTCGCAGGGAGCCGCTGGATTCAGGCGGCGCACGACCGAGGCCTGTGGAAGTCCATGCAAGAGACCTTTGTCCAGCAGTGGACGTCTATCGGTTGATAAAGAAGAAGAAGAGAATTATGTAGAACTTCCCTCAACAATAAATATCATTCAGAACTCCCAGCCAAGCCCAAACTCATGCAATGCTATGCTCATTGATGATGATATCCTCAGTACATCTTGTAACTTACTACTGAGTCCCACTGATGGTATCCCAATTACATCTTGTAACTCGCAATAGAGTCCCATTCCATCAAAAACCATGCCTTTCAATGAGACATCTTGTCTGGATCAGACCACCCCAAAGCTGAAATCATTAAGTAACTATTAGATATAAAAAATTGAAATCAAAGTTTCAGTCATTTCATTATAAGTAAATATAAAATGTTTATTAAAAAGTATCCACTTTTAAGTAACTTTGGCAAATTATTAGTAGATTCACAGTTGAGATTGTCAGGTGCAGTCTAAAGCAGTGAGATACACATACTTTTTGCACTCTCACTGTATAAATTAAGTCCAAAATGTTATAGATTTTTGCAGAAGTGTAATGTTAAATTACCAGCTAAATCTACCATATCTTCTATATTAACCAATATTAATATTTTCCATATTAACCACTAAGACCAGGTATTGATTTTATATTCCAACATTTGGCAGATGTTGTGAAGACCAAAAATACTATGGGCTTGCAATGTACGCTACTCTTTGATGAAATGGCCATTAACAAAAACTTGTTTTTCTATTTCCATACTGGTGTTATTTAAGGTTTCGAGTGTGGTCAACACACTCATAATGTTGCTGACAAAGCTTTAGTTTTCATGCTGCGTGGAATATTTTTATCTTGGAAAATACCCATTGCATTTTATTTTGTTTGTGATGGTATTAAAACCATGTCTCTAAAAAAGATACTTAAAGAGATTATTGCTGAAGTTCTTAAAACTGGGTTTGTTTTGAGAGTAACTGTGTCTGATCAAGGCTCTGCCAATGTTGCTGCAATAAATTCGTTAATATCTGAGACATGTGAAAATTTACTTAGAACTGGTCATAATGATCCTCACATTATTCATTATGAAATCAATAAGAAAATTTATCACATGTATGATGCACCCCACTTACTGAAATGTTTTCGAAACAATTTTCAGAAAAAGGATCTGCTCATCGGCAACAAGCGAGCTCAGTGGGATTACGTTGAGAAGCTGTATGCTATTGATAGGATCCATGGTGTTGCCAAGTCTAACCAAACTTACCCACAAACACATAAAACCTTCTTATGACAATATGAAGGTAAGTGTACACTTTATAAAATATAATAATAATATCCGCCGTATCCGAGGCTGGGAGGTACTGGTGGATGAGGAGACGCTTTCCGATCACCGATATATTCGATTTGAGGTTTCTTCGTGCCAATCATCTGCGAATAGCCCGATCCGGGCCCTGCGAAACAGCAGACCTCGCTGGTCACTGAAGCGACTAAACAGAGAAGTTCTTCACGAGGCGGCGTTAGTCCAGGCGTGGGTGACAGCATCCGAGAGTCTTGTGGAAGTTTAACGGGAGGCTGAGTGGTTCGGCGTAGCCATGACGCAGATCTGCGATACAGCTATGCCTCGAGTCGGTCCCTTTCCTCCGAAAGGTGCAGTGTATTGGTGGTCCGTCGAGATCCACTTTTGTGGGCGTGGGTTCGAATCCCACTTCTGAGATGATAGACGCCGGTGCTGAATAATAACTCGGAGACTATTTTCAGTTGTTTATTCTTCGACTTTCGCTTACAGAATCCTCCCCTCTATGTCGCTACATAGCTTTTATACAAAAAACGAATGTATTACGAATGTGAAACGAAATGTTACGAATGACGTCAGCCATTTTACACCAGTACACTATCTTTGATATTATTTTAACAACAAAAATGTGATGTACCAACTGGATCAATAATTTTAGTAATTTTAACAATTAACTATCTTAATAACTATATTAAATTAAAGTATACATTATATTGTATGGAATAGCATTTGATTGAATGAATAAGACGTATTAATGCAATGTTATTCATTCAATCAAATGTTTTCTTAATATTAAAATAATCCATGAACTGCTATTTGTCGTAATCATGTCTAATTCATATATATAATTATTCATAATTTCTAACAATGCGTTGTATCGGGAAGCTGTTACGTCGCTTCAGGTGGCCATTGGGACAGCGAAGAAATTGGCAGAGGAAGAGATGTTAGAAAGCCTCAACGCTGATCCTTGGGGTCGGCCATATAAAATGGTAAGGCGCAAGCTCCGCCCCTGGGCTTCCCCCCTCACACAAACTCTTCAGCCTCAGCAGCTGGAACTGGTGGTGGAGTCACTGTTTCCTCGCAGATTCGCACAGGAACCGCCAAGTATGGCGACGCCCTCAGGTGAAGAGGACATCTCCGATTTCGCAACACCTGAAGTAACCGAGGGTGAGTTGAGGGCTGCGATAATTCGACTCCGAGCTAAGAATACCGCTCCTGGTCCTGATGGCATACACGGCCGAGCACTGGCACTTGTTCTGGGTCCACTAGAACCCACTGGCTGCGGGGACTGTTTTATGCTTGTTTAGAGCAGGGTCAGTTTCCACGTCTTTGGAAGGCGGAAAAACTAGTCCTACTACGTAAGGAGGGACGCCCGGCTGACTAGCCATCCGCTTATCGGCCCATTGTTTTGTTAAACGAGGTGGGTAAACTGTTTGAGCGTGTGGTTGCCGCCCGCATCGTCCGACACCTGGAGGAGACAGGGCCGGATCTTAGTGAGCATCAGTTCGGTTTCCGCCGGGGCAGGTCCACTATCGATGCGGTTGCTCGGGTGAGGGCTTTGGTGGATGATGCAGTGTCCCGGGGTGAATTAGTCTTGGCGGTGTCTCTTGACATTGGCAACGCATTTAATACCTTGCCATGGAGCTGTATCACGGAGGCATTGAGGTTCCATGCGATGCCAGCATACTTGAGGCGAATCGTGGAGGCCTACCTCTCAGACCGCACGGTCGTTTACCCGACGCACGGTGGGGAATGGACGAGAAGAGAAGTGTCGTGTGGTGTTCCACAAGGATCGGTCCTCGGTCCGCTCCTGTGGAACATCGGCTATGATTGGGTGCTGCGAGTAACCAACCTGCGGGGGGTAAACGTAACATGCTATGCAGACGATACCCTAGTGACGGCTTGCGGTGGCAGCTTTAGGGAGGCGCGCATCTTAGCGACGGCAGGAGTGGCCCAAATCGTAGCGTGGATCCGACGGCTGGGACTTAAGGTTGCCCTCAATAAATCTGAGGCCCTTTGCTTTAATGGGCCAAGAAGGGCACCTACAGCTACAGAGGACCTCGTGATAAGCGGAGTTTCCATCGCTGTTGAGTCAACGATGAAGTACCTAGGAATCGTTCTCGACAGTCGGTGGAAATTTGAGGAGCATCTCCGGCGCTTGGCTCCCAAACTCGTTGGCACTGCCGGTGCGCTAGGACGACTACTCCCAAATGTGGGTGGGCCAAGTGTTGGCTGTCGCCGCCTGTACACAGGGGTGGTGCGGTCAATGGCTCTATACGGGGCACCTATATGGGCGGAAGCTCTGAACACCCGCAATCGAATCCTGCTGCGAAGACCGCAACGGATCATGGCGGTAAGAGCAATAAGGGGATATCGCACCATTTCCTGCGAGGTAGCTTGCGCTTTGGCTGGAACTCCTCCATGGGACCTGGATGCGGAGGTGCTGGCACACATGCACCAGCGTAGGGTGGATGCCCGATTACGGGGTGAACATCCTACCTCTACTGAAATCGCTGGGTGGCGGCGAACTGCGCAAGCCGAACTCCTCCACCAATGGTGGGAGAGGCTCGAGTCACCCGACGCAGGTCACTTGACAGTGGCAGCCACTCGTCCCGTTCTCCAAAATTGGGTGGAGAGGGGTCACGGAGTACTCACCTTCCATCTTGTACAGGTCCTCTCGGGGCACGGTTGCTTCGGTAGGTACCTGTGCAAGATTGCAGGTAGAGAACCCACTGAGGAGTGCCATGAGTGTGGCAGTGCCGTGGACACGGCGCACCATACTCTGGCAGAATGCCCAGAGTGGGAAGAAATGCGTGAGACGCTCGTGACGATAGTGGGGCAAGACCCTGCCAGCCGTGGTCAAAGCCATGGTGGACAGTGACAGGTCTTGGAAGGCAGTGAAGTCCTTCTGCGAGGACGTTATGTCGCAGAAGGAGATGGCTGAGCGGATGAGGGAGGATGATGCGGACTGTCATCCAATCCGTCGCAGAAGAGTTGGGCGCAGGCGTACCACTCACGATCGCCGCCTGCCGCCTTGATCTGGCCCTCCAGGCGATGGATATGAGGAGTCCGTCGCCTGAGGGAGTAAGGTCCTCGGGCCGGGAGGCACACTTTGTTCCTTGTGTGCCTCAGATAGAGTGATGAGTGAGAACTCTGTGTATGAGAGGAGGGTCTGTCTCGACAGGCGCCGCTGGCTGGGTTGCGTGAACGTGATATGGTCCCGTTGCCCAGTCACCAGGCGATGAGAAGGAACATCGTGGGGTTTTAGTCGGTTGGAGTCCGACATAACTGTCGTGTCAGCCCGGGCGCGGTGGTATCCATGATGGATTTCCCCACGTATAAAAAAAAAGGATGTTAAAAATTCAATCCACGCGGACGAAGTCGCGGGTATCAGCTAGTATTCAATATAGTGCCACCCACGTCTGGCACAGTGTATTGGGGACAGTGCTTGCGTAGTCCTATTATAGTTTGCTTATTAAACTAGCGGCACGCTATGATGGCCGGTTTGACGTTTGTCCGCTCATGAAGTTCCGTATTAATTGATAACGACTTTGAAGGAAGTAATTGTATTACTTTATTGACGATAGTTATGTGCAGAGATTCATAAATTTTATCGAATGTAGTTTTAGGTTTAGGACTCAAAATTTATTTATTAAATTGATTTCTAAAATGTATACAAGTGTAGAAAAATCAGTTTGCACCATTTAAGGGGTGAATGTACTTGTGAATATGAACAATTTTCACTATGTGGACAAACCTCTGAAATCGCAAAAAAATATCAGCTGTTTCATACAAAAGGTAAAATTTTTATTTTTATATGATATATACCACAACTCGGCATTTGGTTTTCTAAATTGAAAATTTTTAAAAATGGAATCTAATACGATCGTCACATAGGATCGCTGGCTAGCACAACTACTACCTCCGGCAAACTCGCGTCAATGCTCAATGCAAAACAAAGCAGTTTCGAATTGACGTTGCTTCGAAAAGTATAAACTGTCAGTGCAATGCGATTGTGATATAGTTTTGACCTGGCTTTGGATTTCAAATATTGATACTGCATTACTGTTGACCCTTGCTCGTTAATTTGGACTCTGTTCAAGCCCTTTGTTGTGGATTTCGTCGATATGACCGAACGTACGCAGAGAACTGTTCTAAATAGTCAGACACGTGAGTTCGTAATACGCCTTCGTAACTATTTCGATCGTGAAGCTCAAAATGGAGGGCCAATTTTACCTATAACGTCAGTGGTTGAACGCGTAGCTGATGCGCTTAATATTGGACAACGAACTGTTAGACGGACAACTAAAAAAAAATATGGCGAGACTGGCACAGAAGAAAATAAACTTCACACACCAAAAAAGAGAAAACGAGCAAAACCAGTCGTAGGCATCGATAGCTTTGATGCCGATGCTATCCGAAGACATGTTTACGGCTACTATTTACAGAAGGAGTATCCAACAAGAAAAAAGTTGGTGCATTCACTGAAGGAAGCTGGATTATTCTTCGGTGGGGAAAGTTCTTTAACGAAGATTTTGAAGACCATTGGATTTCGATACAAAAAATGTAACAAACGCAAAATATTTATGGAAAGATTTGATATAGCGATGGCAAGGTATACTTTTTTACGGCAAGTGAAAGAAATCAAAAATTGGCAAAATGTTGTGTTCTTGGATGAAACATGGCTTAATGCTAACCATACTGTAGGCCGTTCTTGGAACGATGACACAGCAGCATCTACTTCCAAAGTTCCTGTAGGAAAAGGATCGCGACTTATAATTTGTCACGCCGGAACCATCAACGGGTTTGTCGAAGGTTCTCTCATGGCTTTTGCGTCAAAAACCACTGGAGACTATCATGAAGACATGAATGGAGAAAAGTTTACTGAATGGTTTACCTCAATGTTGTGTAGCCTCCCTGAACCATCTATTATAATTATGGACAACGCCCCATACCACTCGATGCAAATTGACAAGCCACCTGCCCAATCCCAAAAGAAAGCTGATATCGTCGCATGGCTTCGTAAAAATGGCGTAGATGCAAACATGAATATGTTAAAAGCGGAATTAGTACGTCTTTTAAAAGAAAACAAACCAACCAAGATCCGATACGTCATTGACGAAATAGCATTAGAACATGGGCACAGAGTTATACGGTTACCGCCTTACCATTGTGAGTATAATGCGATTGAGTTGGTGTGGGCTCAAATTAAGGGATATGCTGCAAGACACAATACAGAACCCCCATTTACCACAAAAAAAAATGCTAAAATTATTAGAAGAAGCTTGTGAACATGTGACTAAAGGAGACTGGGAAAAGGTTGTGAATAGAACTGTTAAATTAATAAGGGAAGATTATGAAAGAGATGTGAAAATAGATAATATTATAGAAAACGAACATATAATTATTAATGTAGGTGATGATAGCAGTGACGACAGTGAAAATAGTAGTATGGACGAATCTGATTAATTATGGCCTTATGTGGCACCTTTTTTGGTATCTTTTGTATTCATATGTTTCTTGTGTGCATATAAAGTATGTATATTCATTTTCATTCAAATATTCAGTTCGTTCAAATAAATTAAATAAACATATACATTTTTGTTTTATTAAACCTATTTAATCAGGTACAAAAACAAAACTTAATTGTTTTTTGTTCGAGAATAAATTGACATTCCACATCACTATTGTAATGTGTCAAACCGGCCATCATAGCGTGCCGCTAGTGTAGGTAGATTAATGCCACATTTGAATCTCCCGCCTTCAAAGAGATGTCATGGGACGATCGTAGATGGCGCTAGTGAAAACTATCCCTGTCATGGAGCCTCCTTGAGAGTGTATTCTGTGGTAGTTTGATCTGTTGTAAAACAAAGAATATAATAACACGGAGATATACTTTGTGACTGTAGTCTTTGGATCTACGCGATCTTCAATCTTGTTCACAGAGTACTATTTACTACTGTTGTGTCATAGACTATATATTAAATATAGTTATCTCGATATTTATATCTTGTTCGTCTGTGCTACGCGATCGGCGATAGTGATCTGTGATTATAATTTATAATGTACTCTGTGATACATCCTTCTCTATGATGTCTATGATACTTAAAAATTAATGATTAAATGAGCTTACCTGTAAGTGAAATTCAATCATAATTATACGAGATGCCTTGTCCGAAGAGATTAGCTGAAATAAAATGTTATTTTATTATAAATATTGTAGTAACACTTGTCAGTTACTACCACGGAACACTGTTTTTAGGGTAGATTTCTTTTTTTTTTTTTTTTTTTTTGTGGGTAGTTATTACCTACATTTCTTCGTGGGTACCACGGAGTACTATTTATATGTGGGACTCAGTTGTTTAGCCTCATTTATTTTAGAGTTAATCGTATTTTCGGAACAACATTAGGGATTTCCAGGGGGGGAGGGAGCTAATCTCTTCGGACAAGGCATCTCGTATAATTATGATTGAATTTCACTTACAGGTAAGCTCATTTAATCATTAATTATACTCATGCCTTGTCCTCTAGATTAGCTGAAATAAAATGTTATTTTATTATAAATATTGTAGACTTTTAGAGCATGTTCCGAAAATACTGAGGTAATGACTTGTTTACCAGAGTTACAATTTATGTTTACATAACATTTGTAATCTCAATGATATATAATATTATGTTACAGTAAAACGTAAACATAATATTATTATTAATTTATAGCTATTTTTTCCTTTCGATGAACCCTCACTTATCATTAATAATAATACAAAACTGAAAAATTAATCATTAAAGTTTCAGATTAAATTTTTATATAATCATCACATTTATTTTATTGCATAATATTTTAATTATTCTATTGTTCTGGCCATAGAAGTATTGTCCTGATTAAAAATATTTTTACTATAACATTTCCAAAAAGTATTCGAGTCATGACTCTAGCCAGCAGTATTGCCAATAGGATCTATATTGAAACCTGAACTTGGCTTTTGAAGTTACAGCATGTCTGGTACTGTGACCTGAAAATATGGAGACATCTATGCCGCTACCTTTTAGCGTGTTTTTAACCCAGCAACTTAATGTTTGTGTTGAAACTGGTTTAAAAGGTTTCTTGTAACTGATAAATAAATAGTCTTGGCTACGCCGTACACAAGTTTCACTTAAATAAGCTTTAAGTGTCTGTGCTGGTTACATAGCTGGTTTTTCAGTTAAGAAAGGTATGATGAGGACGAGTTGATTTGAGCCTGGTCTAGATTTTTTGATCAAATCAGGAATTTTGATGATTATTTCTAAAGAGGCTAGAAGGCTTTTTCTATATTTTTTACATTAATTTTCGAAAATGTTTGATTTTTGAGTGTTCTTAGAGCTAACAATGTAATACATTTCATTGAAAGTTGGTCCAACGATAAACCCTCATTAATGATGATAATTGGTCAAATGATCTAGATTCTAGAACACAAGCTGTATCCCATGTAAGTTCATATCTCGGAAGAGGGGGTTTTAGTCCAAAGATTCCCTTAATGAATCTTAAAACTCTCGTCTTTAGAAATATTTGAGCCCAGTACTAAAGATAATGTGGCTCTATGAGTATTTAAAGTTCCATACTGAGCTCCACTCTTGAAAAGCAATGTTAGGAAATTTAAGATATCTGGTACTGGTGGTCTAATACGTCTATCGAATAGGGGGACAATGTGTAAACCCCTTTTTTCAAGCAAATGTCGTACTATTTGATGGAACTTCTGCCAGGGATGCCAGCATTATGTCTAACGATGCTGGTGAGAAGTCTCTTCGTAATAACCGCCGTATAATATCTCGGCAAGGTAAGTTGCAATTGTATATCGCGTTTTCTTAAAAAGAGATATTTTAATATTTTCATGTGGGTTTAGAATTATCATGTCAGAAATTAAAAGTGATTGAAAAAGGGGGTACCAAGGTTTCGTCGGCCACCTAGGTAGGTACTACTTTAATTCTTGTTTCTGTCAAAAATAATTTTTTGAAGTGTTTTAAATGTGATTTAAAATGGAGGAAACACATAAAAATAGAAGTTAGACCATCTGATTGTAAAAGCATTTATTGCGAAAGCATCGGGAAACAAATCTTTCGCATTTTTTATTGACGTGAGTTGTAAAAAGATCGATTTGAAGTTGGCCAAAAATATTGGCAATTCAAGTGAATGCTGGATCGCTGAGTTCCCATTCAATGTCTGCGTGAGTACGTCTTGATTCAGCGTCAGCAATGGTATTTTCAGAGGAGCGAATATAATATGCGTATATAAAAATACTTCGCGATTCACACCATTGCCAAATATTCCTAGACACCTCTGTTAAGTGAGGGTATTGGACACCACCCATACGGTTAATATAACTGCTGGCGGTGGTATTATCGATTCATAGAAGAATCTGACAGTGATGACGTTTAGCAGGAAAAAACTGCAAGTAGTTCTAGTTATTTAATATGTTGGGTCGCTTCCCACTCGAACCACTGTCCGCCTGTGGATTCTGACCCACACGCTGTACCCCATCCCGATGTTGAGGCGTCAGAATATATGTAACTATCTCTGTTTTATTATAGTCACTTCTAATTTTGCGCATAGAACTATTAATGTTATTCAGCCACCAAGCAAAATCCTCGTTTAGCGAATCTGGGATATACATTGTACGATTATAATCCCTGTGACTTAGTAAATTAAGATATTTGCATCGTTCAAAAGCTTTCGCGTATGGCCAGCCATACTCTATGGCAGTACAGGCAGGAATTAATAAACCTATCAATTTTGCAATGTTTGATTAAGACTATTTTGTATTAGTTTGATTCCTAATCTATACTAATTTTTTCCCGAATCTTGGGTCTCTTATCATTAGGTAAATAAACTTTTAAATCATGAGAATCGATTATAAACAAGGAATTTGCAAGAGAGGGATGGTGAAAGATTACTTTTATCGAAATTCACTATAAAGCCTAATGCTGTCAGAAGTTTAATATTCATATTGATATTTTCATTACATTCAATAGAAGATCTACCGATAGATAAAGCTAATATATTATTAGACATGAAACCTAGACCTAGTCGCAATTCCTAGTTCCATGCAGGAAACCAGCTTGACTCAACAGTTTAATGACGGGTTTCATTATTTATGTAAATATGTATGGCACTGTATTTAATCCGAAAGGTAGGACATTAAATTCATATATTTTTCCATTGAATGAAAAACTTAGGCATTTTCAAGAATCCGGATGAATTTTAATAAAAAATAGGCATCAAGTGTAGCCATAAATGAATTTTAGTTATTAATTTTATAGGTGTGCGTATATCTTTCAATTTAAATGTTGTATGTGATATGTGTAAGTATATGTTTATTGAGATTTTTTTAAATTTAATATAAAACGATTTTTATCGTTAGACTGCTATTAGGAATTTATGCTCGATAAGTATTGATCAGCGCACGAGTAGTAGCACGCCAATCGTAAGGAGTTACTTAATTGCCATGTGATAAACTGCCCATTTCTTCAGCGGTATATTCAGAAAAACGATGGGAGGAATTTGCGGAATAACTTTACGTGAAAATGTTAATTAACCCCGAAACCAAGAAATAATCGTTTGATCATTTGTGATTAAGGCCCATTTTAGGGCAAATAATGAAAGTCGACCGGCATATTTTGCCTTATCTTGTCGCGACGTGGATTTCTGTACTGCTGCTGCTGTTGCCGCGACCTTCTCGATGAGTAGTCGGGCTTCCGCGCTGGAGCAGGCGGGTGGCTCCTCGTTTGGGCCGGCTGCCTGCGCGCCGGCGGTGGAGCTTTGTAGTTTAAAACTTTTGAAGTCGATGGTTGAGGTTGTATCGTTTTTCTTACTGCTGATCTGTTACTCTTGTCCTGACCCTTTATTATATCAAATTTTGATCTTGAGTCAGCTTTTGCTGTTTTTATGGTATCTGCTACGTTTTCACCAAAAATGTAGGTATTTATCAATCTTTATTTGAATAAGGTGGTCATTCACCTCTGTTTTGAGCACAAAGTACATTATACAGACCCTAGGTACGATGAAATGAAATATTTCCCTCATATAGAATCCGAGTATTGTATATTACAGAGCATACGAATGCCTTCCATTATTTCCTTTGTCATTTTGCTGTCTGCATTCTATAGTTGAGTGTCTGCGACCAAGAGAATATAACCACTATCTACGACACGAGCGAGGCCAGAAATTACAGAAGATATCTGTTTCTGTCTGGCTTCCATGCCCTTCTTTCGTTTTAATACGAACTTGGGCAAGACTTTAGTTCCATGTTTAATAAAGGAGCATTAACGCGTTCGCTGTAAGCAGGAACCATATATTTTTTGTTCTGGAACAAATCTTTTCGGACCTCTTTGTCAAGGCCATTTAGTAGGTAGCACAAACATATAAAGTTTAGTAGCAATATGATTTAATCGATCGGCCAACTCCTTGTAAATTTCCAGCCCGAATTGTGAAGCGGGTGTTTTTTCTTTATCTCCAATGGGAACCTCCGTAGGTATCTCTGGTGTATATCATGAATACCTCGCCCAAAGGTGGGTAGTTTGATTATAATTCCATTGAGTGGAATTTACATAATTCCTGTGAATTGATCGTTAATTTAAGGTACAGTGAAAGACTCCGTTGAGTAATTCGATGCACACAATATAATAATTCCATTGAATGGAATTTACATACAAAGTTTTTATGATGCAATTCCTGTGAATTGATTGTACTTTGTTAATGTAAGGTACGTGAAAGACTCCGTTGAGTAATTCGATGTACATAATATAATAATTCCATTGAATGGAATTTACATACAAAGTTTTTATGATGCAATTCCTGTGAATTGATTGTACTTTGTTAATGTAAGGTACGTGAAAGACTCCGTTGAGTAATTCGATGTACATAATATAATAATTCCATTGAATGGAATTTACATACAAAGTTTTTATGATGCAATTCCTGTGAATTGATTGTACATTGTTAATGTAAGGTACGTGAAAGACTCTGTTGAGTAATTCGATGTACATAATATAATAATTCCATTGAGTGGAATTTACAAAGTTTTTTATGATGCAATTCCTGTGAATTGATCGTACTTTGTTAATGTAAGGTACGTGAAAGACTCCGTTGAGTAATTCGATGTACATTTCAAGTCCAGTAGATGATGAAAATGAGCTCGTAGACTCTTCACTTCTACGTGCCCGCTGTAATTTAATTTCTTATTATACTTGAATATTATTTATAAAAACTAGAATATTAATTAAGAACTATCTGAATATTTAAATATTTGAATGATACAGTGTTGCGTGGCAGAGCACTAAAAAGCGAATGAGGCTAAACAACTGAGTCCCACATATAAATAGTACTCCGTGGTACCCACGAAGAAATGTAGGTAATAACTACCCACAAAAAAAAAAAAAAAAAAGAAATCTACCCTAAAAACAGTGTTCCGTGGTAGTAACTGACAAGTGTTACTACAATATTTATAATAAAATAACATTTTATTTCAGCTAATCTAGAGGACAAGGCATGAGTATAATCAAAGTTATTACACTTTCTAGTTGGATTTTATTAATTTTCTTATTGTAATATTAAAACAATCAACATGCGGTGGTAGCCCTTCAAGTGGCGCGGCCAGAAGTATGACATACGCGCAAGTGCGGAGCGCCATCTGGGTGGACCGCGGGAATTACCTAATTCATTAGGAAAATTAATTTCTCTAAAATTTTGTATGGAACTTATGTTTTAGACTTTTATTGTTGGAATTGTGATGAATTAAGCTTTAATTTGATATATAATTGTCCATACAAATTATTAAAATAGATGGCAAGATCTCATGTCAAAGTAAGAAGAGCTTATAGTTGGTACGATTTTCAAACATAAGTTCCAATAAAATAAAATAAAATTTGTATCAAATTGCATGTATCTTATTATAAAACGTTAATTACTTACCTGTCCATAGTTTTTCACTAAAAACACCACACTTTAATATCATAAAAGCAATAAAAACACTAAAAGTTCGCCAACCAAGTACGACGTAAGAACTGCGACTGAGCTGAGGTTTTGACTTGTATTTGTTTAGGAATGCGACGCGCTCCGCTAGCAGATTTGAATTTTAACCGGTTCGGCAAGTATTAAACTTACGTTTGCGTAGGTAAGACAAGGCTAGATATAGGTTTCACAAAGAAATTAAATTGTAAACCGTACGTGTGCGTACAGGACAGTGAAAATCCACAATGTGGAAGCGACGCACATCCGAGCATTTCCGCAAAATCCACAATGTGGACGCCCGCCACTTGAAGGGCTACGCGCCCTTTTGCAAAACCACTGCGGAGACAGTCTCGGGATCCGCGGCGGTCACGCTCCACGAGTGAGTACCTTAGTAGACCCAATGATTTATAATTGTTTGAAAAGAGGATCATTGTATACATGCGAGCTCTTTCATTTCGTCCACCGCTTGTCTTGCCCACAAGCTTGACGATGTCGTCGTAGGCCCCAACTAACAAAATGGTCACAACATTTTAACCTTTTATGACTAATTCGTCCTATAAGTACCGTATATTAGCAAGTTTTAAAACGTGACGTTGTACAGGCGTCATGTATATTGCTTTTATGTTTTAATGCAATTTGGTAATAAAATGTCCTCGTACAAACGTTTGTATGACATAGCTATAAAGCAATTTAATCGCAGAAAATAAACAGTCATACAAACGTTTCAGCCAGGACATTTTGGCTGGTATTACAACTTATATATGACACCTTATAGCAATTTGGTTATATAAAAGCTTTTATATCTGCAACTGTAAGACTAGTCATAATTTCGGTTTCTTATGAATGTTACATGTCAATAAAGTCATATAAATGTCATATCCGAAACCACTGTATGACTAAAAGCTAGTGCTTATGATTTGTTAGGTTCAAAACGTCAGAATTCTGACATTTTAAATAAACGCGACAGAGAGTGATGGTTCCGTACATAAACCGTAAAATTATGAAAGAAGAAAAAGAAAAAATTATGAAATTGATTAAAATTATGAAGAAGAAAAAATTTCTTTAAAGTTAATCACATCATACTAATATTTATAATATTAGTATGATGTGAAATGTGTTATGGTGTGAAAGTTTGTGATGATATAGGTATGTATGGATGGATGGATGTTTGTTACTCTTTAACGCGACAAAGAATGAACCGATTTGGCTGAAATTTGGAATAGAGATAGCTCATACCCAGGATTAAAGCACATATACCTATACCATAGAAATTGTTTGCAATTATTATTACTTTCTTAAAATACAATTGCGACTAAAACGTTAGGCGAGGTCTATAATATACCTATCTATGCAATAGTTATATTCTGATAATGTAAAAGAACTATGTTTTGGAATGACAAAATGACGGATTACTAAAATGTTTTAAGGAACTCTGATAGGTTTGTAATGATGGCGTTCTTTAAGTTTTAACTCTTAAAACCGCAGTATTTATCGTATATAAGTATTTTGTAACTCATAATGGCATTATGAAGGAGTTTTTACTCTTAACACAGCAGTATTTATCATATATAAGTATTTTGTAAATGATAATGGCATTATGACAAATAATAATTTATTTTTATTAAAGAAAAATATAATTAAATTTAAAAGAAATCAAGGGGGCATTTAAAATATATTAATAAACCTAAAAAGTTGGTCGCAAAAGTGACATTCGCATTAAGTTTTTTCCTAACTTAAAAATAAACACATCCCATTTCAAACTTGTGAATATTGATTACACTCAAGTATAAAATATTAAATACATATTACTCTTTGTTTTTAATTTTTTGCAGACGCCGAGCTGCTCACAGACAGTAGAATTTATTAATATTACTTATGATTGAAAGCGCTTCAATACTGCATCACAACGATTCATTGGTCAGATAAACGTCTGCGCTATGATAACTATACGACTAAATACTCATACAAATAATAAATTACAACACTACTATGACGAAATATACTTAAAATATTAATTTTATAACACCTAATTGACTAAACGTTTTTACTTATGACTTTTGAATGACAGCTGTATGACTTTATAGCCATAGTAACTGCGCCAAAATCGCGTTGTATAAACGTTTGTATGACCATTGTATGACTTAATTGCATACCATTCAGTTATATCCAAAACGTTTGCAAAACTCTTATATGACCTATTTTTGCTAGTTGGGGCACTACTAACTTTAGTCGAATGGTTAACAATGTCAACATATTCAACTGCGTATGTCAGGCCGGAGTTGGGAAGTTGGCGGTTCGTCACCCCGTGCTGCGGAGAGCACGTAAAGCCGCTGCGCCTGATGTCTCTGGTCATGTCGGATCGGCGTTCCGTCTGGCCATGAGAGTCAGGGAATAGAGAGTGCACCTGTGTGCACCACGCACACACCTGTGCACTGTAGGATAGAATAGAATAGAAAATTCTTTATTGCACAACATGTAATAAAGGTTGATACACAAGAAAGAGGAAATAAATACAAGGTGTCTTATTGCAAAAGCATTCTCTTTCAGGCCACCCTTGTCTGGAGAAAAACGTCAAAGAAGTAAATGTACTATCTACAATGCACTATAGGTGTGTGTATGTATAGAACTAATATCTTCAGCTCAGATAGCTTGTCTCTTGGAGCTAGCCACAGTCGTGAAATTACTTCAAAATTAGTATCCATTCCTAGAACTCTTACCCACAGCCCACAATAAGAACCAAAGGTGTTTACAGGTAGATAGGTCCCCTCTGGGCAGAATATGAGATCTTTGTTTATGTGTGTCACACACACACACACACACACATTCACACTCTCATCATTACAACTCAATGTTGAACTGGTGTAATCTGTAGGTTCCCCAGTGACTCGCATCTCCGTGCTGCCTGGCTCAGAGCCCTCGGCAGACAAGACACTCCCCTCCCAGACCCTGCTGTGGTCTGCTCGCAGCATTTCCTGAGCGATGACATGTATGAAACGGAAAGTGGCTCAAGGCAAATTCGTGCTGGTGCGACTCCCTCAACAGTGCAGGTAACTTTGCTAGGGTTTAAGTTGCAAGGTAATTATATGCATTAATATATCTTGTTATGTTGTTAGTATGTAGTCAACAAACTTTTAAATAATTATTTTAAACATGTTTAGACAATCTTGAATAGTTTTTCGTAGGGTTATTAAAAGCCAGCGTTGTGGACTTTGGCCTATAACCCTTCTCGGAGAGGAGGCCTGCGCTCAGTTGTTGTCTGTTGATGGGATGCTGATGATGATGAATTAGTAGAATATATTATCTTTACAGGTCTGCATGATTTGCCTGGAGACAGACAGCAAGCTGTATCTAATGAGCAAATACAACTTTGAAGAAGCATATCAACACTTAACTGGAAATCCTGTAAGCTTTTTTATTATTTGATGACAAGATAGTATGTGACTGCAATCTCACCTGACGTTAAGTGACAATGCAGTCTAAGATTTTAGCAGGCTAACGAAGGGGTATGACAGTGAACATTCAACCCCTAATCTGTTTGTACATACCATTGTGAAGGAGCGCTACATCACTTGCAGCATATCCTTGATGGAAGGGTGGTAATTAGCCATGACCATCCCACCAGACCAGTTCAGGGACAATTCAGAAATAATAAATTCCCAAATTGAGCCAGCAGGAATCGAATCCAAAACCTTCTAGTTGTATTGTATTTGTGGAGGGGACGCCTTCTGACGCCAGGCGGGTGATCAGTCCAAAACCTTCTACTTACAAGACCTCAGCACTCACCAATGTGCCAGAGAGGTCGTCAAGTTGTTAATTCATCATCAACTAGCTTTTGCCCTGCTTTTCTGTCTGAGTGGTGTTAGTCTTAGGAACACCCTGTGCAGGTCACACGCTCTCCTAACACAAGCTTTCCATTTATTTGTAGTGTAGTTCAGCTTGACTTATATTCATTTTTAAAAGAAACCTACATCTATGAAAAAAATTACAGTCAAAGGATGATGGGCAAAAATGTATGGAATCTGGTACCGGCACCAATCGGTATGAATGATACATCGTTGGAAAGGTATTTTTGTATAGATTATGAATATCCATGGCGCTAGTCTCAGTTCGCTGTCCAATAAGAATAATCTTACCTTGAAAGTTATTTATTGATATTTTCGCTATCTATTATTTATTATCGCTATATATTTCAATCTGTGACATTCTTTGGCATATTATTGTTATTAACTAGGTAAAATAATAGTTAGTATTAAGTTTTATCATTTAAAAAATGTACAAGTTGCCTTGGTCGCCGCGCCGCCGCGCCGCGCCGCGTCGCGTCAATCAATATATAACTATACCTACTATCTGTATTTTATAGATAGACGATAACTCCTAACTTTAAAACTACTGAACCGATTTCGATGTGATTTTAATCGTTAAATAGATATTTTTTTAGCTTCAAATATGGATAAAAATCATCAAAATCGGTTAAGCTGAACCGGAAATATAATTTTTTTAAATTCTAATATCCAATATCTTCTAAAGCGTATATTTCAAAACGGACAACTAATTCGGGCTTGTCGTCTTATTATTTTTTTGTTTACTTAAAAAGAGCTATCCAACGGTGTATGACTCATCTTGATTGGACAGGGGTACCAAAATGCCCATCATCCTTTAAACTTATTTATTTTTCACATAGGCCAACCTGTGGCTCTCATGACACGTCAAGCGGATTCTGCTGAGAAGAGCCGGCAAGAAACTCAGCAGTTGCTCTTTTCAAAATAATCATTTTACAATATTATTATGAAGCTATTACATTGTAATAAGTTTTTTAAACTATCTTGTGGGCATCTGGATGCCAAGCCGATTTAACCCATGCAACTTTGTTAGAATAAAATAAAATATTTCCACAATGAGGGGAAGTTCCAAAAAAAAAGAAACATACTACAATTCAATTCATGTTTAGACGGGCAGACTGAAAGTAGCCCCTTTCCAGTCATTAACATGTGTTGCTCGATTGCTGCATGGTTGAAGAAGAAACCTACAAACAAACACTTCAAATGCCCAATTGGGCAACTGAAATTAATATATACTAGTGGTTCGCCCCGAACTGAGACCTCGCGGTAACGGTATCCCATGATTATTCATTCAATCAATACATGACGACCAAAACTGACATTATTATTATTATGCCCGTTTTCACCAATAATACCTAAATCATCCCCTATGTAGGAGTCTCTTTACGTAGGTAGCTCCAAAATACAATCCTAAGTCCTAACATCCGTCCCAATGTTCTTTTAGGTGTCCCGTACAGGATCGTGATAAAGAAGTTGACAGTAATCATCACATAACTTATCATAGGTAGCCCGTAAAGGTTAGGGAACGTCAGTGAAAACATTGAATTATTATGTAGGTACTAACGAGTGAAAACGGGTTAGGGGCATCTGTACAAATCGTCATCTATCGACGCGAATAGAAAATATACAAAATGATATTTAACTAAAGAATAATTTTAATTGAATAATATGTTATTATATTATGTACCTAAATAATAATGGTCAACGCAAAACTGTTTTTGGGATAAATCGTAGTCGTAACTCCTAGTTCAATGGAATAGTTAATGACTGCGCCATCTATTAGCATTATTGTGAAGCTATGTGAAATTTACTGATGCTCATTAAAAATTAAATAATCTCGTTTCTTTATAATATTCATATAATTTTAGTATTTGTTGTTCAAGTACAGGATACAAGTAAAGTAAGAAAATAAGTACAACTTGAAAATATATAGAAAATTTGCCCAGAGAGCGTCTTCAAGCGAGCGTATTAAATCGCCACTTTGGAAGCCCCCCATTTCGTCAATTTTAGGAAAAAAATTAAAAAAAAATACGGTTGTACTCTGTTCCAAATTGTCTTTAAAATGATATACAGAAAACCTATGAATCGCAAATAAAAAAAAATTTCTTCGCATTCGCTTCTATGAGAGCCCCCCTGAAATAAAGATTTTTATAACTTTTTAAGCCATTTTCGGCTGGAGGCCATCGGTTTACATATTATATCTAAATTTGAAGTAATTACGTTCAGTAATTCAAAAGTTATAAGGCTCTGACAGACGGACGGACGGACAAGTGCAAATCGCTCTAGTAAACTCAGAGACCTCGCTTCGCTCGGTCAAAAACTCTCATGTCGCGGTGTTTGTTACCAAACTCCTCCGAAACGGCTGGACCGATTTTTATGAAATTTTGTGTGCATGTAGGTTAGGTCTGAGAATTGGCCAACATCTATTTTCATACCTCTAAATGATAAGGGTGACCAACCACTAAATATTTTTGTTGGCTGTACGAAGTTTGCCGTCAGCTAGATTTTAATTAATATTATGTGTTAAAATGCAATTCCAATTTTTCTTTTTTAAATATCTTTACTAGTCTTGAAAATTTAAGCTTTAAAGTTTCCTGTAAGATACAAAAGTGCTACAGAAGTGTGAAATCACCAATCTCCATACACTCCTTTCGTTTCTTTATTAAAGTAAAATATAAATTTCGTTTTAGAAAGAGACAAATACAAGGCAGTAAAACAGCTTATTACTTATTTTTAGTGGACCAATTTATTTTCTGTTTTTATAAATGTTATTCTTACATGTTACATTTTTGATTTCAATTATTATTTATGAAATATTAACATTTTCACAGCAGTTAGTTACCCAATTCTTTATGTACAGTCGACTTCAAAAGTCCATACATAGCTTAAAGGCTAAAATCGTGCGCAAGCAGTGCTGTGAATCACTCTCATGCTTACTCACACAAATAAATATTATTTGTCAATAATATCAACCTTAAGTCATCAACATAAGGTTCAAACGATTTCAGTTAAAATGTCGTCAATATCAACCTTAAGACAACTTACATTAGGTTTAAAACATTTATATTCCTACTCCTGTCTGACTTGAGTCATTCTTTATTTCATAACATCGTCTATAACCAGTCTCAGTGTCGTGGTAACTTAGTTGGCATACTATGCATCAGCTCCAAATGACCTAGGTTCGAATCCCTCTTAAGTCTTATTGCATTTTTTTAGTTTTTTATTAATGTCTGTTTGGTAATATAAGTAATTATTGTTCATTAATATTGTTCATTAATATATATTATTAGCCTGCATTTTATGTAAAATATAAACGTTTTCAAGACTCAAGAAAAAATCGGCCAAGTGCGAGTCGGACCTCGCTCTTTTAGGGTTCCGTTAAAAAAAAAATTAAAATATTTTCATGTACCTACCCATGGAAATATTTTAATTTTTTTTTTTAATTTAATTTAATTTTTATTATTTGTTGTTATAGCGGCAATAGAAATACATAATTAGTGAAAATTTCATCTGTCTATCTATTACGGTTCACGAGATACAGCCCGCTGACAGACGGACGGACGGACGGACGGACGGACGGACGGACGGACAGCGTAGGCTTAGTAATAGGGTCCCGTTGGTACCCTTTGGGTACGGAACCCTAAAAACACGAAATAAATAGAAGAATTTGCTAGTATCGACTGTCAAATCTTGTGTACGTCAGTACTCAGTGACCATTCATCTAACTTCATTACTGCGAATTTTTAAACTACCTACATAAGTGAAATTATGGATATTACTCATACTTACAACTTGAACTACTTGTATTATACATATAACCGTAAGTGTGTGGGTGACAGACTGCATGCAAGGCAACTTGTTTGCTTATTCTATATGGACTTATGCCGTCGAGTGTACATACAATATGTTGTTTCAGCCGTGTGACCTGGGAAACCTGAAACATACACTTTGTGTGCATTGCGCTCAGAGCTTGATCAACTTTAGCAGATTTAGAGACAAGAGCTTGAGAGCCCGAGGGCTGCTGATGGACTTGGTTCAACAACATGAATTAGTGAGTGCTTAATACATATCTCATGTGCTGCAAAACTGTTTTATAAGCATAAGAGTACATAAATTATTCCCATTTGCTACAACACAATTTTATCTTAAGGAATAAACGTTTTTTTTTTTTTTTTTTTTTTTTTCAAAAAATGTGTCAAGGCTTTCAAATCTTAGCGCACATGAAAATGAAATGAGGAAATGTTGATTTCCCATACATTGCTAGTGAGTGCAGTGAGCCGTTGACGGGTAGTTGATGATGATGATGATTATAATAATTGAGCTCTCTCAAAGTCAACTTGTTTGTCCACAGATAACAAGACTTCATATTAAAAGGATAAACCGCACAAGACACCAATTAAAAAGTAATATGGTAGCGACAATGTTGGCACCTGATTATTGTGATTTACATATACTTGAAGACACACAGAGTGAATCAGAAGACACTATCAACGCAGATGTAGTGAAAACTGAAGCAAATGACGAGTCAATGTTGGTTGATGAAGACATGGAGGTGATACATGAAGATGTTCATGCTGACTGTGTCAAAGATGAGTTTCTTGCTCCTAGTGAAGAATACTCATCAGATAGTAGTATAAAGATAGAAAGACAACTATTTGATGATGCTATTCTCAAAGCTCTAAACAGAAAAGCAGCAGTTTCTACACAAGGGGCTGTAACACAGGATAATATATTCAAGTGTGAAAGTGCCCCCTACCAATGTACACTTTGTTTCAAGGAATTTGTTCTTGAACATGCGTACTTGCAACATTTGAGCACGCATCTTCAGGTAAGACATGTGGATGGATTTGCTGTGTCTGTTTCAAACTCAAACATTAGAGCACTTCAGTCAACTCGCCAAGTCCATGAGCTGGTTGGATCTGGAGGAGCACAAAGTTACCGACATAGTTCATTGAGTTGCGAAGCCGAAGTGACGACGGGCGGGGCGCATAGTTCAAACAACTGATGCTAATATTCACATATGATAATCTATTAGGCCTCCAAACAATTGATATACAAAATTTTATGGGTGTATGTATGTTTGTCCACCCATTTCTCTGAAGTGTAATCGCGATTGCGATCCTTTTCTTAATTGATTTAAATTTACTTTAACTAGGGAACAGTAAAGGTTTTATAAAAATCTGTAATAGCAGTTATGATGATATGGACAGTTTTCCTTCTTTAGTTATTATATTTATCCGAATATCCAATATAATTTTTCCAAAATTATAGCTTGTAGGTTACAAGTTGTAGCTTGCTTAAATGATTACTCGGAGTGAATCTTCTGTGCCTGTACTGTTGTGTATTCTGCGCCTGTACCCTCTGAAACGTTCTGAAGACGGAAGTATAATGAGCTCGTTTCGCATTCGGCAGATCGGCGCCGCTGCTGGCGAGTGTGGCGCGTCCCTGTGCAGGTCAGTATACCTGCCTGTGTTGTTGACAGGCATGGTGGCAGTCGCCAAGAAAAAAACGTATATATTTTTCTATTTTGAGCGATTGATATTTATTTTCAAATCCGCCATATTGGATTGAACACCAATCAGAGCGATACGTCACATCTATTTTCAAACTTTGACAAATGATTACTGTGAAAAACAGAGGTGACGTCACGACGCCATGACTCCGTTGAACTTTATTGCGTGAATTTTAAAACTTAAAATTTAAGTAGCAATTTTATCTACCCAACTTTTTTGCTGAAATAAGATAATTTTTCGAAATATTTGATACTCATCCAACACTTTTTCAAAATTGGTCATCGTGCCTGTTGTTTGAACGCACCGAGCTTCACATTATTGTTTATAAATGAACACTGCAGAGGCTGCCGTCACGTTCATTGGACCTACTTGATCGACGCCATGTTGGCGCTGTAAGCAGGTGCGAGTGTCTATGGAACTAATAATATTGCAAATGGCGCACCGATCTCTTAAATTAATTTATGATTTCATAGATTATTTTTCATAGACTTCTATAAATTATTCCATGATTTCATATTTATAAAAATTAAATAAAGAGGTCGGTGCGCCATTTATGATACTATCAGTTCCGGAGCCACTCGTACGTCAACCGTGGCGCTTCAGGTATCACCACAATGAAGCCGTCACCTGTATAGGGGCAGCCAGGCCAGTGTCAATCATACACTAATTACAGAGGTCAGTGTTAGAACGTGTTTGCGGAGTGGAACTTCTGTAACTGCCCTGTTAAGTGTTTTGCTTAGCTTCTGGTGGCTGCCCGGCGCACTCTCGATACATTCTGTCGTGTTCCACAGGCCGGCCGCTCGACGGCGGAGTGACGACCCTCAGCAGCTGAGTGACGACCCTCGCCCTTCCGGACTCTTGCCTCCCACGTCAGGTGAGGACATATATATTTGTATGTATAATATATTTTTTTATATATGATTATGCATTACTTTTTACAGAATCGTCCGGCTTTGATGATTCTATCTATACTGAATAGGGTCTACCTTGAAGTTGGTCCCATTTAAATTTGAAAACTAAATTCCGCCTATAATAGTCGCGGCCGGGTGTCCCGTGAACCGATTCTATCACGCACAAATCTGTACCGGGCTATCCGTTTGCTGTGACCCGACTGCTGCAGAGACAAAAGGCAGGGTTCTGTGTATGTGTCTGTGTGTGTATGTATGTGACTATTCACGAATGTTCCACCGTAGCGCCTATACTACTGAGCCGGTTTTGATGAATGAGGTGTGAATCGATTCGTTGTTCTGGTCCGGGTGATATTCTGTTGGCTGTATTTCATTTTAGCACGCACACACACACACACCACCCCACACAACACTCACGCATACACGCGCACATATGTATACACAATATGCACACACCATTACATGCTTGTTTAATTTTACGAATTTTATTTATAATTTAGAAATTTCAATGTATATTTTATGATAAGTACCAATGTGTAAACATTGTTATAGAAGAGCGAGACCACCTGATACAGGTATTTAAATATACTTAAAAGGTGATCTCAGCCCCTAAAAAACGGATGTGTACATTTTTTAAAGAAATAAAAAAATTATTATTATTAGACGAACAAAATCAATATATTCGGATTTCACATGTTCTTGCTATCGTATCTAGTCGCGTGTCAAATGAAAGTGGAGAAAATTCAGAGTTCATCAATATAAAAAAATACTAGAATGCTAAAATGTACCTACCAAGTGACACAAAACCATTTTAAGTGTAATATTTCAGCGCCATCTATCGGGAGCTTTCCTCATTTCGAATTCGTCTTGACATTTACATCGTGTGTGCGCGTGTGTGTGTGACTGCTTAGTTTACTTTCATTAATCATTTTTTTAACATGTTAATATGTTAACTATATTATAGTTTTTACACGAAATAGTTTCCATAAAGTTTCCACTTCAGATAAGTAGGTATCAGGAAATAGACAATGTTTGGTTGCAGTCGCTCTGCCCGCGAGCCGTGCGACGAATAACGAAACGAAAGTGCCTCCAGCTGAAGAAGACGACTCACACGACGAACAAGACGTGCCTGCGAGTGGTATTGCCGCGGACGATGTCAGCTGTCAGGCGACTAGTCGGAGCGAAGCTGCTGCGACGCTGAGTAGCCCTACTGGCGAAAATAAGTTTACATGTTCACAAAAGAGTCATTTAGTACGTCGCATGAGAACTCACACTGGCGAACAGCCTTACTGTTGTAAATTATGCAAGTATAAATGTTCACGTAAGGATAATTTAGTAAGACACATGAGAACTCACACTGGCGAAAAGCCTCACTCTTGTAAATTATGCAAGTATAAATGTTCAGACAAGAGTAAATTAGTTAGACACATGAGAACTCACACTGGCGAAAAGCCTCACTCTTGTAAATTATGCAAGTATATATGTTCAGACAAGAGTAAATTAGCAAGACACATGAAAACGCACACTGGCGAAAAATCTTACCGTTGTGAATTATGCAAGTATAAATGTTCACGAAAGAATGATTTAGTAAGACACATGAGAACTCACACTGGCGAAAAGCCTTACTGTTGTGAATTATGCAAGAATAAATTTTCAGAAAAGAGTAAGTTAGTAAAACACATGAGAACTCACACTGGCGAAAAGCCTTACTGTTGTGAATTATGCAAGTATAAATTTTCACAAAATAGTCATTTAGTAAGTCACATGAGAACTCACACTGGCGAAAAGTTATACTGTTGTGAATTATGCAAGTATAAATGTTCACGAAAGAATGATTTAGTAAGACACATGAGAACTCACACTGGCGAAAAGCCTTACTGTTGTGAATTATGCAAGAATAAATTTTCAGAAAAGAGTAAGTTAGTAAAACACATGAGAACTCACACTGGCGAAAAGCCTTACTGTTGTGAATTATGCAAGTATAAATGTTCACAAAATAGTCATTTAGTAAGTCACATGAGAACTCACACTGGCGAAAAGTTATACTGTTGTGAATTATGCAATTATAAATGTTCACGAAAGAATGATTTAGTAAGACACATGAGAACTCACACTGGCGAAAAGCCTTATTCTTGTGAATTATGCAAGTATAAATGTTCAGAAAAGAATTCTTTAGTGCATCACATGAGAACTCACACTGGCGAAAAGCCTTATATTTGTAAGCTATGCAAGTATAAATGTTCACGAAATAGTGATTTAGTAAGTCACATGAGAACTCACACTGGTGATAAGCCTTATATTTGTAAGCTATGCAAGTACAAAAGTTCACAAAAGAGTAATTTAGTAAAACACATGAGAACTCACACTGGCGACAAGCCTTATATTTGTAAGCTGTGTAAGTATAAATGTTCACAAAAGGGTCATTTAATTAACCACATGAGAACTCACACTGGCGACAAGCCTTATGCTTGTGAGCTATGTAAGTATAAATGTTCACAAAAGAGTACTTTAATAAGTCACATGAGAACTCACACTGGCGACAAGCCTTATGCTTGTGAACTATGCGAGTATAAATGTTCACATAAGCCTAGTTTAGTAAGTCACATGAGAAGACACTAGAGAAAAGCCTTTCACAAGTGGTGTCGAATCGTCGTCGAGTCTCCCGCTGGTTCGGAATGCCCTTCCTGCCGAGAAGAGCCCGCAAGCAGCTCGGCGGTCGCTCTGTCGCACTGCAGCTGCCAGGCTACAGAGCCAGCGTACCCCGCGCCGCGCCCGCCCGGTGCGGGGGATGTGTCACAGTTGAACGATACCACCCGGTAATAGTGTTGTATCACTAGCTAACACCACTTTTGACAACAACAATATTATATTTTCATTATATATTTCCATAGTAATATATTTTTAGGGTTCCGAATCAAAATGGTAAAATGCAACCCTTACCCTTATTCTCCGTCCGTCCGTCCGTATGTCACACTCGAGTATTTCAGTAACTATTAAAGCTATCGACATGAAATTTATTTCCGTGATCGAAGATGTTAAGGCCTTACTTAATGCCTGTAACGAAATTACAAATTCAACTCATCTCGGAAAAGTTGGTTACCAATCCTTACTAATATTAAAATACGAAAGTGTGTTTGTTTGTTGGTTTGTCCGTCAATCACGCCGCAACAGGGCTACGGATCGACGTGATTTTTTGCATGGGTATAGTTGAGGAGCTGGAAAGTGACATAGGCTACTTTTTATCCCGGAAAATCAGAGTTCCCGAGGGATTTTAAAAATAATCTACGCGGACGAAGTCCCGGGCATCAGCTAGTATTGTATATTTTGAGCACGCAATGTATCGTGAACAACGCACACCGATTCCTACACCCGCATTAGGTACGGCGCGTCGCAAGCGGCGGTTTGTGGGTACTTAGGCCGAGTGCTTTGAACTTTTGATAAACAGCTGATCGCGCGAGTATTACATCGCTGCTGTTTGTTAGAGAGTTAAGTTGTTAAGATGTGTTAAATATTAGCATATCTTGTTTTTTCAATAAAATAAATTTGAGTTAGGTTACATAAGCGATTCCATAATGTAATTAATTAATTTATTTAAAAAAAAATTTGTCGAAATCACGTAAACACCGATGAAACATTCCAACGCTGAGCGCCCCAGAGTCATGTACCCAGTCCCTGGCTGCAGTTGTCGTTAGGGTGTCCCTCGCACCCTGCATAAATGGGAATACAAGCAAGCATACTTTTCCTTGGTATCCAAGGTATGCATGAGAGAGGCTTTGATGAAATATTTCACGAGTTTCCTGATTTATTTTTTTGTTAAAAAGAGTGTTAACCGAGCTGAACTTGACTACTAGTGTCCTACTACTTACTACTAGTGTACTACTTGAGTAGGCAGGTGCGACTATATTGTTTCGGGTGAGGACCGAACCCGCGACCTTTCAATCCTCACCTTTATCTGTTGGGCTAAAAAGGTGAAAATTTACATTTTCATATTACCATTTTGTAAGCATTTTGTGAACATACTTAGGTTTAGGATTGGTAGTCGCTTCGCACCTACTAGATACCGTCGGCTACAAGTAAATTGTGGCAATACATAGTACGCCTGAACTGGCGTACTATGCGCCGTGCGCGTATCCACCAGTGTTTGTCGTTTTGTTTTCAGGAAGGGCGGTAGATGTATCTAGCGACTACCAATCCTAAATCTGTGTTAGTGAATATGTCAATGTGTGAAATCGTATTAAGTAGGTATTAATAGGGTGTCAAATAAACTTATTTAGCTGTATAATTTTAATTATTATTATTCATTTACTGTTAAAACAAAATATTACTAACTTGATATATTAAATACCTAATATTGTGTATCTATACGAGTACATTCTTCTATAGTAAAACAATATGTATTAACAAAAGTATTATTATTTGTTTTCCTCCACGAAACAGCAGCAGGTACCTACTTAGTGGATACATGTTCAGGCCTACCGCGAAATGGAGGAGACATGTAAGCACACGAGTAAACATTCCGAACAGAGAGGAAGCTTCCTAACAAGGTCGAAGAAGTATACCTATTCTGCTAGGGTTGTAACCTGATGCATGTCAACAATTTAAGGAAAAAATAAAAATATTTTTAAGTTTGTATAATTATGTATAATTTGAACTTGAACAACAAATACTTAAATTAGACAAATATTATAAAGAAATGATTTTTTTTTAATGAACATCAGTATTTTTACATACACGTCATTCTCACTTGACTATCAATGTTATTACCTAGTTTTATTGTACAGGAACGTATAAAAAAGTACTTATTTCTCCTTCATCTCTCGGATATAAAAAAAAGGAAATGTCCTTATTGTTTTTGGGTTTTATTACTTCTATAGTCGTTTTATTAAGCAAACTGAGCAAGTGCTTGGCATTTTTACACTATTTACACAAATCAATCTAAATCACTAAATTGTTCGTCTATTTATTTTCACTAAACGCACGACCGTCAGCCCTTACGTTCATACTCGGCTTGGAGCAGGTTTGACTCGGACCGCGTGTCGGTGAGAGCTCACGCACACAGCGTTGCGCCACACGAGTAAATATTCCGAACAGAGAGGAAGCTTCCTAACAAGGTCGAAGAAGTATACCTATTCTGCTAGGGTTCTCACCTGATGCATGTAAACAATTTAAGGAAAAAATAAAAATATTTTAAAGTTTGTATAATTATGTATAATTTCAGTAATATTCTGAACTTGAACAAAAAATATTATATACCGCCGAGTTTCTTGCTGGTTCTTCTCGGCAGGAAAGGCATTCCGAACCAGTGGTAGATTCATTGACTATTCAACACCATTTGTAAAAGTTTATTTGAATAAAAAATATTTCTATTCTATTCTAATAATGGCCCAGGGAAGCCTTAATATCGATTTTGAACGAAATCTGACGAATAACAAAGAATTTCAATATGGCGGCGACTTTTAAAATTTTGGCATCCATTTCCTCTTTCTTGACCCCACGGAAGCCCAAATATGGATTTTGAACGAAATCGATCGAATAACAAAGAATTTCAATATGGCGGTGACTTTTGATAATTTTGGCATCCATTTCCTCTTTCTTGACCCCAGGGAAGCCTAAAAATCGATTTTGAACGAAATCGGTCGAATAACAAAGAATTTCAATATGGGGGGGACTTTTTAAAATTTTGGAACCCATTTCCTAATTCTTACCCCAGGGAAGCCTAAATATCGATTTTGAAGGAAATCGGTCGAAAAACAAAGAATTTCAATATGGCGGTGGCTTTTTAAAATTTTGGCATCCATTTCCTCTTTCTTGACCCAAGGGAAGCCCAAATATCGATTTTAAACGAAATCGGTCAAATAACAAAGAATTTCAATATGGCGGTGACTTTTTAAAATTTTGGAACCCATTTCCAAATTCTTGACCCCAGGGAATCCTAAAGATCGATTTTGAACGAAATCGGTCAAATAACAAAGAATTTCAATATGGCGGTGACTTTTTAAAATTTTGGAACCCATTTCCTAATTCGTGACCCCAGGGAATCCTAAATATCGATTTTAAACGAAATCGGACGAATAACAAAGAATTTTAATATTATTTATTAACTAGCTGATGCCCGCGACTTCGTCCGCATGGATTTAGTTTTTAAAAATCCCGCGGGAACTCTTTCATTATCCGAGATAAAAAGTAGCTCTCCCGGTCTGAGGAACCACTACTACATCCATTACTATACCCATGCAAAAAATCGCATCAATCCGCTGTTCTGTTGCGACGTGATTGAAGGACAAACCAACAAACAAACACACTTTCGCATTTATAATATCGTTAATGCTTTATTATAACACTTTTTATAATTGTCAAATTTTTTACCATACTTAACCAAAGACAAAATTACGTTTAGCTGTCTAATTTTAATAATTAATTTAAATATTAATTTAATACGTACCTATACGTATAAAAAAGTACTTACTTCTCTTTATCTCTGACATAAAAAAAAGGAAATTTCCATAATGTCTTTGGGTTATTTTAAGCAAACTGTGCAAGAGTTTGGCATTTTTACACTATTTAAGTACACAAATAAATCTAAATCACTCACTCTTCGTCTATTTATTTCCACTAAACGCACGACCGTCAGCCCTTACGTTCTGACCCTGAGTGGACCGGTTTGACCCTGAGCGGCGTGTCGGTGAGAGCTCACGCACACAGCGTTGCACTATGTATGGGTGAGCCCGCCGCGAGCCGTTTGTATGTAGCTTCCGCTCTGTTACCTTACTCATGTGGTTGCGCTATGCATGGGTGAGCCCGCCGCGCCGCGAGCCGTTTGTATGTAGCTTCCACCTCTGTTACCTACTTTACTCGTGTGGTGTAAGGGACCTGCTAGCGATAACTTTGTAAAGAGGTTACACTTAATGCCTAACGAAAAATTACCAACAAATACCTACCACATCTTTAAAATGGTGGGTCAAAATATTACCAAGACCTAGTCGTAATTCCTAGTTCCATGGTTTGCCAGGTAGTAATTAATAGTTCCAGGACATTAATTAGAATGTGAATTGTACCTAATCTGTGGTAATCTATGAATTATATACTCAGTGGTACTTTGATAGTGTTCGTGGTCTATGTTGTTAAATTCTCCTTGGTTCTGTCATCTGTGCTGTGGGTGCTGTGGATCTTGTGATCTTGTTCCTTTTGCTTTGTATTTTCAATTTTGATGCTACTATCTCTATCTTGGATTTGATTTGGTGAAAGTATTTTAATTAACAATCAACATGCGGTGCTACGCGCCCTTCTGCAAAACCACTGCGGAGACAATCTCGGGATCCGCGGCGGTCACGCTCCACGAGTGAGTACCTTAGTTACCTTAGTAGACCCAGTGATATAAATTTGTATAAAAGAGGTATCATTGAATATAAGCGAGCCCTCTCATTTCCTTCACCGCTTGTCTTGCCCACAAGCTTGATGATGTCGTCGTAGGCACTACTAACTTTAGTCGAATGGTTAACAATGTCAACATATTCAACTGCGTATGTCAGGCCGGAGTTGGGAAGTTGGCGGTTCGTCACCCCGTGCTGCGGAGAGCACGTAAAGCCGCTGCGCCTGATGTCTCTGGTCATGTTGAATCGGCGTTCCGTCTGGCCATGAGAGTCGGGGAATAGAGAGTGCACCTGTGTGCACCACGCACACACCTGTGCACTGTAGGATAGAATAGAATAGAAAATTGTTAACAAGAAATACATTCAAATTCAAAATTATTTATTTCACGTAGACCAACCTGTGGCTCCTATGAGTCCTTTGACACGTCATGACCCTACCTCTAAAGGTTGATACAAAATAAATACAAGGCGCAAAGGACTTATTGCAAAAGCATTCTCTTCCAGGCAACCCTTGTCTGGAGAGGAAAACGTCAAAGAAGAAAATGTACGATCTACAATGTACTACATGTATGTATGTGTATGTATAGAACTGTAACATCTTCAGCTCAGATAGCTTGTCTCTCTTAAAGCTAGCCGCAGTCGCAAGGAAATCATTAATTACTTCAAAATTGTGGGCTGCGGGTAAGAGTTCTAGGAATGGATACTAATTAATTACTTCAAAATTAGTATCCATTCCTAGAACTCTTACCCGCAGCCCACAATTCAGAAAAAAAAGTGTTGACAGGTTATGTTTTATGTGTGTCACACACACACACATTCACACTCTCATCATTACAACTCAATGTTGAACTGGTGTAATCTGCAGGTTCCCCAGTGACTCGCATCTCCGTGCTGCCTGGCTCAGAGCCCTCGGCAGACAAGACACTCCCCTCCCAGACCCTGCAGTGGTCTGCTCGCAGCATTTCCTGAGCGATGACATGTATGAAACGGAAAGTGGCTCAAGGCAAATTCGTGCTGGTGCGATTCCATCAACAGTGCAGGTAACTTTGCTAGGGTTGTTGTGAGGTAATTATATGCATTATATCTTGTAATGTTGTTAGTATGCATGTTTAGCCAATCTTGAATAGTTTTTCGTAGGGTTATTAAAGGCCAGTTTTGTGGACTTTGGCCTATAACCCTTCTCTGAGAGGAGGTCTGTGCTCAAATGTTGGCTGTTGATGGGTTGCTGATGATGATGAATTAGTAGAATATATTATCTTTACAGGTCTGCATGATCTGCCTGGAGACAGACAGCAAGCTGTATCTAATGAGCAGACACAACTTGGATGAAGCATATCAACACTTAACTGGAAATCCTGTAAGCCTTTTTTTCGATGGCAAGATAGTTTTTGACTGTGATCTCACCTGATGTTAAGTGACAATGCAGTTTAAGATAGTAGCAGGCTAACTTGGAAGGGGTATGGCAGTGAACATTCAACCCCTAATCTGTTTGTACATACTATCCTGAAGGAGCGCTAAATCACTTGGCAGCATATCCTTGACGGATGGGTGGTAACTAGCCACGACCAAAGCCTCCCACCAGACCAGATCAGGGACAATTCAGAAATTATAAATTCCCAAATTGCCCCGCCGGGAATCGAACCCAAAACCTGCTAGTTACAAGTACAAGACCACAGCACTCACCAATGTGCCAGAGAGGTTTTCAAGTTGTTAATTTATCATCAACTAGCTTTTGCCCTGCGTTTCTGTCTGTCTGTTCTGTCTGTGTAATCTTAGGAACCCCCTGTGAAGGATTCAGGACTTCAATTTAAGCCTTAATGGCCCAACAGTTAGATGTGCAGACTGAAACCGAAAGGTTGCCAGTTCAATCCCCACCTGTTGCACTATTGTCACACGCACTCCGAACACAAGCTTTCCATTCATTTGTAGTAGTTCAGCTTGGCTTATATTCATTTTTAAAAGAAACCTATATCTATGAAAAAAATTACATTCAAATTCAAATTTAAAATTATTTATTTCACATAGGCCAACCTGTGGCTCTTATGACACATCATGACTTAACCACCGGTTCTACAATTCAATTCATGTTTAGACGGGCAGACAGAAAGTAGCCCCATTCCAGTCATAAACATGTATTGCTCCATTGCTGCGTGATTGAAGAACAAACCTACAAACAAACACATCAAATGCCCAACAACTGGGCAACTGAAATCTAGTATATAAAATTCTCATGTCGCAGTGTTTGTTATCAAACTCCTCCGAAACGGCTGGACCTATTTTTATGAAATTTTTTGTGCATATAGAGTAGGTCCGAGAATCGGCCAACATCTATTTTTCATACCCCTAAATGATAAGGGTGACCAACCACTAAATATTTTTGTTGGCGGTACAGTTCGCTGGGTCAGCTAGTTTTTTTATATAATTATTTAAAATAAATTGTTAAGTATGTGTATGTTTTCTTTTTTAAGTATCTTACTTAGTCTTGAAAATTAATTAAAGTTTCCTGTAAGATAGAGTGCTACAGAAGTGTGAAATCACACATCTCCATACACTCCTTGTTAAATGATATTATAATCCTTTATTTTTATTTATAATTATTAAATTAATATGTAAATTTCGTTTTAGAAAGAGACAGATACAGTGGCAGTAAAACAGCTTATAACTTATTTGTTTGTGGACCGATTTATTTTCTGTTTTTATAAATGTTATTCTTACATGTTACATTTTTGATTTTAATTATTAACGAATACTAGCTTTTGCCCGCGGCTTCGCTCACGTTAAGTTCGATTTTTGAACCCCCTATTTAAACCACTTAGAGGTTAAATTTTCAAAAATTGTTTCTTAGCGGTTGGTTAGCTCACGTTAAGTTAGATTTTTATTGGTAATTAAAATCCAACTTAACGCGATTCGTATCTCCGTAAAAAGCCAACATACCAAGTTTCATGGTTATACCTAAGTTGAAAAACGACAGACTTAATAACAATCATTCACCCTAGTTGAACATTTAAAAACTGTCAAACGCGTACTTCTTTATTTTCAATTGAAAGCCAAAATACCAAGTTGGATGGATATTACTTGAAAATTAACTTAAAAATCTGGACTTTTATACAAAGGACATCACCAGTGGCACTATGGGCGCTTGCCTAGGTGTCAAAAATCAATGTGCAGCAAAGATTGTTTTATTTTTGGAATTGTTATATTCTATAGTTTTCAGATAAAAAAGTTTCAGGGGTCTAAAGGCTCTGAAAACTGAGAAATATAAAGAAAAGTTTCACGAAATAAACAGATAACAGAGATAACTCTCTGTCGATACCAGATGGCGCTAGGCATTGTGGATATCAAGTTTAAAATGTAAAAAAATGGTTTTCTTCTATTCTACGTCATCTAGGCGGAATGTTGCTATAAAAAATACTTTCTATTATTTACTCAGACAATAGATACAAAATGCTATCACGCTATATTGCTAGGAATAAAACATAAAGCTTTATAGTATTTGTAAAGGGATAGGTCTTACACAATAATAAAACTATAATTTTGTACAAATTATTTTAATAGACTGAAGACTTAAATTAAAACAAACAACGACAATGCATAAAATGTAAATAATCAACCCGCTTTACTTATGGATAAATAGGATTATTTCAATGCAAGTATATTACTTACAATATACATAGTTACCTGATTGTCCAAACATCGAGTGAGCCTTGCTTGCAAGGGTAATCCTAGCGTTGACGTGATATGCCTTTTTACTCATCTTAAGGATCAACATCTTAATATCTATTTATCGTAGTGCAAAAAAGATGAATCCTTTATGAACAGCAATGGTAATCAGGTTTAGCAGATATCAGTCCGTATAAAATAGCAATAGTTGTTAGAAATAGAACACTATAATCACACAGTAGGTACGCAACGAAAATATTTATTTTATTATACAACACGAAAACGAGGAACTCAGAACCGCAATGATACCAAAATGACAGCAGTCAGATCAATAAAATGTTAGATGTATGAGAACAGAGGTTCTTATAAAGCAGTGTTTATTTAAAATGATTTGATGAAAGGAGGAAAGCGGAAGCAATAAACACACTGTTTTTTTACATATTTTAAACCTTGGCCTTTTTCGGAATAGTCAATTCATAATAAATTAAGCCTTAATTTTTAAATCTTATTATGAAAGCTGTAATCCTGCGCATTTTCCCAAATCGGAAGGCAGAAATTGGTAATCTCTTTTTCATCCCCTATTTGAAGTCTTTGGGGGTGGAATTTTCAAAATTTGCGAAACACGTATTTCTTATTGTTTTATTGAAAGCCCAAAAATTAAAGTTTTATGGATATTACATGAAAAATTATTTGATAAATGACGGACTTTTATACAAACTTTCAACCCCCATTTAACCCTCTTGGGGTTGGAATTTTCAAAAATCCTTTCTTAGCGGACGTCTACGTCATAATAACTATCTGTGTGCGAAATTTCAGCCCGATCCGTCCAGTGGTTAGAGCTGTGCGTTGATAGACCAGTCAGTCAGTCACCTTTGCCTTTTATACATTTAGATTAACATTTTCACAACAGTCAGTTACTCAATTCTTTATTTACATATTTATGTATATGTTGTTATTGTATATGTTGTTTCAGCCGTGTGACCTGGGAAACCTGAAACAAACACTTTGTGTGCATTGCGCTCAGAGCTTGATCAACTTTAGCAGATTTAGAGACAAGAGCTTGAGAGCCCGAGGGCTGCTGATGGACTTGGTTCGACAACGTGAACTAGTGAGTGCTTAATACATTAATATCTCATGTGCTGAAACACAGTTTTATCTTAAGAAAGAAACGTTTTTTTTTTTTTTTTCAAAAAATGTGTCTAAAGGCTTTCAAATCTTAGTCTGAGCACATGAAAATGAAATGAGGAAATGTTGATTTCCCATACATTGCCAGTTAAATTAGATTTTGAGTAGATTCAATTCTTCTTTATGTATCTTTAGGTAATTATTTAGTTAGTTCTTTAGTTAATCGTCAGTTAAACTTTTGATTGCAGCAAATGAATTATGATACTGTTTTTTTCTTCTTTTTCTTGCTGTTATTAGTCAGATATGTATTTTCGGGATACGATGATATGGTCGACAGTTTTAAGTTTCATATATACAATACTATATTAAACCTAAATTTAATTCTAAAATTAAAACTAAAATTAAAACTAATTAAAATCTAAAACCCCATCCAAGCCACCGCAGTGAGGCATAGTACAAAATTTCTAGTGTCTCTCTGCCAGCTTTTCTTTCCTCTGCTTATAGTACACACACTCTCTTTGAAAAAATTATATCCCAGTCTTTGGGATCAATTGAGGTGTCGTACTTGGCAGAGGCAAGAAATGGATGGTCAGCGATTAGCCCAAATCAATTGCCGGTTTCTCTTCCTTCCCAGAGACAGTGGGATGACATTATTTGTAAAAAACTTTTGACGCAATGTTAATGCAAGCAAATTCTAAAGACCGTGCTCGTCTTCTCGCTGTCTCTGCGAAAGAATCCGGACACTGGCTCCATGCTATCCCTTCTGCTAATCTGGGCACTCTTTTAAACCACGCCACTCTTGCAGTGGTAGTTGGTCTTAGGCTTGGCGCCAAAATAACCCAGCCTCACCGTTGCCACTGCGGTGACCACGTCGACGCTTACGGTCATCACGGGCTCTCCTGTTCGAAGAGCGCTGGTCGTTTCTCCCGCCACAATGCCCTCAACGACATCATCCGCAGGTCTCTTGCTACTGCTCACGTGCCAGCTGTATTAGACCTATTGGTTTGGCACGTGGTGATGGCAAGAGACCTGATGGTATAACGCTTGTTCCTTGGAGGACAGGGAGCTCGCTTGTGTGGGATGCCACCTGTGTAGATACTCTAGCTGCTTACCACATCCATGCGACCACCTCTGTGGCGGGAGCAGCGGCTACTAGCGCTGAACAGGCTAAGAGGCGCAAATATGAAAAACTTGACAGTGGTTTCATATTTGCGCCTTTTGGTGTAGAGACCCTGGGGCCGTGGGGCCCGGAGGCTCGCGCACTTTTTTTAGAGATATCAAAAAGAGTGATCGAGTCTACCGGGGATCCAAGAGCTGGCAGCTACCTTGGCCAAAGGATTAGCTTGGCCATCCAAAGAGGTAATGCTGCCAGAATCTTGGGTACTATGCCACACTGCGGTGGCTTGGATGGGGGTTTTAGATTTTAATTAATTTTTATTTTAGTTTTAATTTTCGACAGTTTTAAGTAAATATAATTGACAGTAACAGTGTCTGTGCACGAGCCACGACACGACACGACTAGCGGTCACGACACACACGACACACTGCACACGACGTGGCGCTCGTTCGTTGTTCCACGAGTGACGATTCTGCGACCTGTAGCCTAAGCACGAACATTTTCAACTTTCGAATAGTAAAGGTAAAGTTAACGCCGATAAGAAATTTTGTATGAAAACAACTGCAGCGCTCCTGGTGAGCGTTTTTGGCGTTAAATTCGGCAGCACGAATCAACTGCAGCTACGTTAAGTTAAACGTGACGCTACTATGACGTCACTGTCCGGTTTCGCCGCGTTTTTCTCGAACAAATTCAAAAAATCGGCAGCACGAATATTTTTTTGACGTTTGGTATCGAGAGTTTACGAAAGCTGGCTATCGAGAATTACCTAACCTAGCTCACTGAACTTTTTGAAGTGAGAAAATTTACGTCGTCATCATATTTATTGTTTTTGAGTATTTTTCTTACTAAAAATTCTTAAAATAATGTTGAGAGTGTCTAGGAGTCACTCGAAGGCATTTTATTACTTCGTCTGTGGTTTGCAAGTATCAAAAAGTGGGCGGGAAATAAACTCCTAACAGTGTTTGTGTTAATTCCATTCATACACCTATCCAGTAAAATAATATCTTTAGAACTCTAACAAAACAAGTAAGTAATAAACAATTATACTTATTTAGTTACAATTATAATATTTTAAGACCCTAGGTATAATACCTAACCTAATATTATACTTAACTTCATACGTCATAGCATTTTAATAGGTAGGTTTCCTAGTTTAATTTTATTATAACAAAAAATAACCTTTATTAAAGGTGTAGCTATAGCAAAACATACTCTAAATAATAGGTTAGGTACAGTACACCTACTAGGGATATTTGCCAACTTTTAGGAAATCATCTTTTAAACTCAATGCTCTAACTGTATTTATAATATTTAGTATCATTTTTAGTCTTACCTATTTCTAACAAGATTAAGTACTTAAATAAAATCAAATCAAATTTGCCGCGTAAACGCTCAGTTTGATTTTCATGTAGGAATTAGGATCATTGACCAATGACAATAAAATCTATCTTATGTAGGGAAACACCATGTAAATTGTAACGTAAACAAAAGGTAAACAGTGTTGAGAACCTATTATAATCATGTGTGGCTTATATAGAGTTTATTTATGACAAAAGTGTTTCAAAAAGTGCTATGATACGAAAACAAGTTGTTGCGTTGCAGCTTTGCAACTTACTCAAAGAAATTCTAATGATAAATTAGGTCTTTAGTATAGGAAGGTAATTCGTTCAAGTGTTTTTCACTGTGAGAATATTATGAGGATCTTTTGATGTTAATAAACGTATCACGGTTTGTAATTATAGATTGCCATTTTGAGGTTAGATGCAAGTGGTGTCTGTCTTTATACTACAACAAAGACAAACACTTGCATCTAACCTCAAAATGGTGAACCTATCCTTATACTGTGCTACTACTAAGTTTATTGAGCATACAGTCTACTAATTCCATATTGCCCACTAAGCACTTATAAAATTTAACAATTCAAACTTATACTTAATGTATTAATTCAATAGGTAATTGAGTAGGTATCTCAACACACAATACAAAAATACAATTATTAGTCACCTATTTCAAGTTCCATACTATTAGACATTATTCAGAAGTTTGAGTTGGATTTGCAAAAACTTGATAGTACATACCTACATTACCTAATATTTAACATTACAGATGGAGAAACCTTTTGTAAACTTCAATCCGCAGTCGATACAAAATGGATTTTGCAACAAAAGACCAATAACTCAACATTATTTTGGCCAACAAAGTTTATTTGTCAAGATGTGATAAAAAGAAATCTCTATCAAGAAGCAGTATAAGTTATTAGGTACTTCATAGTCCATAGGTATGTACATAAAATTCCTGAAAAATTGTTCTTAAATCTTAGTAGGTATTCAGTATCATCACCATCAGCCTGATTGTGATGCATTGCATCCACTGTTGGATGTGCAACAGGTGATAGGTTTATGTAAACTTCTTTTGGGTCACTCCAATGTTGCCTAGTAGTAGTACTAGAGTAAATAGGTATTAATTTTTGTTTCATGTTTTTCATTCAAATGCTTTTTGTTTTCAATAAATTATATTCTTGTAATGCAGTCAATACTAACTAGTAAGTGATGCCCACCTTTGTCTGCTTGGTTTAAGGTTCTTTAAAATCTGTGTGAATAAATTCATGTTTTGGGATAAAAGTATCCTTTTTCCTTCCTAATAATGTAAGCTATCTCCATGCCACATTTTGTTGAATTGGTACAGTGGTTAAGATAGGCAGTTAGATATTAGATGTGAAAAGGTAACAGGGAGACACAGGCAGAGTTACTTTCACATTTATAAATCTTACTGAATAAATATTTTGTTTTCAGATCCAGCACAATGCATCATGATAAAGGAATACATTGCAAAGGCCACCCAGGCTATATGTTACTTGCAAGACTCAATTTTAAAATTATGCAATTCAAAATAATTATGAAGAGCCGGCAAGGAACTTCAACTGAATGAAATCATTGCTAATAATATAATATTTCATATTAGGAAGTTCAAGCTTTTCATGGATAAATGACATATTGTTATAGCTACAACATAATAAAATTATAGTAATATAAAATAAAATAAAGAAGTAGAAAAATTACTTTTATTAAACCTTGTATTAAATAAAAATAAGCTTTGTTTCTCTTTAAATTCTCAAAAAGGCCTGAGGGTCCTGAAAAATACACATAGAAAGTCTCCCTCGTTGTGCCACCAATCTTGACTTGCCCCAGTTGAAATGAGGGCTTTTGACTGGAGACTAAGCCCTCTAGGTGGTAGGTGGTGTTAATTGTGTTGGTAACTTGGTAGCCTTGGGTCCTAGTCCATGACACTCATATTACATAATAATTATAATTATAGTGTTCCACTCTTGATCATCTAAAAACAAAAATTATAAGTTATCTCAAGTATTACTCAATAATTAAGTTTCTATAGTATTCAAAAAAATATGGGTTTATTTGATGCCGCTCTACATTATTTTTTTTAACTAGGTACTTTTAAGTACAAAACTTATGAATACTTCCAATTTGTCAATCACATCAAATAAAGGCATCTTCTTCGTTTATCGATTAGGTACATCAATGATAAATTATGGTTTATCAATAAATAGTAACATGTAAGTATAAATATTATTGTAATTTCTGAGATTTTAGGGCTTAAACAAGCCTTGTATTTATTTTAGTCATGACGCAATCGGCAGCGGATGGCCCATGGGATGTCTGTATCATGTATTCCACTATTTATTCAAAATTTAATGCGTTTTAAGATTTTTAATTGGATAAAATACCTATATTTTATACTTACTTTATCCAAATAGACCATTGTTTAGAACTGGGTATAGCCATCGATGTATAGGTATAGCATGTTCTTGATGCTAAATTTGCCTCGGCACATGGCTTTACAAAGGCCAGGCGCACGGCTGAACCTCAGGAAAACACTTTCGAAAAACTATTGTATTGTCTATTTAGTCAATAACGTGCACAATAATTAAAAAATGACGACAAATTACTAGGTTATACTAGGTACAATAAATTTCAAAACAAACAAGTCAAAGTAAAACAGTTCAAAAACATTCGTTAAAAACACAAATTCAAATTCTTGAAATTAAATTCGGTTTTACTGGCTATTTTATTAAAAATCATACTTAAGAAGATGAAAATGATAATAATTTAGCTGAAAATATAATTATTAGAATGCCTTCTTACCTTTTTGATTAAATTTGTTTTTTTTTTCCTAAAACCGTAAAAACCGGTAAAAGTGCATTTTTGAACGTGCAGCAAACCGTAGTGAAGTTAAAGTGAAGTAATCGTATCGAGTTACGTGAGTTAATTTTTTCGGTTCGTGCTGAGGAAGGTGTGCGTTATAGTATCGAGTAAGTATCGTTATCGTCACTCGATACGATTACTTCACTTGACATTCAAAATGTTCGTGCTTAGGCTACAGGTTTGCGATGTGAGGTGTTGTGAGAGGTGTGATGCGTCGTCAGCAAGTGTATACTTGTTGCGTACATTCGCTTGTTCGTCACCGTGAAAAAAAAAGTATCACAGCGGCATGACGACATAGCCAACACGGCCAGCGCGGGGGACCATGGCCTATAACTCTCTCTGAGAATAATTGAGCTCTCTCAATAGTCAACTTGTTTGTCCACAGATAACAAGACTTCATATTAAAAGGATAAACCGCACAAGACACCAATTAAAAAGTAATATGGTAGCGACAATGTTGGCACCTGATCATTGTGATTTACATATACTTGAAGACACACAGAGTGAATCAGAAGACACTATCAACGCAGATGTAGTGAAAACTGAAGCAAATGACGAGTCAATGTTGGTTGATGAAGACATGGAGGTGATACATGAAGATGATCATGCTGATTGTGTCAAAGATGAGTTTGTTGCTCCTAATGAAGAATACTCATCGGATAGTAGTATAAAGTTAGAAACACAACTATTTGATGCTGCTATTCTCAAAGCTCTAAACAGAAAAGCAGCAGTTTCTACACAAGGGGCTGTAACACAGGATAATATATTCAAATGTGAAAGTGCCCCCTACCAATGTACACTTTGTTTCAAGGAATTTGTTCTTGAACATGCGTACTTGCAACATTTGAGCACGCATCTTCAGGTAAGACATGTTGATGTATTTGCTGTTTCTGTTTCAAACTCAAACGTTTAAGCGCTTTTGTCAACTTGCTGAGTCCATGAGCTGGCTGGATCTGAGGAGAACAAAGTTAGCGACGTAACTCATCGAGTTGCGAGCTGAAGGGGCAATGGGCGGAGCACATAGTTCAAAGAACTGATGCTCGTGGAATTCTATTATAGAAAGTCATGCCCATTCCCACAAACGACTTTCGGACTTTCTTGAGATGTAGTCGAGGAATCACGAGCCTATTTGTATTTCTCATTTGCCTATCGTGTAAATCACCCTTTTTGTGACTGTACTCCGACTCGCTCAAGCTAGCTCAAGACGGAAGTATAATGAGCTTACTTTTCATTCGGCAGAGCGGCGCCGCTGCTGACGACCCTCAACAGCTGAGTGATGACCCTCAGCAGCTGAGTGACGACCCTCAGCAGCTGAGTGATGACTCTCGCCCTTCCGGACTCTTGCCTCCCACGTCAGGTGAGATACAGCGCCGTTAGTCCTTTAGATAACTGAATATACATTCTATTTCAATTTTCAACCGAAAATAAAAATGTGGTTCTCCATTGGTCGTCGCGTATGTACCTATATGTATAAGTCGCGCGCAGGTTCGCCGATGGCTGCCCCTCCCGCCTTCACCGGTGTATATTTGTGTATAATATGTACATATTTTCTAAATATGAACATGCATTACTTTTTACAGTCGTTCGATTTTGATTATTATTTTTTTATTGGATAGGTCGATCCTCGAAATTAGTCACATTTAAAGAAAATTACCACGTGTAGAGAAAGCCCGAGATAATACTGAAGGGTACACATAATATGTACCCTTCAGTATTATCTCGGACTTACACACTTACACATAATATTGTAGCTAATAAAGGATCATCTGTAGACATATTGAATAGAAAAAAGCACATTTCTTTATTCATACAAACTTATTCAATCGATACAATGCGCTTGCCCTACGACTGAACTTGAACAGGTCACAACGCGCGCGGCGCGCGGTCGTAGGGACACCGACGCGTTATGTCTTCTAGGGTTGTGCTAAGATTGTTGTCGGTGAAAACTTTCAGTGTGGTTTACTCAAAAACTATAAGAGCTTCGAGTCCAATGCCTGTGCTGCAGAGTTCTGTATGAAGGGGACAAGTCTTGACCGTCCAGAGGTTTGAGCTGTGCGTTGATAGATCAGTCAGTCAGTCAGTCACATTTCCTTTTATATATTTACTTACAGCTTACTTTACCTACTTCTGTAGAAAATTACCTTCCGTCTGGTGAAATCTGATAAAGAGCTGTAGAAAAGTCCACTCGTGCGAGCCAGAGTTCCTTTCATTCCGTCCCAACTACTCGTTTAACATATGTTATCAAGCAAAGCCATAAGAAATATAATTAATAATGTTTCGTTGCAGTCGCTCTGCCCGCGAGCCGTGCGACGAATAACGAAACGAAAGTGCCTCCAGCTGAAGAAGACGACTCACACGACGAACAAGACGTGCCTGCGAGTGGTATTGCCGCGGACGATGTCAGCTGTCAGGCGACTAGTCAGAATAAAGTTCCCACGACACTGAATAACCCTAACTTATCAAGTTTACAAAGTAAAACATTTTGTTCAAATAATGACGTTAATGTACCGTATAATAGTTCACCAGCGAATGTTGAGAGGAAAGTGTTTTCCTGTGACGTTTGCCCAAAAATGTTCAAACAAAAACGTTTCTTGATAAATCACATAAAAACTCATTCTGAAGTGATGCAGTTGAATTGCAAGATTTGCCCATACAAATGTAAAAATGAAAGTGCTTTGATGAGGCATATGCACGTTCACACTGGCGACAAGCCTTATATTTGTAAGCTATGCAAGTATAAATATTCACTAAAGGGTAATTTAGTTAGACACATGAGAACTCACACTGGCGACAAGCCTTATGTTTGTGAGCTATGTAAGTATAAATGTTCAGAAAAGAGTAGTTTAGTAAAACACATGAGAACTCACACTGGCGACAAGCCTTATGCTTGTGAGCTATGCAAGTATAAATGTTCACGTAAGGATACTTTGGTGAGTCACATGAGAACTCACACTGGCGACAAGCCTTATGCTTGTGAGCTATGCAACTATAAATGTTCACAAAAGAGTAGTTTAGTAAAACACATGAGAACTCACACTGGCGACAAGCCTTATGCTTGTGAGCTATGCAAGTATAAATGTTCACAAAAGAGTGACTTAGTAAAACACATGAGAACTCACACTGGCGACACGCCTTATGCTTGTGAGCTATGCAAGTATAAATGTTCAGAAATGAGTACATTAGTAAAACACATGAGAACTCACACTGGCGACAAGCCTTATGCTTGTGAGCTATGTAAGTATAAATGTTCACAGAAGAGTAATTTAGTAAAACACATGAGAACTCACACTGGCGACAAGCCTTATGCTTGTGAGCTATGCAAGTATAAATGTTCAGACAACAGTAGTTTAACAAAACACATGAGAACTCACACTGGCGACAAGCCTTATGCTTGTGAGCTATGCAAGTATAAAGGTTCATGTAAGAGTCATTTAATAAGTCACATGAGAACTCACACTGGCGACAAGAGAAATCCTAACTCTAAAAAGCGAACTTCAACGTAATGACATTGTCTTTAGTACGTTCCCGGTCTGGCTGACGCTACCCATGCACTCACTACGGTCCACTCATCAATGAGAAGTTCGGATCACAGTTGTACACACGTCGGGCCCATATCACTGTTCCGGCGGCAGCTACGGCCCGGCGTCGCACTGCGCGTCTCCCTCTAACGCTGCCTCCCTCGCGCACTCATGTAAGGCAACACCCGCCGCAGCCCGCACTCGGCCGTCCATCTCTCGGCCGATCTGCCGCGCGCCCTCGCGCCCTCTACTCGTCCTCGGAGCACTAGACGTTCAGTCGAGACATCGACGCGTCGTGACGCGGGACCCCACACGGCCTCACACTGTCGACAGTGGGCTCGTTGCTCCGGACATTCATTCCAACACACTCAACATGCTTCTGCACCAAAGTATTGCATCAGTTAGCATTAAAAAAATTCTTTTCAAAAAACCGACTTCTAACGCCACTACAAAGTATAAAAATAATTTTAGTTTGTCCACGTTTGTTGAAGTCGGGCGGGCCTAAATAAAAACTATGAAACCGATGCGCGACGCTACACAATATGAGAGACTCGTTTGTAGAAGTTGAGCGAGAATCGCGAGTCGGTTTCATAGTTTGTATTTTAGGCCCGCCCGACTTCAACAAACGTGGACAAACTAAAATTATTTTTATACTTTGTAGTGGCGTTAGAAGTCGATTTTTTGAAAAGAATTTTTATTTTAAGCTTTTAAGTGTAGTATCCTATGATTGAGGAGCTAGGACCTGGAGCTCCATGATGTAGTCCATACTTGTTGCCTATAATATCAATTCGTAATCGAAATTTCCTAAATCTCTTTATTTTAGGTGAGTAATATCCCTGCAGCATCAGGCTTGAGGAGTTGAAGGTCAACATTTTTATGGGACCATTTCGCAAACATCCTCTGTTGATTAAAAAAAAATCACGCGAATCGGTGGACATACATTATTTAGGTACATATAATAACATATTATTCATTTAAAATTATTATTTAGTTAAATATAAAACATCAATAAACTATTAATTACTACATTTTGTATATTTTCTGTTCGTGTGATAGATGATGCTTTCACTCGTTATTATTAATAAATTCAATGTTTTCAGTAACGTTCCCTAACCTTTACGGGCTACCTACATATATTGAGTTAGGTGATGATTTCTGTCAACTTAGTTATCACGAACCTGTATGGGTCACCTAAAAGGACATTGGGACGGATGGTAGGACCATTTTGTGAACATACTTAGGTTTAGGATTGGAAGTCGCTTCGCACCTACTAGATACCGTCGGCTACAAGTAAATTGTGGCAATACATAGTACGCCTGAACTCGCGTACCATGGGCGTACCCTCCATTGTTTGTCGTTTCCATTTTGACGCTTTGTGTTCAGGAAGGGCGGTAGGTATCTAGCGACTAGCAATCCTAAATCTGAGTTAGTGAATATTTCAATGTGTGAAATCGTATTAAGTTGGTATTATTAGGGTGTCAAATAAGCTTATTTATCTGTAACATTTAAGTAATTAGGTATTTGACTGATATTTTTTTATGGATGTAAAATAACGTTTTCAAATATATTCTAACACTATTTCTCTTTTTTAAATATCTTTACTAGTCTCGGAATTAAAAGCTGTTTTTTGTGACTGTATCTGTCTCTTTTTAAAACAAAATTTTCTATGGAGCGTGTATGGAGCTGGTGAATTGTGACATCACACTTCAGTAGCGCTCTCTCTGTCTAACAGGAAAAAAGCTCTATAACTTATTTGTTTTTGGACCGATTTATTTACTGTTTTGACAAAAACGTTATTAATATGTATTTATTATTTATAATAAACGTTATTAATATATTAATAACACATTTCCTATTATAAATAACGAATATCTAAATTTTGACTACTAAAATATTAACTAAGTTTAATACTTACAATAAATACCTAATATTGTGTAATAGTATTGTTAAGAGGATATAATTCTATATTAAACACAATAATGTATTAACAAAAGTGTTATTAATTGTTTTCCTCCACGAAACAGCAGCAGGTACTCAGTCGATACATGTTCAGGCCTACCGCGAAATGAAGGAGACGTGTGAGGGACCTGCTAGAGAGAACTTTGTAAAGAGGTTACACTTATGCCTAACGAAATTACAAATACCACTTATCTTGAAAATGGTGGGTCACCGATGTTGTAGTTTAGAGCACGCAATGTATCGCGCACAATGCGGTCACAGCGCTCTGCGATCTGTGACACTGATGCCTCTGCGAGCGGCGGTTTGTGCTCTGACCGAGTCACGGAGCGCTTTGAACTTGCGATAAGCAGTTAATCGTGTGGTTATGGAAGTTTGAATGTACATTGCTGTTTGAAATATCGTCATTTGTTGTTTTTCAATTTAAATAGATTAGGTACATAATCGATTCCATGTTGTAATTAATAAAAAAAACATTGCCAAAGTAAAGCTTTTTAAGGTCGATGAAAACTGCCAAGTTTCAACGCTGAAACTCAACTCAGTATCATGCGCTTCTGTCTGTCCCCCTGGCCCGGCCCCTCGGGGGAACGGATAGGAATAACAAGTTCGATCTGTCCCCCTGGTACCGACGAGGGTACAGATCGAACTTCTGAATCCCTGGTTTCAGTTTTCGTAAGCAAGTCCTTAACGTTACATACAGGAGTAGGTATACCTGTATGTAATGTTAAGGACATAGTAGTCTGTGCGTTGCCAGCGGGTCAACTACGTCTGGGCAGATTTAAGTTTTATTTATAATACTTGCACTTGAAAATATATATTTTAAAGTGCAGAGCTATTCGTATATTTGCGATATTGACTTTTGTTTCATGGAGACAAGACCGTACCAAAATGGTAAAAATCGAACCCTTATGGTGCGACTTTCTCCGTCCGTCTGTCCGTCACAGTCGATTTTATTTTAGTAACTATATCCTTTTATGCGAATGCCTAGGCATAGCCGTCTCTATCTTTTTTTTTAATATGAATAGCGAGCAAACGAGCAGGCGGGTCACCAAGCAGTCAGGTCAGGCAGGTGTTAAGTGATTATCGCCGCCCATGCACATCTGTAGCACCAGAGGCACCACCAATGCGTTGCCGGGTTTTCAGGAATTGTTGGTTCCCCCCTTGAATAACCCCATGTTGTAATTAAGCGGGAACACCGTCGACGGAAGTTGGTATCTCTTGTAATACAGGAGACAGAGACGGCTAGGGCGCCATTCAACAAAATTCGCCTCGTGGGAACGCCGTACCACCTCCCGCCCTTTCGTCGCCTGCATGCGGCGCGTACTTCAGAGTTGTGTTGTTAACATTTTTTGTATTTCAAAAAAAAACCTTTTTATTTTCAAATTGAAAATGGTTAAGTATAAGTTTTCATAGACGTCCCAATAATCTATATAACGTATAGATATGATAGTCCACGATGGCGGGCCGCGGGCGGCGGCGGGGTGCGGGGCGCGGGGTGCGGGGTGTGAGCGTGCGGCAGTTGTTGGTCGACGGGCAGCAGCTGGGGCAACGAGCTCGGTAGTAGCTCTTTACATATTATATCAGTCCGCACCTTTAACCGTCGGGCTATTGAGGCTTAATAACTAACATATATAAATACCTGTGTATCTAGTTTTAAAAAATTGATTCGGTCATTATGTACGGAACCCTAAAAGAGCGAGGCCCAACTCGCACTTGACCGTTTTTTTTATTTCGTTTTGGCGACCTCTCTGTGACGCATTGGTGAGCGCTATGGTCTTATGACTGGGAGGTCTGAGGCTCGATTCGGGATTTGGAATTTATTATTATTTCTGAATAATTGTCTCTGGTTTGGTCTGGTGCAAAACTTGGGCCGAGGCTAGTTACCACCCTACTATCAAAGACGTGCCGCCAAGCGAATTAGAGTTGCGGCACGATGGTGTGTAGAAACCGATTAGGGGCATGGATAGAATGAATATTCAACCCATACCGAGTTCCCTTCCAAGTAAACTCACAACCATCTTAGACTACAGCGTCACTTACCATCAAGTGAGATCGCAGTCAAAGGCCGACTTGAGAGTAATCGAATATAAAAATCCCCACAGATGCACTCTATTCTCTCCTCATAGCAGAATGGGACGGAAATCCGACCCGACACCGGAGAGAAATGAGGCGCCGGACCGACGGCTTTGTGAGTGGTGAGTGGTGACACACTACTTACCTACTACTCGACTCCGGGCTAGAACCAACTGAGAAATTCATAAAGAAAAACCCAATAGGTATGTGTTGGCCCGGCCCGGGAACCCTAGGTCTCGTCATCCGCATGAAACATGCAGAGCCTTACACTAACGAGTATAATGAGGCAGTTAAAAGAAGTTAGTACGGTTTGCTTAATATATTATTGCCACAATTGAATCTCTCGCCTTCAGAGATGTCATGGGAAGAACGTAGATGGCGCTCGTGAATACTATCCCTAGAAGTTGTCATTCGGTATTTTGTGGGCCATGGAACTAGGAAAATGATTACGCTGTGGGCGTAGCTTTTTTGCATGGAACTAGGAATTACGACTATAGTCACCCTATTTCTATGCTTTTTGCTCTCGTACTCTGTCTACGTTGTTCTATGCATTTCACAACATCTATGACATCTTTATGTGTGTGGTGGTTTTGCCCATGGTAGGTAGTTTGCCTGTGTTTTAACTACTAACTAGTACCTAATCTGTGATACAAAGAATAGGGTATTTGACTACTTTTAGAAAATCATCTTAAATTGTTAATAATGCTATGCTGAAGCTAACAAAACGTATATTTCGGCATAATTTTCAGTATTTTTCATAAAAATCGAGAAATAAATTCAAAAAAATAAATTGCCGCTGAAACGTTCCATTTGCTCTCATGACGTCACAGTTCACATTTCAAACAATGACAATTCCACAGCCCATAGGTGGTGTGGACTGTGACGTCATTCGAGATCACGGAACGTTTTCGATCACGTGACCATGGCCGGAATTATAGCAATTTTATTTAATGTTTTCTAATGAAATAATACTTTATTTGTTAGTTTTGTCGTATGGAATAATGTTTTTAGATAAAAATCTTTTAGGATGACACCAAATGAAACGATATTTTTAATATAGTCAAATACCCTATTGAACGTACGCTACACAGAACACTATTAGCCACTTGTTATTATTACTCCGCTAGGAGTAATGTTCTGTGCTATTGCGTATAATTATTTATCAGTCTATGGCTATTACTGTGAGTTTGTATTCTGTGCTTGAAATGCTTTTTTTTGAACTTTCTTCTTCTTCTTCCGTTCAGTGGCCATAGAGAAGGATATATATTTATCTAAGCTTAGAGTTATCACTCCCGCTTATTATCGAGATATGGAAACCAGCGCCCCTGGTGGTTAATTCCTAAACCAATTTTATTGAATATATAACTATAAATATAGGATTACACTGTATAGGTAGGTAGCTTGCCCATAATTTTAATTTTATTTTTTTAATAAATTCAGAGGATTTAACAGACACACGCTTTAGCTCTTTCTTTATTTTAAAATATATTTAATAAAGTAAACAAAAAGAGCATAAAACGTGTATCAAAGGGAAAAGAAAAAACGTAATTCATTTTTTTCTTTTATTATAATGTTCAATGCAGCATTTTTGAATAAAATCTTGTAAGTCTACATCTTTTGTCGCCCCATTTAATATTTTATTTGTGTTTTTGCACCAGCTATACAAAAATAAATTGCACGAGGCATCTATTATGAATTTGGACAATTCTGAGCCATGTTGATCACAACTGTTTAAAAAGTTAAAATTACAATGAACCTGTAATATTGTTTTTATATATGTTTTTAGATTATAAATATTCTTTTTGCTCCTTAATATGTTTTGTTCGAAGTGATGGCACCGTGTTCAGTGGCTCCGCGCGTCGAGCGTCTGAGCCATAGCCCCGCCGCACATGCACCCACTCGCATTGGTCTTCACGAGCCGCGTGCGAGTGGCAATATTTATAACCTATGGCACAGTACCGAACTCCGCCGGCCTCGTGTACAAGCTGTCCACGTCTACTACTCCGCGCCGAGTAGTCAAGACTGTGGCCACCTTCCTGCAAGATAGACGTTTTCAAGTGGCGGTTGAAGACGTCCTGTCCACAGAGCGCCCCATCCGAGCCGGTGTGCCTCAGGGAAGCTGCCTGTCGCCCGTCTGCTATAGCAGATACACGGACGACATTCCAGTCGCTGACGGCGCTATGCTAGCGCTGTATGCCGACGACGCGGCCTTCATCACAACGTCGATCAAGGTCCCGCATGCAGTGCTGAAGATGCAGCGAGCACTGGACGCACTTCCCACATGGCTGGAGAACTGGAGACTCAAGGTCAACGTGGCGAAAACTCAGGCAATTTCCATCGGGCGGGCGCGACTACTGCCGCCCCCGATGACGCTCATGGGCGAGACCGTCGAGTGGTCGCCGAAGGCCAAGTACCTCGGCGTGACCATCGACAGGACCCTCTCGATGCGGCCCCATGTCAAGAATGTGGTCGCCCAGACGCGCGCCGCACGGAACCTCCTCCGACCCGTGCTGGCGTCTCCCTGCCTCTCCGTACGAAGCTGTGCGTCTAAGTACAAGGCGTACGTTCGCACGCGACTCACTTACGCGGCACCCGCGTGGTACGCGCTCACAAGCGAGCAAGACCGCAAGTCGCTGCGAGCACAGCAGTCGCTGTCACTCCGCACCATCTCCGGAGCACCTCGCTTCGTACGGAATCAGGTCATCTCCAGAGACCTGCGCATGGAGAACCTGGACGACTTCATTCGCCGCCTGAGTGCCTCTATGTTTGCACGCGCCGACGGAGCGCGATCCCAGCATCTGCATGGCATCGCGCCATACCATCGACGACCGCCGGACATAAGATGCCTGCCACGTGACCTAGCTCCATAGGACACGACCACTTCCTCGCCGCTGGCTGATGGGCGCTCACCGGTACGCTACCGGCGGGCTCGACCTCGCTGAGCGGCGGGCGAAGCCCACCACGGACATACCACCCTGCCGCAGTCCGCAGATCGCCCGCGACACTACGCGGGCTCGATCGCACTGCGACAGGATACCACCGGATTGACACCCCGGATTTGACACCATGGACCAACCGGTCCCACCCAGTGCCCCGCCTGTAGTTGCAGGCGGCGTCGACACTACTGAAAGGGGCCATCGCCCCGAACAGTCACCCCGAGGCCTATGAAGGCCTAAGCGGAAGACCCCGGACGGAACTCCGCATTTGCTCGCACGTGTCGATGCAGGCACGTACATGAGCGTGTACGCGCGTGCCGGCTAGGTGATCGAGACACTAATTTCGAGTGGCAGTGGCGAGAGTGTTTGCAAGATGAAGGAACTAATTGAAGCTGTTCGAAGCGAAAAATGTTTATACGACGTATATAATTCACATGTAATTCCTTGAAATCGTTCCTAGTCATTCTAAAATAGTTTTGAATTTTTGTCTGAAAACTCAGAAGTTACTTTGCAATTCTGCATGTGTTGTTTGCCTTTTGGACATGAAGGAGCTCTTCCAATTTTTTTTTTCCGGATGCTTTCCTTATTTACAATAATCTATATAAAAACTCAATATTATTGTCGGATTCTGAACTTAAATCTATCGCGTCCATCTTGCTTGATTCCCGTCGACGAATGCCACTGAGGCGTCGAATGGTGTACGATTCGTGTAAGCAAATGCGGACACACCGTGTCCACCAATGTCAGTGCCACATTGGCGCAGTATCGTGAACTAGTGCGAGTGTGGGCATGTGCGGCGGGGCATAGTCAGCTTAAGCTACGTTTACACGCTTGGCAAGTCTCGACAAGTGTCCACAAATATAAGCGTGTGAACGGGGTGTTTGGCTTGGCTTGCGACGGCTTGCGTGAGCTTGTCGCCGATCCGGGCTTATGTCGGTTTTTGAACACAGATCAAAAGAAGCTTGCGGCAAGCGCTTGCGACGTATTTACACGTTGGTGCCTGTTTAGTGTCGCTCATGAGCTCGCGCCGAACGGGTGCTTTACGCTGCGCTGTATGCCACGGCGTATTTATCACTATCTGATGCCTGCGGCTTCGTCCGCGTGGATTTGGTTTTTAAAATCCCGCGGGAACTCGGGATTTTCCGGGATGCCTATGTCACCCTCCAGGTTCTCAACTATGCCTATCCAAAAAAATCACGTCAATCCGTAGCTTTGTTGCAGCGTGATTAACGGACAAACCAACAAACAAACACACTATTTATAGTATTATGTATTAGTAAGGAAGAATTAATACTACTCGTATGACAGTAAAGGCAATCTAATTAAATTTTAGAACACAAAAGTTACTATTGTGACTTAAATATGATAGCTAGATATATTCCCTTGGGGACTTTTTTGTATAAAATAATGAGTACTTTAATCATGTAGTACATAATTTTTATGTATCATCAATAGATTTCTCAGCACACGCCAAATAATGCATTTTATAGGCAAACTTTTGCTACCTTGGGTTGCATTATTGCAATTTTCTTAAGGATCTCTAATTTTTTGAAAATAAATTATAGCCTATGTTACTTCCTGATAACTTAGCTTTCTATTGGTGAAAAAATGTTTAAAATCGGTCCAGTAGTTACAGAGTCTATTCGGTACAAACAAACAAACAAAAAATCTTTCCTCTTTGTAATATTAGTATAGATCAGTAGTTAGTCAAACGACGAAACTATGGCCTTTCTTGAGGCATAGTGTTCAAAGTGTACCATGCATATGGAATCCAAAGGACGTAAACCACAAAGATAAAAAGAAAGTCTACGTCTACGTCTTCCATCACTTCTGTTGTTGTCTGCACAGTTTGCCTGTCCGTAACACACTACACACTCGCAAGCGTGTAAATGGCATCCAAGCGTTTGTAAAGGCTTGGAGCTTGTGGATGTTTGCCAAGCCTTAGCACGCATGTAAACGTAGCATTAGATATGTATATCCTTCTCTATGTTCTTGTGTTTTTCCTGGTCTGTGGTGGAAACCTCTAGCCATAGACATAAAGCCAAAGAGCACACTGCACAGACCATGGGAAGGGTCAAAGAGTATAACAATCTACAGCAATTACATATTTTGATCCTTGGAACTAGGAATTGGAATTGCGACTAGTCTTCCTATTTCTATGATTTGATCACAGTGCATAACCAAACTACAGAAACAAAAAACAATAAAAAAAATTTGAAGGCGGGAGATTCAAATGTGGAAATAATCAACTTATCCAAGATAATTATTATTAGTTTAGGTATTTTGACTCGAAAGAGAACTTGGTATTTTACAGTGTCCTATCGAGTCAAAATACCTTATCAATAAGGTTTTAGTGAGGGATAATAAAACAACAGGTTTTTGTTCTAACACTGCCCATTTATTTTTATTTTTATTATTTAAACCTTAGATTTATTCAGCTATTGCGTACATTTAAACAGAGTTTAAAGTTTAATGTTACACATGAAATCCTAAACATTTTATTTTTTTTGCCCGACCTGGGATCGACCCCGGGGCCGCGTCGCCCGCAGTCGACCACGCTCACCACTATACCAACGAGGCAGGTGAGGTGGAATTACACTCGTTTCAAATTCAAAATAATTTTATGTACCTGGACCAAATTTTAACACTTACAACAACTCATGAATCTACCAACGGTTCGGAAAGCTGATTGTGCTGAGAAGAGCTGGCAAGAAGCTCAGCAGTTGCTCTTTTCAAAACAAAATAATACAATATCGTAATAATACAATATCATAAAAAATGCAATTTATAGAATAGAATAGAATAGAATACAAATATTTTTTATTCAAATAAACTTTTACGAGTGCTTTTGAATAGTCGATGAATCTACCACTGGTTCGGAATGCCTTTCCTGCCGAGAAGAACCAGCAAGAAACTCGGCGGTTGCTCTTTTCAAAATAAATTTACAATACAGTAAATACTATGCTATATATGCAGTGTTTCCACAATGAGGGAAGTTCCAAAAATGCATACCGACTTCTACTTCTTCTATCTTAAGATGGGCAGACATAAAGTAGCCCCATTCCCGCCGGTGGTACCCGTTCACGAGCATGACGCATGACCCAGCCGTTGCTTCGCTCAACCATATTTGAGGGAACGTAACAACCCGCATCACACGACACTACCACAGAAATATTTAAAGAGTGCGTGACATACTTATACTAATTTAGTAAGTTACACTCTCTTGTGGTCAGCTGATGCCAAGCCGATTGTTTCCAAGACAACTTCTTCATTCAGAAATTCACTAAGTTTGTATTAAGTTAATAACCTCGACTTAACAAATGTGTTTTTACACATTGTTTGAGTTTATGTAATGGCAAATATATTATTTCCTTCGGAATCACTACATATTATAAAACAAAGTCCCCCACCGCGTCTGTTCGCGATAAACTCAAAAACTACCAACGGATTTTCATGCGGTTTTCACCAATAGGGTGATTAACAATTTTTTGTAGCACGAACATCAAAGTACGATAGTTGTTAAACTATTAACCTTGGATTTTTTTCCTTTTATGGAGCTATCATACAAAGGCTATAGAAAAGATTCCCGTTGGAAAAATTAAAAAATTGTTAATTTTCACTTTGTTATCAACGATAACAAAGTGAAAATTTTTAGAAAAGTGCTTTGTTTAGAACGATACCCCAGAAGTATCCGCTCAACCACCAAGTTGGCAAAAAGTGCCCTGTTCTAGGAAACGTAAACGTGTCAGTGACCCAACATCTCCGACGCAACATACCCAAACCGCTAATAGCTTCAGTGCCCTGCCGGTAGACCAACCAGAATATGAGAACTCTTTTCCTAAAAACAAACCTATTAACAAGCCACCACCCATAATCTTGTATGGAATTCAGGACGTTAATGAGCTATCCAAGCTCTTGGAGGCTAAAAGCAGTGCAGAACATTTCAAACTAAAAATTATTAACAAAAATAACCTTCGTATCATCATTGACTCCATAGATGAGTACAAAAAGATAATTGATATTATAAGAGAATATGGATTAATAGGACATACCTTCAGTATAAAAGACACCAAATGCTTCCGTATAGTTGTGAAAAATCTGCACCATACTACTCCTCACAGTGCAATAATTGAAGCTATTGAAGCAACCGGCAACAAGGTACGAGGCGAAATAATCAATGCCCGATATGGCCCCAATAAACTTCCTACATCAACATTCTTTATTAACATTGAGCCTAGCATCAACAACAAATCTGTTAAAGATATACAATATATTTTCCATCAACGAGTAAAAATAGAAAACCCTCGTAAATCCAAAACAGTTGTTCAATGTCACCGATGCCAACAGTACGGACACTCCAAAAATAATTGCATGAGGCCGTATCGCTGCGTTAAATGTGGAGAAGGACATAAAACCTCGGAATGCCTTAAAAAAGATAGAAACACTCCTGCAAAGTGCGCCTTATGCTTCCTTGATCATCCTTCAAACTACAAGGGTTGCCAGGTATATAAGGAGATACTAGCCAGAAAAAGGCAAACCACTCTTAGAGTACCACAACAACCGAAACCAAAGTCAACAGAAGACAAATCTACAATCAACCAAGAAGCTAAACCCTCATCTAAAATGCCTTATGAGAACCACACAAGTCGTCGGTCCTACGCTGAAGCGGCATCAGCTTATATTCCAACAAAAGATGATTATGAAAATATCAAATCCTCCCAAAGTACCAGCGCGTTAGAGAGTATTCTCCTGCAACAGAACAAAAAGATAGACTTTTTATTACAACAAATAAGCACCCTTATGGGTCTTATAACAACACTCGTCACTCAGTTGCAAAAATGAATTCTCTACGCATTGCAACATGGAATATAAACGGCCTATCTGGTAGAAAGGACGAAGTCAGAGCATTTATGTTATCTAATAAATTGGATGCCGTACTTATCTCAGAGTCTCATGTGACGGAAAGAAGCTTCTTTCAGATTCCCGGGTACTGCACTTACCTAACCCCTCATCCCGATGGTAGTGCTCATGCTGGAACTGCAATCATAATAAGGCAACATCTGAAACACACTGTAATAGAACCATACACAACGAGCCATTTGCAGGCAACGACTATCAGAGTTAAGGATCGAGCTGATTACATTACCCTTTCTGCTATTTATTGTCCACCTCGGCACATTATAAATGAGGCCATGTTTACTGCTTACTTTAAAACATTAGGAAATCGCTTCATCAGTGGAGGCGATTGGAACGCCAAACACACATATTGGGGCTCACGTTATACTCACTCACGCGGCCGAGAACTTAAGATGTGTATCGATACTAATCGGCTTCGAACAATATCGACGGGAGAACCTACATACTGGCCTACTGACCCTAGAAAAAGGCCCGATCTCTTGGACTTTTTCGTTACTAAAAATATTGGCCATTTGTACACATCAATTGAATCTAGCCTTGATAGCTCGTCAGATCACTCCCCAGTAATTCTTGAAGTCAGTACCATAATACCCGCTACCGAAGATAACTTAGAACACTTGTGCAATTCTCGGACTGACTGGGAATCTTTTAGAGATTATCTTGTCGAAAATACCAACCTCAAGATCCCACTTAAAACCGCTGATGATGTCGATGACGCTTGTGTTTACATTACTAATACGATCCAGATTGCCGCCTGGATTAATACTCCTCATATAAATCAGGTACATCCCGGGGTATGGCTTCCTTCAGAAATAAAAACTAAAATAGAGGAAAAAAGACGACTTCGACGAGTTTGGCAAACGTCGCGTGACCAAACGGATAAGACGCGTTTGAACCGTGCGATCAAAGAGCTAAAAGATATTTTGAAAACAACCTCGAACAATTTAATGAAAAACAATCTAGAGCAGATGTGTCATACTGGCCGAGGCGAGCATTCTCTATGGAAGGCTACTAAAAACACATTAAACCAACCCAAAAAACATTTGCCTCCCATCCGAACTGGAAATTCTTGGGCACGAACCGACGAAGAGAAGGCGGAAGCTTTTGCCACTCATCTAGCATTAGTATTTAGGCCAAACGAGCCCCTTGATTCAGATGACACTGAAATTGACGACATTCTTGCGCAAGATTTACAACTCTGTCTACCCTTGAAACCTACTTCCCCTAGAGAAATTTCCCAAACTATCGCTCTTCTGGACACCAAGAAGGCCCCTGGTTTTGACCTGATAACACCAAGAGTACTGAAAGAGTTACCTAAAAAGTGTCTAACATTTTTGGCCAATCTTTTCAATGCCATATTTAGAACTTGCCATTTTCCTGAAGTATGGAAAATATCTCAAGTCATTATGATACCCAAGCCAGGAAAACCTGTGGAAGAGACTTCATCCTACCGCCCTATCAGTTTAACACCGGTATTATCCAAACTCTGGGAAAAAATTTTCCTGACCAGATTAAAGGTTTGTCTCGACGAAAGCGATGTAATCCCTACTCACCAATTCGGCTTTCGTCAACAGCACTCAACGGTGGAACAAGTACACAGAGTGTATCACGCAATCCGCCAATGCCTAGAAAAGAAGGAATACTGCTCCGCAGCCTTCCTAGATGTCCAGCAAGCTTTTGACAAGGTTTGGCACAAGGGCCTTCTGTGCAAAATAAAGCTATTTCTTCCTCACTCTGTGTACTTAATACTGGAATCATATCTCAAAGACAGGTTCTTTCAAGTGAAACAGCAAGATGCGAGATCAAACTTCTACTCCTGCATGGCCGGCGTTCCCCAAGGGTCGGTTTTGGGTCCCGTCCTGTACAACATATTTACGTGTGACCTACCTCTCTCGCCAGATGTTATAGTTGCAACCTTCGCAGACGATGCTGCCTTCCTATCTTGCAACAAAGATCCCAATCTAGCTAGCTTTCAATTGCAAAAACAGATGGACAAAACTAGTAAATGGCTTAACAAGTGGCGCATCAAACCCAGCGCATCTAAATCGCAGCACATTACCTTTACTTTGAAAACCGGCGATTGTCCTGTCATAAAATTGGGCGAAGAAGAATTACCTAAGACAACATGTGTAAAATATCTAGGATTCTACATGGATCGACGTCTCACATGGAGAGACCACATAAAACACAAGCGTGATGAACTGAACAACCGCTTTAGAAATTTACTGTGGCTTCTAGGTAGACAGTCTACTTTGTCCCTCAGTAACAAAATAATGGTTTACTGCTCAATCCTCAAACCCATCTGGCTTTATGGCATACAAATATGGGGTACCGCCAGCAAATCAAATATACAGATCATACAAAGAGCCCAAAATAGTATGCTTAGAATTATAGCTAATGCTCCTTGGTTTGCACGTAACACAGAAATACACCAGCACTTGGCACTACCAACAGTCATTGAGGAAATCAATAGTTATAATTCAAAACACAGAAAACGCTTGCTTAGCCATCCTAATCCATTAGCAAATAGCCTCTTAACTATGAAAACAGTAAAGCGATTAAAGCGGGCAAATGTGCTTGACAATGTGCAGATCTGAGGGCAGTGGTCCTTTCATCTGGAAAAGTTATAACAAATCCCAACAAATCTGATTAAAGTCTATCGACTGATTGCAGATGTCACCAGGAAAAAAAAAAAAAAAAAAAAAACTTTGTTATCAACAATTTACTTAAGTTAAAAATTATCAAGTATTAAGTATAAGAGAGAACTTCAAATTAAATAAAAAATCGAAAAATCAATTTTTTCCCAAAAACGGATACTGGGCTGTTTTTACGGTATTTTTTAGAGTTAAAAAAATATATGACGGCGCCGAGGTCCCCAAGCTATTGATGTTCGTGCTACAAATTTAATAAGTTTAAATAATATTTATTCATTAAAGGTCCAAAGTGGACGGAGCTTACGCAAGCGAGAGTTCCCGTTTCGGCCGTATTTTCAACCCTCTGGAAAACTTATAAATATTGGTCCTAGAGTTCCGGGAGGTAGGACTTTTTTTTAGGAAATTTCTTCCTCTTTATGGATCTTTTTTCAAATTTCGAAAATTTTGAATACTTTTTGAGATATTCGCAAAAAACAAAACAACCCTTTTTTTTTACTAAATTGTTTATAACTTTTGTAATTTTTGCAATCAAAACTCCAAATTTTTCAAAAAGTTTCTAAATGCGATGAAGAATCGAATGACATCTCGATCATAATTTTCCGAGGCGAGCTAAAAATTTAGACCTAAAAGGCACATGTTGACTAGACTATATCACGTAAAACTATCGTCCGTAAACAGACTTTACAGACAAATTTTTAAAGAAAATAAATATACTTTGCCACTAAATACGCTTGCATACTTAAAAATAAACTTGCAATTTGACAAAAAAAGGTATTATAGTATCAATGAAATGCTTCAAGGCGCTCGTCAGAGGCTCTAGACAAGGGGACATTCTATTAGCGGTGTCGCTAGTAGAAAAGTCCAAAAATGTATGGGATTGACATTAGCTATCGATATGTCACGTGGTCTAATAGAATCGAATCGAAATTTGCTAGACAATGTTAATTTAATCGATTCCATCAAAAGAATCGACATCTGTCGAAAGACTAATTCCATAGGATGTGTCGACAATTGCTAGACAAAGTGACATTTTTGACAAGCGTCATCGATAGTTGTCGAATAATACAATGGAAACCCTAGCGAGCGCCAAGACCCTGTAGAAAGCGAAAGAAATAGCATTGATTAGTGGATTCTTTTGTTTATTTTAGTCGTGTTTTTACGAATTTTGTAATTTTTGTTAGCTTTTGCATTACCTATTATTTATTTTTTAACTTTGTCGGTTGTTTTCGTTTGTTTAAGGAAGATCAATCTCAATCATTTAATTAGTAGATTATAAAATGTGTAGCATTATATTTTGTTTAAAATAGTTTTAACAGTTGATAAATATATGTATACCTAAATCTATGAATCTATCATAGATTTAGGCATATAATTATCAAATAAACTATTTTCTTTACATTCATAACATTAAGATACATAATACTAGTTGATGCCCGCGAATTCGTCCGCATGGATTCAGTTTTTAAAATCCGTCGGGAACTTTGATTTTCCTGGATAAAAAGTAGCCTATGACACTCTCCAAGTCCTCAACTATACTACCCAGGCAAAAAATCATGTCATTACGTAGCTCCGTTATGGCGTGATTGAAGGACAAACCAACAAAAAACACACTTTGCATTTATGATATAGAATAGAATAGAAATGTTTTTTATTCAAATAAACTTTTTGACGTGACAACGTCTTATAAATTGGTTTGCCGGGTGACACTTCAAGAAACTGCGTTACGCTCCGCTCACGTTATGCGCTCACAATGAGAGCGAGTGAGAGCCACTCGGGCATGGTTAGCCCGCCTAAGAGCGAGAGAGACAGACATAAAAAGTGAAAGGCACGCGTCCCTTCCACTCGAGCACAGTTAGCCCGCCTAAGAGCGAGAGAGACAGAGCGAGAGAGAGAGAGTGAGAGAGATAGGCATACACACCGGTTCATGTCTTGCGCTTCTATTTCGGTTGTCACGTAAAACTTTCGCCCGTATACCGACTTTACAGGCAACCAATTTTTTACAAGTGCTTTTGAATCGTCGATACCACTGGTTCGGAATGCCATTCCTGCCGAGAAGAACAGCAAGAAACTCAGCGGTTGCTTTTTTCAAAACAAGTTTACAATTCAATAGATACTATGCTATTTATGCAGTGTTTCCACAATGAGTCCCACAAAAGCATACCTAATAAGCAGTGATAGGCTAGGACTGTGATCTCCTATTCGGGAGGTCACAGGTTCGATCCCGGGTACGCACCTCTGACTTTTCGGAGTCAAGTGCGTTTAAGCAATTAAATATCACTAGCTTCAACGGTGAAGGAGAACATCGTGAGGAAACCTGCACACCTGAGAGTTCTTCATAATGTTCTCGAAGGTGTGTGAAGTCCGCCAATTCGCATTGGGTCAGCGTGGTGGACTACGGCCTATAACCCTTCTCTGAGAGGGAGACCTGCGCTCAGTAGTGAGCCGCTGATGGGTTGCTAATGATGATGATGATACCTAATTATAATTCAACACATGTTAAGACGGGCAGACAGAAAGTACTAAGTAGTCCCATTCCCGCTGGTGGCACCTGTTCATGAGCATGTCGCATGATCCAGCCATTGCTTCGCTCAACCATATTTGATGGAATGTAACAACCCACATCACACAACACCACCACAGAAATGTTTAAAGAGAGTGTGACATACTTAGGCTACCACAGATAATATATAAAACAATATAAGGTACCTACTTATATTATTTTGAATTTTGATTGACTAGAGCTGCTATTATTAACTAATTTTGCACTATAAAACATTAAACAAAAAACTAAAAGTACATAAAAAAGTAAAGATATAAATCTTAACTTTTTTGTGCAGATGAGTTTGCAGCTTTGTGAAAAAATGCTTGCACTTTATTATGTATAAGAGTAATTTAGGACAAACCAGATAATCACTGAAAACTAAATTGCTTACAAAAATAAAAATTGTAATTTTTCAAATTAATTAAATTAACATTTCTGGGATTTTAAATGCATTTTCTAATTTTTGTATACGGCATGGGTGTAATGGGTATAGAAATTGGAAGACATTTTATATAGTTTTCAATACTTTTATTTCTTGAAAAAAAAATTTGTTATAAGCTATAAAAAACACAGAAATTAAATCAAATTATTAAAAAAAGTATAACTTTTACAGTGGAAAAATATTACTTTTGTCCTAAACTCAGCAATAATTAAAGTACCTATCAAAAAATAATAATAATAAGTAAGCAAGGAATTTACATAAAATTTTTGTACAGTGGGGTTTATTCTGGCAAACAATCTCTGAAGTAAAAAATCGGCCAAGTGCGAGTCGGGTCTCGCTCTTTTAGGGTTCCGTTAAAAAATATTTCCGAGTACCCATGGAAATATTTTAATTTAATTTTTTTAATTTAATTTTTTTTTATTATTTGTTGTTATAGCGGCAATACAAATACATAATATGTGAAAATTTCATCTGTCAGTAAAAAATATAAATACAATGCTTTAACCCTTTCAATGCTTTAAGGATAGTGCGCCGTTTATTTAGATTTGTCAATTTACTTAACTTTAGGGATTATGTTTACCAGAGTTCGCCTTAATATCTACGCTTAGGTTTAAAGAATTTATTTTCTAAGGAAAACATTGCTCAGTGCTCACTTATAGAGAGCTTAAAACTATAACACTAATAAAACATACATACATAAAAAACAAAAATGGTGACTCTTAATAAAACTTTATAGACTAACTAGTTGTAGATTAGCTCAGGTATTTAAAAAAATCTAAGTTTGTTTCTAAAAGCTAAAAATGACTTTTCAGTAAATATAACATTATCCTTAGGCAGACAATTATCCCTGCGGGATCGAATCAGAAAGGAGGAGATACGTAGGAGAACCAGAGTCACCGAAATAGCTCAGCGAGTCGCGATACTGAAGTGGAAATGGGCGAGGCACATAGTTCGAAGAGCTGATGGTCGTTGAGGTCCCAAGGTGCTGGAGTGGCGACCCCGCGCCGGGAAGCACAGTGTTGGCAGACCCCTCCACCAGGTGGACCGACAACATCAAACGAGTCGCAGGGAGCCGCTGGATTCAGGCGGTGCAAGACCGAAGCCTGTGGAAGTCCATGCAAGAGACCTTTGTCCAGCAGTGGACGTCTATCGGTTGATAAAGAAGAAGAAGAAGACAATTATATCTACATAAATCCTTTAAACTATAATAATAATAAACAGAAATAATGTTATCACTTTCATGAAGTAATAAGAAAATTACAATGATTTGTAGATTAGCTCAGGTATTTAAAAAAATCTAAGTTTGTTTCTAAAAGCTAAAAATGACTTTTCAGTAAATATAACATTATCCTTAGGCAGACAATTATTATCAACATAAATCCTTTAAACTATAATAATAATAAACAGAAATAATGTTATCACTTTCATGAAGTAATAAGAATATTACAATGATTGGTCCAAAATCAACTTATATAGTAAACTAGCTGACCCGGCGATTTTCGTACCACCAACTTACCTATATAAATAAAACGAATAAATTATCTTAATAAAAAAAACTATCTTATCTTTCAAGTTGGACCAAATTACAGATAGTTACGAAGTTTGATCAAAATCGGTTAAGTAGTTTAGGAGTCCATCGCGGACAAACAACGTGACACGTAATTTATTGAAATAGTAAATAAATCAGCTCTATCACTTTTGGCCGTTGGGAGGCTTCGGCCGTGGCTGGTTACCACTTACCGCCCGACCAACAAAGGCGTTCTGCCAAGCGATTTAGAATTCCGGTAATTTTTTTGAGGATTAAATTACCATCCTCTTCCAAGTTAGTCAACTTTCACCTTAGACTGCATCCTTACAACTATTCAGGGCGACCTCTACTTTGCAGATAGTGCAGAAGGAATCATCCAGCAATATCTGCTAAGTTATTCAACACATTTAGAGTGTGTGAAGTGGTGGTGACTCATAATGAAGGCGATTGCGGTGAGATGACATCCCTTCCTGCAAAGCAAAATATCTTTCATCAATACACAGTTATAAAAAATCAATGAATTTTTGAGATTTGAAATCAATGAAAATTCAGAAACCTTAAATAGAATTTTGTATTTTTTACAAATTTTTTGTTGTCTGTACAAAATTCCCTTTGACCAGACCTTTGTCCAGCAGTGTATGTCTATCAGTAGACAAAGAAGTTCAAATTATTTATTTAAGTCAAGAATATACCACCACTTCGGAAAGCTAATTCTTTTGAGAAGAAAGAGCCGGCAAGCAACTCAGCAGTTCAAAGCAAAAATGTTTCAAAATGTAGCTGTTAATGTATAATGTACAGATTATATTAATACCACTATAGTTAAGTGTTTTTTTTTATCTTTGAAATATTAGAGTGAACACCTAAGAACACTAACAGGAAAGTGGAAACAGTGTCCATTAACTTATTTTGTTAAATTATAAAACTAACATTATGCTATACATAACACATACCTACCTACCATCTTCAACACCATCATTGGTTCTACATGCAGCTGGGGGTCGCTGAAAAATATAAAGATAATAAGCTAATAATATTATAAGTTATGTACCTACTAGTTTTATAATATTAGAGGTAATAAATAATCATTTGTACTATTATGAGAGTGAGTTATTCTCTTACAGAGTTGAGTTGCGTTGGTCTCCATTCAACATCCATCCATTATTTTTTTATATTACTTACTATATGGTATTTAATACCATCTAAACCTTTCTCTTCTGTCTCCTCATATCCCTTCACCGCCAATACACCAATAATTCCTAACAGCCTTGTCCCTAAAGCTTTTAGAGCCTGTCCTCTATTAGCAGTTTCAATTGTAATAATTATTTGGAATTTAACCTATAAAATATGTATCAAGCTCAAAGTACACCAATACACACCTTTTTCGCTTTGTGTGGAGTCTTATGTACCCCACCGCCAACTGAATTAAGGAGATTTGTTTGATAACTCCTGCCACAAACGATCGGCTCTAATTCCACCTGCACCAGACTGAGGGCTGATGCTCAAACAAGTCACCGTGGCTGAAATATGAGTTAACAAAGAGCTCTTTAATTACGTTAAAATGTTATTATTGTTCATTCACGTCATTGCTTACATTACGAGTACCATTCCGTCGACTGTACCTATAGCGTTTAAACTTTCGTAAACTTAATATGTATTGAACAATTATTCATATTTAACCTTTCCATAAACTCTAAAAGAGCCGAAAATTGCTCAGAAAACAAACATTTTACAAGATTAGTACGTTATTTAGTTGTATTTATGGAAATTCGAAATCTTTACTTGCCTAGCTGAAATCTAGGTTAGGTTAACTTAATTGTTTTTAAAACACACAAAATCACTTTGTTACTTACCTCTGAATATTACGAGTAAGTAGTTATAAATTAATTTACATAAACTTTACATTCACACTGAATATCCGTGAAAAACAACTCAAAACGAATAAAATAAAAAATTACTCTTAGGAATTTGACGTTTCATAACGCTCAGACCATAGACAAAAGTTAATTTTTATCGAAAAGATTAATGGACTAGGCGATCGCTAATCGCAGGTAACTTTGTCTAGCTGTCCAACTTCGCTTTCGATAAAGCGATGGCGAATCAAGGTATCGAATCGCTCCGAATCGAATGCTGTTTGTCTAGGGCTGCTGGTCCCCTTGTCCCCGCTCTCTTGTCTCTCTTGGCCGCCCCGGCGCCTCCCGCGCGGCAGCGGTCCAGGCTACACCTGTGTCGATCGCGGTCGAGTCACGGATCTGAGACTCGACCAGTTGTCTCGCTCGCGACCTGCAGCGTCTGCACAGTATCGCGCTCTCAAATGCATAGGACTAGCCACAAATATATCTATCTCTTTCAATCGCATGCAGCCAGCGACGGCACAGCGAAGCGTGCACTCTGTCTACAACGTGCTGCAACTACGGGCCGTCCACTTTAAGTCGGCCGTTGCCTCCCGTCGCGCTTCCCCGTACTGCGCCTCAAGTCGCTCGGTCGGACCCGCTTAGTACTCAGTTACAAACAGGAACCCCGCCAGTGTGAGTTCTCATGTGCCTTACTAAACTACTCTTGTGTGAACATTTAAATTTGCATAGCTTACAAATATGAGGCTTGTCGCCAGTGTGTGTTCTCATGTGACTTACTAAATTACTCTTGCGTGAACATTTATACTTACATAGCTCACAAGCGAAAGGCTTGTCGCCAGTGTGAGTTCTCATGTGCTTTATTAAACTACTCTTTTGTGAACATTTATACTTACATAGCTTACAAATATAAGGCTTGTCGCCAGTGTGAGTTCTCATGTGTCTTACTAAATTACTGTTGTCTGAACATTTATACTTACACACCTCACAAGCATAAGGCTTGTCGCCAGTGTGAGTTCTCATGTGACTTATTAAATTAATCTTTTGTGAACATTTATACTTGCATAATTTACAAGAGTGAGGCTTTTCGCCAGTGTGAGTTCTCATGTGTCTTACTAAATAATCCTTACGTGGACATTTATACTTGCATAATTTACAACAGTAAGGCTGTTCGCCAGTGTGAGTTCTCATGTGACGTACTAAATGACTCTTTCGTGAACATGTTAATCTACAAATCTCACAAGTAAGCAGCTCTTGGCCAGTAGGGCTACTCAGCGTCGCAGCAGCTTCGCTCCGACTAGTCGCCTGACAGCTGACATCGTCCGCGGCAATACCACTCGCAGGCACGTCTTGTTCGTCGTGTGAGTCGTCTTCTTCAGCTGGAGGCACTTTCGTTTCGTTATTCGTCGCACGGCTCGCGGGCAGAGCGACTGCAACCAAACATTGTCTCTATTTCCTGATATCTACTTACTTATCTGAAGTGAAAACTTTAATGAAACGAAATATTATGTAAAAAAATAATTGACTAATTAACATTGACTAATGAAATGAAACTAAGCAGTTAGCAGACACACACACACCGATATAAAATCTCCTCTATGGATTTTGTTTGTATGAAATACAGCCTATGTCACCCGGAGCAGAACAACGAATCGATTGACATCATCAAAGCCGGCTTAGTGGAGACGCCGCGGTGGAACATTCGTGAATAGTGACATAACACATACATACATAGACTGCTAGTCACAAGCCTACCTTTTGTCTTCGCAGTAGTCGGGTCACAGGAAACGGATAGCCCGGTACAGAGTGGTGCGTGATAGAATCGGTTCACGGGACACCCGGCCGCGACTATCCTCATAGGCGGAATATTTTTCCACTTTAAATGGGCCAACTTCGATCCAATATAAAAAGAACCCAATCCTATATAAGAAGAATCATCAAAATCGGACGATTCCGGAAAACCTAATATGTAGTCATATTTAAAATAAATATATACGACGACTTGAGAACCACCCTATTTTACTATGGTTGAAAAAGAACGTAAATTCAGTGTTGTTTGAGCGACTAAGGGAGTTGTATCTCACCTGACGTGGGAGGCAAGAGTCCGGAAGGGCGAGGGTCGTCACTCAGCTGCTGAGGGTCGTCACTCCGCCGTCGAGCGGCCGGCCTGTGGAACACGACAGAATGTATCGAGAGTGCGCCGGGCAGCCACCAGAAGCTAAGCAAAACACTTAACAGGGCAGTTACAGAAGTTCCACTCCGCAAACACGTTCTAACACTGACCTCTGTAATTAGTGTATGATTGACACTGGCCTGGCTGCCCCTATACAGGTGACGGCTTCATTGTGGTGATACCTGAAGCGCCACGGTTGACGTACGAGTGGCTCTGGAACTGATAATATAACCGCACCGACCTCAATAACTAATCTAAAAAATCATAAATTAATTAAAGAAATCGCTGCGTCATTTGCAATATTATTAGTTCCATAGACACTCGCACCTGCTTACAGCGCCAACATGGCGTCGATCAAGTAGGTCCAATGAACGTGACGGCAGCCTCTGCAGTGTTCATTTATAAACAATAATGTGAAGCTCAGTGCGTTCAAACAACAGGCACGATGACCAATTTTGAAAAAGTGTTGGATGAGTATCGAATATTTTGAAAAATTATCTTATTTCAGCAAAAAAAAGGTGGGTAGATAAAATTGCTACTTAAATTTTAAGTTTTAAAATTCACGCAATAAAGTTCAACGGAGTTATGGCGTCGTTGTGACGTCACCTCTATGTTTTTCACAGTAATTATTTGTCAAAGTTTGAAAATAGATGTGACGTATCGCTCTGATTGGTGTTCAATCCAATATGGCGGATTTGAAAATAAATATCAATCGCTCAAAATAGAAAAAAAATACGGTTTTTTCTTGGCGACTGCCACCATGCCTGTCAACAACACAGGCAGGTATACTGACCTGCACAGGGACGCGCCACACTCGCCAGCAGCGGCGCCGATCTGCCGAATGCGAAACGAGCTCATTACACTTCCGTCTTCAGAATACATAACAGTACAGGCACAGAAGATTCACTCCGCGTAATCATTTAAACAAGCTACAAGCTATAATTTTGGAAAAATTATATTGGATATTCGGATAAATATAATAACTAAAGACGGAAAACTGTCCATATCTTCATAACTGCTATTACAGATTTTTATAAAACCTTTACTGTTCCCTAGTTAAAGTAAATGTAAATCAATTAAGAAAAGGATCGCCATCCGATTACACTTCAGAGAAATGGGTGGACAAACATACATACACCCATAAAATTTTGTATATCAATTGTTTGGAGGCCTAATAGATTATCATATGTGAATATTAGCATCAGTTGTTTGAACTATGCGCCCCGCCCGTCGTCACTTCGGCTTCGCAACTCAATGAACTATGTCGGTAACTTTGTGCTCCTCCAGATCCAACCAGCGCATGGACTTGGCGAGTTGACTGAAGTGCTCAAACGTTGGAGTTAGAAACAGACACAGCGAATCCATCCACATGTCTTACCTGAAGATGCGTGTCCAAATGTTGCAAGTACGCATGCTCAACAACAAATTCCTCCAAACACATTGTACATTGGTAGGGGGCACTTTCGCACTTGAACATATTCTGTGTTACAGCCACTTGTGTACAAACTGTTGCTTTTCTGTTTAGAGCTTTGAGCATAGCATCATCCAATAGTTGTGTTTCTAGCATTATACTACTATCCGATAAGTATTCATCATTACGAGCATCATCTTCATGTATCACCTCCACGTCCTCATCTACCAACACTGACTCGTCGTTTGCTTCAGTTTTCACTACATCTGTGTCGACGGTGTCCTCTGATTCACTCTGCATGTCTTCTAGTATGTGCAAGTCACAATGATCAGGTGCCAACGTTGTCGCTACCAAATCACTTTTTAATTGGTGTCTTGTGCGGTTTATCTTTTTGATGTGAAGTCTTGTAATCTGTGGACAAACAAGTTTACTATTGAGCGAGTTCAATTATAAATTATAATCATCATCATTATAGGGTCATTTGCTGGGATTGTGTTTTTTTTTTTAGAAAAAGTTTAACAAGCAATTAACTAAAGAATTTACAAAAGAATTACCTGAAGATACTGAAAAATTGATAGCTTTGACACTTTTTGAAGAAAAAAAGATACAATTATTTTTTAATATAAAACAGTGTCGCAGCACATGAGTTAGGCGACGTTTTCGCACAGGCGAATCGCCGCGCGGTGCGTCGCTCGCTCGCTCTCGCCCTCATACCTTGGCCATATCGCGTGACGGCTCGCGCGACACGCCTATGCGAAAACGTCGCCATATGTATTAAGCACTCACTAGTTCATATTGTTGACCCAAGTCCATCAGCAGCCCTCGGGCTCTCAAGGCCTTGTCTCTAAATCTGCTAAAGTTGATCAAGCTCTGAGCGCAATGCACACAAAGTGTCTGTTTCAGGTTTCCCAGGTCACACGGCTGAAACAACATATTGTATAAACAATTGGGTATTCAAAATTCAAATGTTGTGAAAATGTTGATATTCATTAATTATTATAATCGAAAATGCAACATGTAAGGATAACAGTTATAAAAACAGAAAATAAATTGATCCAAAAACAAATAAGTTATAAGCTGTTTTACTTCAACTGTATCTGTCTCTTTCTAAAACGAAATTTTCTATGAGCAGTGTGTGGAGCTCCGTATGACGTCATTCCTCAGTAGCGCTCTCTTTGTTTATCAGGAAACTTTAAAGCACTATATTTCTGAGACTAGTAAAGATATTAAAAAAAGAAAAACAGGAATTGCATTAATAATACATTAAAACTTTATTTTAAATAATTATTTATAAAATATCAGTCGCCCAGTTGGGTATTTGATGTTTGTTCTCCAATCACGCAGCAACGGAGCAACATATTAATGCAAATTTCTTCATAGATGTAGGTTTCTTTTAAAAATGATTATAAGCCAAGCTGAACTAGACTAACATTCCCCTCTCCCCTCCACATAAGCGGCAAGCTTGTGTTAGGAGTGTGTGTGACAATAGTGCAACAGGTGGGGATTGAACTGGCAACCTTTCGGTTTCAGTCTGCACATTTAACTGTTGGGCCATTAAGGCCTAAGTTGAAGTCCTGAACCCTGCACAGGGTGTTCATTTTAAAGACTAACTTAACTACCTCCCTGGCGAAGTGGTCTGGGGTTCGATTCCCAGATGTGTCAATTTGAGAATTTATAATTTCTGAATTGTCTCTATAATAGTCTGGCCTGGTGGGAAGCTTTGGTCCTGGCTAGTTACCACCCTACTGTCAAGCACATGCCGCCAAGTAATTTAGCATTCCAGCACAATGTGTAGAAAATATTGGGGTTGAATGTTCACTGCCATACCCCTTCCAAGTTAGCCCGATACCATCTTAGACTGCATTGTCTCTTAACATCAGGTGAGATCACAGTCAAGAACTATCTTGTGATCGAATTATAAAAAATGCTTACAGGATTTCCAGTTAAGTGTTGATATGCTTCTTCCAAGTTGTGTTTGCTCATTAGATACAGTTTGCTGTCTGTCTCCAGGCAGATCATGCAGACCTGTAGAGATAATATATTCACTAATTCATCATCATCAGCAACCCATCAACAGCCAACAACTGAGCGCAGGCCTCCTCTCCAAGAAGGGTATAGGTCAACCGCCAAAGTCCACAACCCTAGACTAATAACCTAACACCTTTAATAACCCTACAAAAAACTGTTCAGGATTGGCTAAAAATGAATAAAATAAAGTATATGTTGACTATAACTATACTTAGTAATTATAATATTTTGCACGCTAGAATTGAGGCAAAACATGTTTGGAACTACATTATAATTAACGCCATACTGTTATTACCCCTGTTTATGCAAATAAATTTCATTTCATTTCACTGTATATTACTAGTGGTTCGCCCCGAACTGAGACCTCGCGGTAACAGTATCCCATGATTATTCATTCAATCGATACGTGACGACCAAAACTGACATTATTATTATGCCCATTTTCACCAAACATACCTAAATCATCCCCTATGTAGGAGTCTCTTTACGTAGGTAGCTCCAAAACACAATCTTAAGTCCTAACATCCTTCCAAATGTCCTTTTAGGTGTCCCGTACAGGATCGTGATAAAGAAGTTGACAGAAATCATCACCTAACTTATCATAGGTAGCCCGTAAAGGTTAGGGAACGTCAGTGAAAACATTGAATTATTATGTAGGTACTAACGAGTGAAAACGGGTTAGGGGCATCTGTACAAATCGTCATCTATCGACGCGAATAGAAAATAAACAAAATGCAGCAATTAATAGTTTATTGAAGTTTGATATTTAACTAAAGAATAATTTTAATTGAATAATATGTTATTATATTATGTACCTAAATAATAGTAGTCGACGCAAAACTGTTTTTGGGATAGATCGTAGTCGTAACTCCTATGGTCTAAGATCCGAACATAACATCGACCTTCACCCATCTGTTTACCGAATGAAACATTTTTTTTATAAAATTCCATACATAGACAAATACGTCTTGTATGTATTGCCTATCAAAATATGTTCATGGCTATCATTAATTTAAAAAATATTAATTAATTTTTTTTAGCGAGTTTCACCCACTTGTTTACCAATCAAATGTTATTGAATCTAAAAGTTTTAAACATATAGAATAGGTCTATGAGGTATTGCCTACGTGTTTACGTTCATGGCTACCTGGCAAGCAGGTTTAAACAGGTAAGTAAATATAGGTGACTGCACCGATCTGTTTACCAATCAAAATATATATCAAAAAAAAGGTTATTTAATAACAAACGCGATGATATAGTATTGCCTGCAATAAACCGTTCATGAAATACTATTGCCAGGATTTAAAGTTTAAAAATCAAAGCAAGTAAAATTGCGCAAGAGAGAAATCCGAGCGTCTTATTTAGTGTAATAAAGAAGGATAGAGCATATTGGCTGCGAGCGACGCCTTCGTTGAATAGAGTACGCGTATAAACTATATACATACTTCGAAGAAGAGAGTACGCATGCTGTTTTTACATATTGTTGAGAAAGAAGCATAAAATTTTTAAATATTATTCTACATCTGAATCATCACAAGTTGTATCAAGATCTTCGGGCTCAGATAACTCTTCGTTTTTGAAAAAAAAAATGAGAGGTACCAAAAAGTTTTTGCATCGTTACTTGATGAAGCCGATATTTTTATTAATGAAAAAATGGACGCTGTTCAGGAATTTACAGCTAATATTTATGGCATCAAGCACTGCACCAGTGTCAATTATGCAAGAGTTCGCATTTTCCTGAAAACTTACTCTGCCAAGGAGGACAATGAACACAGTTCTTAAAAAAAATATCTTCTTTCGACTCAAACATTATACCACCGTGCTGGTCTTCTCTTACTCAGAAAATTTTGCGTACTTGTTACGTCTATTCTATGTGGCTTCATGCTACAGAATCGAATTGTGTGAAATTGAATCCGGAAAATTCCGGCTGGGTTTTAGAAAATAACTATTTGAAACCAGTAGGATTTATTGGTGATCAGACGCCTTTCAAGATAAACGACCTTCTGGAAATGACAGAAAATGAAAAAAACGAAGAGTTATCTGAGCCCGAAGATCTTGATACAACTTGTGATGATTCAGATGTAGAATAATATTTAAAAATTTTATGCTTCTTTCTCAACAATATGTAAAAACAGCATGCGTACTCTCTTCTTCGAAGTATGTATATAGTTTATACGCGTACTCTATTCAACGAAGGCGTCGCTCGCAGCCAATATGCTCTATCCTTCTTTATTACACTAAATAAGACGCTCGGATTTCTCTCTTGCGCAATTTTACTTGCTTTGATTTTTAAACTTTAAATCCTGGCAATAGTATTTCATGAACGGTTTATTGCAGGCAATACTATATCATCGCGTTTGTTATTAAATAACCTTTTTTTGATATATATTTTGATTGGTAAACAGATCGGTGCAGTCACCTATATTTACTTACCTGTTTAAACCTGCTTGCCAGGTAGCCATGAACGTAAACACGTAGGCAATACCTCATAGACCTATTCTATATGTTTAAAACTTTTAGATTCAATAACATTTGATTGGTAAACAAGTGGGTGAAACTCGCTAAAAAAAATTAATTAATATTTTTTAAATTAATGATAGCCATGAACATATTTTGATAGGCAATACATACAAGACGTATTTGTCTATGTATGGAATTTTATAAAAAAAATGTTTCATTCGGTAAACAGATGGGTGAAGGTGGATGTTATGTTCGGATCCCGTACTACTAGTAGTCCTAGTTCCATGGAATAGTTAATGAGTGCGCCATCTATTAGCATTATTGTCAAGCTATGTGAAATTTACTGATGCTCATTAAAAATTAAATAATCTCGTTTCTTAATAATATTTATATCATTTTAGTATTTGTTGTTCAAGTACAGGATACAAGTGATATATTTATAATATTTTTTATTTTATTTATTTATTTTTATTTTACAGCATGTTACAATTATGGGCATTCTTATAAACTAAGAAAACACAAGAATAGGGCTATAATGTTAATCAGGCTAAACAATTCGCCTTTACAAACATTTGAAATTAAAACAAAAATACAATATTATTACAATGGTCACTAATTGATAAAAAAAAAAAATACCGTCGGAACTATGACTGCAGGCAGGATGTAATATTTATTGTCTACACATTACAAAACAAGAATCTAAAACATACAATTAATTTTATATTAAAAAGAACTACATATTACATAGTTAAAAAGAATATGCAGTGAAGGGTAAAAACAAAAAAAAATCGGCCAAGTGCGAGTCGGGCCTCGCTCTTTTAGGGTTCCGTTAAAAAAAATTAAATAAAAATATTTCCATGTACCCATGGAAATATTTTTATTTAATTTTTTTAATTTAATTTAATTTTTATTATTTGTTGTTATAGCGGCAATATAAATACATAATATGTGAAAATTTTATCTGTCTATCTATTACGGTTTACGAGATACAGCCCGCTGACAGACGGACGGACGGACGGACGGACGGACAGCGTAGGCTTAGTAATAGGGTCCCGTTGGTACCCTTTGGGTACGGAACCCTAAAAAAGACATAATTGGGATTGCGAAAAAAATATGAAGTCAATCGCGAGTGATGCAGGCGGTCAGCGCGTCGGGTCGCCTTCGTCACCGATAACCGGTTAGGACGTAGTGATGCGGAAATTTATATCGACCATATTTATCGAGTCGTACGGAGTGGTGACCTGAACCTAATGATGAAACGAGTTTATTTGTGTTACTGGGGTTTTTGAACAGGTAAAACTTACGTGTTAGTTTTAAAACAAAATCTTTAATTAATGGAAATTTAATGTGGACATGTAGCTTTTTCAAGTTTGTTTTGAATGGTGTATTATACGAAATTTTTAACGCTTTGTTTTGGATAACTTGAAGACTGTTATAGTTAGTATCGCAGGTACTGCTCCATACAGGTGCCGCATACGTTATGCATGGGCGCACTAAGGACGAATAAATTTTAGTTTTCGTAGTCGGACTTAAATTAGTTTTACGGTTTAAGATAGGACTAAGTGCATTTAGGGCTTTCATTCCCTTTAATCTAAATGCCTTTGTATTTTCAGTCCAGTTTAATTTTTGATCAAGGTGTAAGCCGAGGTATTTTACTGACTTACTCCATGGTATTGAATAATCATTAATTTTGAGAGTTCTAATTGGGATCGCACGTTTTCTTGTAAACAGGATAGCTTCAGTCTTAGCTGTATTAAGCTTGAGTTTCCATTTGTTATAATAAGAATGGAGTACATCCAGTGACAGCTGAAGCCGGGAAATAATAAGATCAGTATCCGGTGATGATGTATATGTAGCCACATCGTCAGCAAATCCTGCGATATGCGTACGAGGCTGTATAGGAATGTCATTCAGGTACACCAAAAACAAAAGCGGACCCAAAATGGAACCTTGCGGAACACCACTTGGAATAAGGCGCTGCTGTGAAGAACTATCACCTAAGTGTACACGGAATGATCGGTTAAGAAGATAAGAACTAATAAGACAGACAAGTTCCAGGGGGACATTATATTCAGGAATCGAGAGTTTATGTAGTAGGCCAGAATGCCATACCGAGTCAAATGCTTTCTCAACGTCTAATAAAACCATACCAGTTGACTTGTTTTGGTTTAAGTTCAGTGCAATATGCTCAGTAACCCTGGCTAGCTGCTGGGCAGTTGAGTGACCTTGTCGAAATCCGAACTGTTCTGGAATTATTGCATGGTTAATGGTTTTCAGCAACCTTGTAGATATAAGGGTTTCAAGGAGCTTACCTAAGGAGGATAATAGGCTAATTGGACGATAACTTAAGGGCAAGGTTTCATCCTTACCAGGTTTTTTAATTGGTATAATTTTGGCAATTTTCCAAACAGATGGGTAATAACAATTGGTGAAACAGCCATTGAAAATTTTTGTCAGATATACAATTGCTTTATGGGAAAGGTTTTTGATAATAATATTATTTATATTATCAACGCCAGGAGCTTTTCTAGTTTTTAGTTTTTTAATTAATTCTTTGACCTCTGCAGGCGTAGCAAGCTGGAGGCTACTTGAGAAGGTAGCTGAATTAAGTTGGCTCATGGATATTTGAACCTTGCTTTCAGTATCATCATCACTAACCCAATCTTTGGTAAGATTCATACTATTTAGAAATGCATCAGCTAATGCTTCACATTTTTCAACTTCAGTAGTTGTTGTTGGCCAAAGTTCCATCAGGACGTTTCAAGGGGGGAATTGTATCTTGTTTACTCTTTAAAGATTTGACTGTACGCCATAATTCTGAGGTAGCATTATCCACTCTCGAAAGCTTAGTTTGCCATTTGATATCATTTTTTAACTTTATTTTACTGTTGATAATTTGCTGGAGAGAATATACGTCAGTTAGAATTTTACGTTTGCAATTTTTGTCAAACGTTTTGAGTGCAGATCTGCGTAAGTGATTTTTTTTACGTATAAGTTTTCTGATATCACGTGGTATTCTATTTTTATTATTATTGATGGTAACCCGAGGGATGAAGGTTTTGCGGGCATGTTCAATAAGGGAAGTTAAGTGATTAATGGAGACATCAATGTCGTCACAGGTACTAAAGATCCTAGACGATAGAATAATATTATTATCAATGAACTGTTTGAAATTATTCCAGTCAGCCTTAGAGTAGTCGTATTGGACATAAGATTTACGATTAATTTCTTGGCAAACAGTGAAAAATACAGGTAAATGATTAGAAGAGAGCCTTGTAAGTGTCTTTAAGTCAGAGATATTTTGGACATTTTGAGCTATTACAATGTCTGGCGTGGAAGGGTTGTAATTACCATGGTAGTGAATCAAAGTTGGTTCACAAGGGGCATGAACATCGAAATCTTTAACAAACATGTGTTCATAAAGTGTATTACCATGCAAGTTATTGTTGGGGCAATTCCAGTAGACATGCTTGGAATTGAAATCTCCCATAATTAAGCTACTACACTCAATACCTAGCAAAAAAATAAGTACAGCTTGAAAATATATAGCCAATTTTCCCAGAGAGCGTCTTCAAGCGAGCGTATTAAATCGCCACTTTGAAAGCCCCCCATTTCGTCAATTTAAAAAAAAAAAATAAAAAATAAAATACTTTTGTACTTTCTTCCAAATTGTCTTTAAAAGGATACAGAGAAACCCCATGAATCGCAAAAAAAAAATTTTACTTCGCATTCGCTTGTATGAGAGCCCCCCTGAAATAAAGATTTTTATAACTTTTTAAGCCATTTTCGGCTGGAGGCCATCGGTTTACATATTATATCTAAATTTGAAGTAATTACGTTCAGTAATTCAAAAGTTATAAGGCTCTGACAGACGGACGGACGGACAAGTGCAAATCACTCTAGTAAACTCGGAGACCTCGCTTCGCTCGGTCAATCAACATAACAAGATATATTTATTTTTTTTATTTTTTTTATAAGATATAATGCATATAATTACCTTGCAACTTAAACCCTAGCAAAGTTACCTGCACTGTTGAGGGAATCGCACCAGCACGAATTTGCCTTGAGCCACTTTCCGTTTCATACATGTCATCGCTCAGGAAATGCTGCGAGCAGACCACAGCAGGGTCTGGGAGGGGGGTGTCTTGTCTGCCGAGGGCTCTGAGCCAGGCAGCACAGAGATGCGAGTCACTGGGGAACCTGCAGATTACACCATCTTTGTTTATGTGTGTGTGACACACATAAACAAAGATCTCTCATTCCTGCCCAGAGGGGACCTATCTACCTGTAAGCACCTTTGGTTCCGAATTGTGGCCTGCGGGTAAGAGTTCTAGGAATGGATACTAATTTTGAAGAAATTAATGATAATGTCCTCACGACTGCTCCTAGCTTCCAGAGAGAAAAGCTATCTGAGCTTAAATAGTATCATAGTATCTACTAAGGTACTCACTCGTGGAGCGTGACCGCCGCGGATCCCGAGACTGTCTCCGCAGTGGTTTTACAGAAGGGCGCGTAGCACCGCATGTTGATTGTTAATCATACAAGCCGTCGGAAATATCTGCGAACCTCGCTGGAATGCGCTTCCCCTCGCACTTCCCCGCACCTCTCCCCGTTTTCGTCTGTCTAGTACCGTTGCCATCGCAAGCGCCGACACACGTGTATCATTTTTTCTTTTCGTAATCGCATTTTTGTTTATTGTTTCTCTGTTTGGTGAAATATTAATAAACTGCATATTTAGTGTTGGAAGATGGGTAGGACTATATGTAGTGCAGAGCGGAATTTAGTGCTCAAAGTAATAAAATTTTTTGAAATTGAAAATATCACCTATATAAAAACCCTATATAAAAACCTACCTACCTACCCTATATAAAAAATTATTGACCTAATAATAAAAATGGATAAACAATATTTTATTTTTACCTCTCGAATTTTTTTTGCTATCTCTCCAGTTTGCATGACGTCATTGAGCCAGGTTCGCAGATATTTCCGACGGCTTGTAATAAAATGCTTTCACCAAAATAAAAAAAGCGTTAAACACAAAGTACATTAAATGTAGTGGTTATGTGGTTATATTCTCTTGGGTACATCACAGATCAATATTAAACTGGGGTACATTACAGACCAAAGATAAAGAATCAAATTACAAATACAAAGCCACTGATACCAGTTATTATACAAAGCACAGATATTATAAATCAATATAAGGGTGGAACCACATCTGTGAGGATCGATTCGCATTTATGCCGATGCTATAAGACACACTTGTAAGGATCGCGTCCTTACGGATCCGAAAGGATGCGTACGCGTCCTTACGGATCCGTAAGGATGCGTACGCGTCGTACGTCGTCGTCGCGCGTAAGGAGGCGAAAGCCTATAAACATTGTTGTCTGCGTAGGGATGGTCGATGATGGCATCGATATTTTAATTGCTAGCTCAACCACGATATTAATCTTCTTCTACACAGAGGAAATGGATGCCAAAAATTGAAAGAGACGCCGCCATATTGAAATTCTTTGTTTTTCGACCGATTTCGTTCAAATTCGATATTTGGGCTTCCCTGTGGTCAAGAAAGAGGAAATGGATGCCAAAAATTAAAAAAAGTCGCCGCCATATTGAAATTCTTTGTTTTTCTACCTATTTCGTTCAAAATCGATATTTAGGCTTCCCTTGGGTCAAGAAAGAGAAAATAGATGCCAAAATTATAAAAAGTGACCGCCATATTAAAATTCTCTGTTATTGGACCGATTTCGTTCAAAATCGATATTTAGGCTTCCCTTGGGTCAAGAAAGAGGAAATAGATGTCAAAATTTTAATAAGTGACCGCCATATTGAAATTCTTTGTTATTGGACCGATTTCGTTCAAAATCGATATTTAGGCTTCCCTTGGGTCAAGAAAGAGGAAATAGATGCCAAAATTTTAAAAAGTGACCGCCATATTGAAATTCTTTGTTATTGGACCGATTTATTTCAAAATCGATATTTGGGCTTCCCTGGTGCCAAATAAGAGGAAATGATTGGCAAAATTATAAAAAGTGACCGCCATATTGAAATTCGTTTTTATTGGACCGATTTTGTTCAAAATCGATATTTGGGCTTCCCTGGGGTCAAATAAGGGAAAATGATTGGCAAAATTATAAAAAGTCGCCGCCATATTGAAATTCTTTGTTATTGGACCGATTTCGTTCAAAATCGATATTTAGGCTTCCCTTGGGTTAAGAAAGAGGAAATAGATGCCAAAATTTTAAAAAGTGACCGCCATATTGAAATTCTTTGTTATTGAACCAATTTCGTTCAAAATCGATATTTGGGCTTCCCTGGGGCCAAATAAGAGGAAATGATTGGCAAAATTATAAAAAGTGACCGCCATATTGAAATTCTTTTTTATTGGACCGATTTCGTTCAAAATCGATATTTGTGCTTCCCTGGGGTCAAATAAGAGAAAATGATTGGCAAAATTATAAAAAGTGACCGCCATATTGAAATTCTTTGTTATTGGACCAATTTCGTTCAAAATCGATATTTGGGCTTCCCTGGGGCCAAATAAGAGGAAATGATTGGCAAAATTATAAAAAGTGACCGCCATATTGAAATTCTTTTTTATTGGACCGATTTCGTTCAAAATCGATATTTGTGCTTCCCTGGGGTCAAATAAGAGAAAATGATTGGCAAAATTATAAAAAGTGACCGCCATATTGAAATTCTTTGTTATTGGACCGATTTCGTTCAAAATCGATATTTAGGCTTCCCTTGGGTCAAGAAAGAGGAAATAGATGCCAAAATTTTAAAAAGTGACCGCCATATTGAAATTCTTTGTTATTGGACCGATTTATTTCAAAATCGATATTTGGGCTTCCCTGGGGCCAAATAAGAGGAAATGATTGGCAAAATTATAAAAAGTGACCGCAATATTGAAATTCTTTTTTATTGGACCGATTTTGTTCAAAATCGATATTTGGGCTTCCCTGGGGTCAAATAAGAGAAAATGATTGGCAAAATTATAAAAAGTCGCCGCCATATTGAAATTCTTTGTTATTGGACCGATTTCGTTCAAAATCGATATTTAGGCTTCCCTTGGGTCAAGAAAGAGGAAATAGATGCCAAAATTTTAAAAAGTGACCGCCATATTGAAATTCTTTGTTATTGGACCGATTTCGTTCAAAATCGATATTTGGGCTTCCCTGGGGCCAAATAAGAGGAAATGATTGGCAAAATTATAAAAAGTGACCGCCATATTGAAATTCTTTTTTATTGGACCGATTTTGTTCAAAATCGATATTTGGGCTTCCCTGGGGTCAAATAAGAGAAAATGATTGGCAAAATTATAAAAAGTCGCCGCCAAATTGAAATTCTTTGTTATTGGACCGATTTCGTTCAAAATCGATATTTAGGCTTCCCTTGGGTCAAGAAAGAGGAAATAGGTGCCAAAATTTTAAAAAGTGACCGCCATATTGAAATTCTTTGTTATTGGACCGATTTCGTTCAAAATCGATATTTGGGCTTCCTTGGGGTCAAATAAGAGGAAATGATTGGCAAAATTATAAAAAGTGACCGCCATATTGAAATTCTTTGTTATTAGACCGATTTCGTTCAAAATCGATATTTAGGCTTCCCTTGGGTCAAGAAAGAGGAAATAGATGCCAAAATTTTAAAAAGTGACCGCCATATTGAAATTCTTTGTTATTGGACCGATTTCGTTCAAAATCGATATTTAGGCTTCCCTTGGGTCGAGAAAGAGGAAATAGATGCCAAAATTTTAAAAAGTGACCGCCATATTGAAATTCTTTGTTATTGGACCGATTTATTTCAAAATCGATATTTGGGCTTCCATGGGGCCAAATAAGAGGAAATGATTGGCAAAATTATAAAAAGTGACCGCCATATTGAAATTCTTTGTTATTAGACCGATTTCGTTCAAAATCGATATTTGGGCTTCCCTGGGGTCAAATAAGAGGAAATGATTTGCAAAATTATATTAAAAAGTCGCCGCCATATTGAAATTCTTTGTTGTTGGACAGATTTCGTTCAAAATCGATATTAAGGCTTCTCTGGGTTCAAAGTTGTTCGTGGTTTAGATTTTTAGTTCGCGTACGTCGATGATATTTTAGTTTCTTCAAAAGATAGCGAACAGCATGCAAAACATTTACGTATTCTTTTCAAACGTTTTTGAAGGATACGGTATAGTTAATAACGAGAAGAATGGCATTTTAATGTTCCAGAGGTTCGTTTCCTTGGATACAAAATAAGCGCTCCCGGGATTGGCTCTCCTGCTGACCGCATTAAAAGTTTACAGGATTTTCCTCTACCTAAAACAGTACAGGGATTTAGAAGATAATTGATTAATTTTTATCGAAAATTTCTCCCTAGCATAGCGCGACTTCAAGCAACATTAATAGATGCTTTATCAAAAATTCAAGATAAAAGTGCTAAACCTTTTACTGGGACTCCCGATTTTGAGCGTATTTTTAATATTTACAAAGAAAGTTTAGCTAATGCAAATCTTAAGTTAAAAATTAAGTTTATTTTTAGTTTTTTATTTCTTTTTAATGTGGTGTGCAATAAAGTGTTTTTCAATCATTCAAATCGGTTCAGGTTTAGCTCACCCAGTTTTAAATATTAGATAAGGGTTATTTACAGATGCATCGAGCTCTCATGTCGGTGCATGCCTTCAACAAGAAGTGAAGCAGGGCTGGCAACCTATAGCATTTTTCAGTAAAAAGCTGACTACCAAGCAATCATCTTGGCCGGCTTATTATCACGAATTATTAGCCATTTATGAAAGCGTGCAGCATTTTAGGCATATTCTTGAAGCCCGTCCTGCAACGATCTATAATGATCTGTATGATCCCTACTTAACGTTTTCACTCAAAAGCATGAAAAATCCCGCCTATTCAGCTTAAGCAAAAAGTTTTTATTTCGGAGTTCACTACTGACAAACCACATGTCAAGGGAGCTGAGAACTCTGTCGCTGTCACATTCCCACGTGCTGAGAGCGTCACATTTGAGGACATTCTGGTGGCGCTGGCGAAGTCTCAAGCAGCTGATGAAGAATTGAAGACGCTGGGTGATTCAATATCGATCGTGTTGACTCGTATAATCGTCGTAGGTAAGCCACGTCCTTATGTGCTTGTCGGCGATCAGTTGTATACTGACAATAGACGGTAGCGTCATCTAGTTCCAGTAGTCTTGAAGCGTTGATTTCATTTGTCGTTGTTGGTCTTAGGGTTTAGTTTGGTGTAGTGTTTCGTTGCCTTATAATAGGCCATAAGCAAGTTAGAAAGGAGATTTGCTAGGGTCTTCTTGGTGGAGACGGACGGCTAGAAAGGGTTGGTTTTGGGCTAGTTAGACATGGAAATATTGGGTTCCATCCTTGTTACGTAACGATTACAATGTACCCTCCTTTGTGTAGGTAGTTATTTTTATTGATAGAAGGCGATTGCTGAGAATGATGTTCTGTTCTGATATTGTGTGTGATTCCTTTTATTAGACGCTCGGCGATGAGGGGGGTGCCGTCATACTTTTAAAACTTATGGCAAACATTTCCTCTTTCTTGACCACAGGAAGCCGAAATATCGATTTTGAATATCGATTTTGAATTTCAATATGGCAGTGACTTCTTAAAATTTTGGGATCTATTTTCTCTTTCTTGTCCCAAAGGAAGCCTTAATATCGATTTTGAACGAAATCGGTCCAATAACAGAATTTCAATATGGCGGTCACTTTTTATAATTTTGCCAATCATTTCCTCTTATTTGACCCCAGGGAAGCCCAAATATCGATTTTGAACGAAATCGGTCCAATAACAAAGAATTTCAATATGGCGGTCACTTTTTATAATTTTGCCAATCATTTCCTCTTATTTGGCCCCAGGGAAGCTCAAATATCGATTTTGAACGAAATCGGTCCAATAATAAAAAAATTTCAATATGGCGGTCACTTTTTAAAATTTTGGCATCTATTTCCTCTTTCTTGACCCAAGGGAAGCCTAAATATCGATTTTGAACGAAATCGGTCCAATAACAAAGAATTTCAATATGGCGGCGACTTTTTATAATTTTGCCAATCATTTTCTCTTATTTGACCCCAGGGAAGCCCAAATATCGATTTTGAACGAAATCGGTCCAATAACAAATAATTTCAATATGGCGGTCACTTTTTAAAATTTTAGCATCTATTTCCTCTTTCTTGACCCAAGGGAAGCCTAAATATCGATTTTGAACGAAATCGGTCCAATAACAAAGAATTTCAATATGGCGGCGACTTTTTATAATTTTGCAAATCATTTCCTCTTATTTGACCCCAGGGAAGCCCAAATATCGATTTTGAACGAAATCGGTCCAATAACAAAGAATTTCAATATGTCGGTGACTTTTTATAATTTTGCCAATCATTTTCTCTTATTTGACCCCAGGGAAGCCCAAATATCGATTTTGAACGAAATCGGTCCAATAACGAAGAATTTCAATATGGCGGTCACTTTTTATAATTTTGCCAATCACTTCCTCTTATTTGACCCCAGGGAAGCCCAAATATCGATTTTGAATGAAAACGGTCCAATAACAAAGAATTTCAACATGGCGGCGACTTTTTTAATTTTTGGCATCCATTTCCTCTTACTTGAGCCCAGGGAAGCCCAAATATCGATTTTGAACGAAATCGGTCCAATAACAAAGAATTTCAATATGGCGGTCGCTTTATAAAATTTTGGCATCTATTTCCTCTTTCTTGACCCAAGGGAAGCCTAAATATCGATTTTGAACGAAATCGGTCCAATAACAAAGAATTTCAATATGGCGGCGACTTTTTATAATTTTGCAAATCATTTCCTCTTATTTGACCCCAGGGAAGCCCAAATATCGATTTTGAACGAAATCGGTCCAATAACAAAGAATTTCAATATGGCGGTCGCTTTATAAAATTTTGGCATCTATTTCCTCTTTCTTGACCCAAGGGAAGCCTAAATATCGATTTTGAACGAAATCGGTCCAATAACAAAGAATTTCAATATGGCGGCGACTTTTTATAATTTTGCAAATCATTTCCTCTTATTTGACCCCAGGGAAGCCCAAATATCGATTTTGAACGAAATCGGTCTAATAACAAAGAATTTCAATATGGCGGTCACTTTTTATAATTTTGCCAATCACTTCCTCTTATTTGACCCCAGGGAAGCCCAAATATCGATTTTGAACGAAATCGGTCCAATAACAAAGAATTTCAATATGGCGGCGACTTTTTTAATTTTTGGCATCCATTTCCTCTTACTTGACCCCAGGGAAGCCCAAATATCGATTTTGAACGAAATCGGTCCAATAACAAAGAATTTCAATATGGCGGCGACTTTTTTAATTTTTGGCATCCATTTCCTCTTACTTGACCCCAGGGAAGCCCAAATATCGATTTTGAACGAAATCGGTCCAATAACAAAGAATTTCAATATGGCGGTGACTTTTTACAATTTTGCCAATCTTTTCCTCTTACTTGTCTCCAGGGAAGCTGAAATATCGATTTTGAACTAAATCGGTGTAATAACAAAGAATTCCAACATGGCGGAAAAGTGGCACCTGTGTTTGCATACATACTTGAGATAAAAACTAATTTCATCGATATATCGATACTTTTTGGCACTTCATGCATTTCCCTAGTTGCCGAAGACGCTTTCGCACGCGTAAGGATCCTTACGGATCCGTAAGGATCCTTTCGGATCCGTTCGCGTCCGTAAGGATCCGTTCGCATCCTTACGGATCCGTAAGGATGCGAAAGGATCCTTTCGCATGCGAAACGTGAGCTACACTTGTAAGGATTTTAGGCACTTTTAGGTACAAAAAATGCGAAAGCCGAATCGATGCGAAAAGCCGAATTGATCCGTTCACGTTTCTATGGAATTTGACAGTTTTGTATGGGCGAAATCCGAAACGATCCTCACAGATGTGGTTCCACCCTAAATCTGCCTGGCGATCGCGTAACTTTTATCGCTGTCCTTAAAGGACTACTTCAATGTCAAAACATGGTTTTGACCAATAGGAGAAGCCCAAAATCATATTTTGACATTGATGCAGTCCTTTAAGGACTGAGAAAAAGTTACGCGATAGACCCCCTGTGATACAAAGCGGTCAAAATGGCGACATAGGCAAAGAAAAACATAGACCACGAACACGACCAATTACATTCTCTTTGGCAACGCCCACAGAATACCGAATGACAACTTTTAGAAAAGGGGATAGTTTTCAATAGCGCCATCTACATTCATCCCACGACATCTCTTTGAAGGCGGGAGATTCAAATGTGCCAATCTACTATATTATAAACATAACTGACGCTATAATTCCAGAACGCACGAACCGATTTCCACGGTTTTGCATTCGTTGGAAAGGTCTCCGGCTCCGTGAGGTTTATAGCAAAGAAAATTCTATCCACGCAGACGAAGTCGCGGGCATCAGCTAGTAATCTATATTATTAAAAAGGACTACGCAAAATAATTGTAGGGGCACTGTCCCCATTAACACACTGTGCCAGACGTGAGGCACTTCATTGAATATTATTGTGACGTCTATAAAACTTATACTTAACCATTTTCAATTCGAAAATAAAAAGGATTTTCTTATAAATACAAAAAATTTACGCTCACTGAAGTACGTATCCGCATGCAGGCGACGAAAGGGCGGGAGGGGGTACGGCGTTCCCACGAGGTGAATTTTGTTGAATGGCGCCCTAGCCGTCTCTGTCTCCTGTATTACAAGAGATACTTCTCGAACTTCCATCGACGGTGTTCCCGCATTATTACAACATGGGGTTTTTCAAGGGAAAAGCTAGGATAAGCTAACATACTAGGTATAAAGAAATAACAGTTGATAGGTACATGCATTCTCCCATGCATAACATATGGATGGTCACTACACTAGCGGCACGCTATGATGGCCGGTTTGACACATTACAATAGTGATGTGGAATGTCAATTTATTCTCGAACAAAAAACAATTAAGTTTTGTTTTTGTACCTGATTAAATAGGTTTAATAAAACAAAAATGTATATGTTTATTTAATTTATTTGAACGAACTGAATATTTGAATGAAAATGAATATACATACTTTATATGCACACAAGAAACATATGAATACAAAAGATACCAAAAAAGGTGCCACAAAAGGCCATAATTAATCAGATTCGTCCATACTACTATTTTCACTGTCGTCACTGCTATCATCACCTACATTAATAATTATATGTTCGTTTTCTATAATATTATCTATTTTCACATCTCTTTCATAATCTTCCCTTATTAATTTAACAGTTCTATTCACAACCTTTTCCCAGTCTCCTTTAGTCACATGTTCACAAGCTTCTTCTAATAATTTTAGCATTTTTTTTGTGGTAAATGGGGGTTCTGTATTGTGTCTTGCAGCATATCCCTTAATTTGAGCCCACACCAACTCAATCGCATTATACTCACAATGGTAAGGCGGTAACCGTATAACTCTGTGCCCATGTTCTAATGCTATTTCGTCAATGACGTATCGGATCTTGGTTGGTTTGTTTTCTTTTAAAAGACGTACTAATTCCGCTTTTAACATATTCATGTTTGCATCTACGCCATTTTTACGAAGCCATGCGACGATATCAGCTTTCTTTTGGGATTGGGCAGGTGGCTTGTCAATTTGCATCGAGTGGTATGGGGCGTTGTCCATAATTATAATAGATGGTTCAGGGAGGCTACACAACATTGAGGTAAACCATTCAGTAAACTTTTCTCCATTCATGTCTTCATGATAGTCTCCAGTGGTTTTCGACGCAAAAGCCATGAGAGAACCTTCGACAAACCCGTTGATGGTTCCGGCGTGACAAATTATAAGTCGCGATCCTTTTCCTACAGGAACTTTGGAAGTAGATGCTGCTGTGTCATCGTTCCAAGAACGGCCTACAGTATGGTTAGCATTAAGCCATGTTTCATCCAAGAACACAACATTTTGCCAATTTTTGATTTCTTTCACTTGCCGTAAAAAAGTATACCTTGCCATCGCTATATCAAATCTTTCCATCAATATTTTGCGTTTGTTACATTTTTTGTATCGAAATCCAATGGTCTTCAAAATCTTCGTTAAAGAACTTTCCCCACCGAAGAATAATCCAGCTTCCTTCAGTGAATGCACCAACTTTTTTCTTGTTGGATACTCCTTCTGTAAATAGTAGCCGTAAACATGTCTTCGGATAGCATCGGCATCAAAGCTATCGATGCCTACGACTGGTTTTGCTCGTTTTCTCTTTTTTGGTGTGTGAAGTTTATTTTCTTCTGTGCCAGTCTCGCCATATTTTTTTTTAGTTATCCGTCTAACAGTTCGTTGTCCAATATTAAGCGCATCAGCTACGCGTTCAACCACTGACGTTATAGGTAAAATTGGCCCTCCATTTTGAGCTTCACGATCGAAATAGTTACGAAGGCGTATTACGAACTCACGTGTCTGACTATTTAGAACAGTTCTCTGCGTACGTTCGGTCATATCGACGAAATCCACAACAAAGGGCTTGAACAGAGTCCAAATTAACGAGCAAGGGTCAACAGTAATGCAGTATCAATATTTGAAATCCAAAGCCAGGTCAAAACTATATCACAATCGCATTGCACTGACAGTTTATACTTTTCGAAGCAACGTCAATTCGAAACTGCTTTGTTTTGCATTGAGCATTGACGCGAGTTTGCCGGAGGTAGTAGTTGTGCTAGCCAGCGATCATATGTGACGATCGTATTAGATTCCATTTTTAAAAATTTTCAATTTAGAAAACCAAATGCCGAGTTGTGGTATATATCATATAAAAATAAAAATTTTACCTTTTGTATGAAACAGCTGATATTTTTTTGCGATTTCAGAGGTTTGTCCACATAGTGAAAATTGTTCATATTCACAAGTACATTCACCCCTTAAATGGTGCAAACTGATTTTTCTACACTTGTATACATTTTAGAAATCAATTTAATAAATAAATTTTGAGTCCTAAACCTAAAACTACATTCGATAAAATTTATGAATCTCTGCACATCACTATCGTCAATAAAGTAATACAATTATTTCCTTCAAAGTCGTTATCAATTAATACGGAACTTCATGAGCGGACAAACGTCAAACCGGCCATCATAGCGTGCCGCTAGTGTAACTTCACATCATAGAGATAAGCTGGCGAAATGTCAGCGCGCAATGGAACGAAGTAAGTATGCTGGGAACCCGGGTCACAGACATATGAGACATATTGACACGAATTGACCAGCAGAAGTGGAGATGGACTGGTCACATGTTAAGAGGAAAGGTAGAAAAGTGAAGCAAACTGGTGATACATTGGTACCCCAGAGATAGTAAAAGGAAAAAAGGTCCCCAAGCTAGACGCTGGGAGGATGACCTCAGACTAACTCTGGGGCCACATTGGAGCAGGGTGGCACTGGACAGACGACAGTGGCGAGGGTAGGAGGAGGCCTAGGCCAACAGGCACTCCATTTTAAGGGACATTTAAAAAAAAAAAAAGCCGGCCAAGTGCGAGTCGGACTCGCACACCGAGGGTTCCATACTCCAAAAGTAAAACGATAATATTATATTAATTTGCTTATTTATCGTTAACTTTGTTTGTAGAGGTTTATTGTTAATATAAAAAAAACTATGCTAGTTAGAGCGTTGGTTTTATTTTTCCTGTAAAATATACATAAACCTCTATTGACCATAATTATTTCAGATTTTTCAATTGGTAAACTTCGGAGATAAGGGGGGGGGAACGGTATTTTTTTCAACATTTTGGCCGATTACTCAAAAACTATTATATATAGAAATAAATAAAAAACTGTTTTAGAATGCATAAATGAAGGCCTTTCATATGATATCCCACTCGGTATAGTTATCTTACTTTGAAATTTCAAACCCCCGATTTTCCCCCTTTTTTAATCAAACTAAAATAATTTTCGCGTTGCTTTTATTTTTCCTGTAAAATATACATAAACTTCTATTGACCATAATGATTTCAGATTTTTCGATTGGTAAACTTCGGAGATAAGGGGGGGGAACGGTATTTATTTCGACATTTTGGCCGATTAATCAAAAACTATTATATATAGAAATAAATAAAAAACTGTTCTAGAATGCACAAGTAAAGGCCTTTCATATGATACCCTACTCGATATAGTTATTTTATTTTGAAATTTCAAACCCCCGATTTTCCCCCTTTTTTTATTAAAACTAAAAATAATTTTCGATTTTTCTTTATTCCAAATATTTTGGGCCACTATTATACACAACTATGCCAAATTTCATGTCGATAGCTTTAATAGTTACTGAAAAAATCGACTGTGACAGACGGACGGACAGACGGACGGAGAAAGTCTCACCATAAGGGTTCCATTTTTACCATTTTGGTATGGAACCCTAAAAAGAATATTCTCAAACAAAAATTTACTTTTTAGGGTTCCGTACCCAAAGGGTGCCAACGGGACCCTATTACTAAGCCTCCGCTGTCCGTCCGTCCGTCTGTCAGCGGCCTGTATCTCGTAAACCGTATTAGATAGACAGTTGAAATTTTCACATATTTTGTATTTCTATTGCCGTTATAACAACAAATAATAAAAATTAAATTAAATTACAAAAAATAAATTAAAATATTTCCATGGGTATTAATATTTATATATTATAATAGGTAATATTTTAATTTTTTTTAACGGAACCCTAAAAGAGCGAGGCCCGACTCGCACTTGGCCGATTTTTTATTTTATTTCACAAAGAAAACTTACAGCTAATAAAAGAGAAGAAAATTAGAGCTAATTACAAGTTTTCAAAGATATTATAATTCACATAATAATTAAGGAGATAAAATAATGTACATAAATAAGGTTTAAATACACAAAACGTTTAATATTATTATTATTCAAGGGGCGGACCAACAATTCCTGAAAACCCGGCAACGCATTGGTGGTGCCTCTGGTGCTACAGATGTTCATGGGCGGCGATAATCACTTAACATCAGGTGAACCGCCTGCTCGTTTGCTCGCTATTCATATCGCTATTCATATTAAAAAGATAGAGACATTCGCATAAAAGGATAAATACAGAATGAATTATATCTTAAACAGATAAAGTAGGTACCTACACGTGCAGACAGCACGCAAGCACAGAACATAGCTAACACGTTGTGGTTATAATATTCTCTTTGATAGGTAGCAACTAGCAAGTAGGTATTAAAAATGATTTTCGATTTTTTTATTCCAATGATGTTGGACCACTATTTTATGCAATTATTCCATTTCGATAGCTTGATTAGTTACTAAAATAATCGACTGTGACAGACGGACGGACGGAGAAAGTCGCATCATAAGGGTTCGATTTTTACCATTTTGGTACGGAACCCTAACAAAACACACGAGTCTTGTCTCCATGAAACAAAAGTCAATATCGCAAATACGAATAGCTCTGCACTTTAAAATATGTATTTTCAAGTGCAAAATAGGTAGGTATTAAAACATAAAACTGCCCAGACATAGTTGACCCCCTGGCAACGCACAGACTACTATGTGGAAGGTATACCTTCTCCTGTATGTAATGTTAAGGACTTGCTAACGAAAACTGAAACCAGGGATTCAGAAGTTCGATCTGTACCCTCGTCGGTAACAGGGGGACAGATCGAACTTGTTATTCCTATCCGTTCCCCCGAGGGGCCGGGCCAGGGGGACAGACAGAAGCGCATGATACTGAGTTGAGTTTCAGCGTTGGAACTTGGCAGTTTTCATCGACCTTATCATGACTTTGGCAATGTTTTTTTTATTAATTACAACATGGAATCGACTATGTAATCTATTTCAATTTTATTTAAATTGAAAAACAACAAATGGCGATATTTCAAACAGCAATGTATATTCAAACTTCCATACCCGCGCGATTAGCTGCTTATCGCAAGTTCAAAGCACTCCGTGACTCGGTCAGAGCACAAACCGCCGCTCGCAGAGGCATCAGTGTCACAGATCGCAGAGCGCTGTGACCGCATTGTGCGCGATACATTGCGTGCTCTAAACTACAACATCGGTGACCCACCATTTTCAAGATAAGTGGTATTTGTAATTTCGTTAGGCATAAGTGTAACCTCTTTACAAAGTTCTCGCTAGCAGGTCCCTCACACGTCTCCTTCATTTCGCGGTAGGCCTGAACATGTATCGACTAAGTACCTGCTGCTGTTTCGTGGAGGAAAACAAATAACAATTTTGTTAATACATTATTGTGTTTAATATAGAATTATATCCTCTCAACAATACTATTACACAATATTAGGTATTTATTGTAAGTATCAACTTAGTTAATATTTTAGTAGTCAAAATTTAGATATTCGTTATTTATAATAGAAAATGTTAACATATTAATAACGTTTTTGTAAAAACAGAAAATAAATCGGTCAAAAATAAAGAAGCTTTAAAGTTTCCTGTTAGAGAGAGCGCTACTGAAGTGTGATGTCACAATTCACCAGCTCCATACACGCTCCATAGAAAATTTTGTTTTAGAAAGAGACAGATACAGTCACAAAAAATAGCTTATAATTCCTAGACTAGTAAAGATATTTAAAAAAGAAAAATAGTGTTACAATATTTAAAAACGTTATTTTAAATAAATAAAAAAATATCAGTCAAATACCTAATTACCTAAATTATACAGATAAATAAGCATATTTGACACCCTAATAATACCTACTTAATACGATTTCACGCATTGACATATTCACTAAATCCAACTATTATATATTCTGTGCTAACTCAGATTTAGGATTGGTAGTCGCTAGATACCTACCGCCCTTCCTGAACACAAAGCGTCAAAATGGAAACGACAAACAATGGAGGGTGCCCATGGTACGCCAGTTCAGGCGTACTATGTATTGCCACAATTTACTTGTAGCCGACGGTATCTAGTAGGTGCGAAGCGACTTCCAATCCTAAACCTAAGTATGTTCACAAAATGCTTACAAAATGGTAATATACAAATGTCAATTTTCACCTTTTTAGCCCAACAGATAAAGGTGAGGATTGAAAGGTCCGACGCGACTTTTTATTAGACAATACATTTTACAATATCGATGAATTTTATCAATTAAGGTATTTTTAAATTTTAAAATTTAAATGTAACTTCCTTATATTGTTACCTATGTACTTATGTGAGAATAATGTGTACTTGAGCCTAAATTAATTGTTATAAAGAAACCATTCTTTTGTATCTCTATTGCACGCCGAAAAGGCAATGTATTATGATGATATTATGCAATAAATGACTTTGACTTTGACTTTGACTTTGAAGGTCGCAGGTTCGGTCCTCACCCGAAACAATATAGTCGCACCTGCCTACTCCTAGCGCAAGAAGAGGACACTAGTAGTCAAGGTCAGCTCGGTTAATACTCTTTTCAACAAAACAATCAATCAGGAAACTTGTTAAATATTTCATCAAAGCCTCTCTCATGCATACCTTGGATACCAAAGAAAAGTATGCCTGCTCGTATTCCCATTTAGGCAGGGTGCGAGGGACACCCTAACGACAACTGCAGCCAGGGACTGGGTACACGGGTTACATTTCCGAGTTGAGTTTCATTTGTAATTGCGTTACATATCTTACGATTACGTCCTGAAATGCACAAAATACCGCGCTGGCTTAGATGCCTATTGACATTTTTAATGTTAACTGATGCAATCCTTTGGTGCAGACGCATGTTGAGTGTGTTGGAATGAATGTCCGGAGCAACGAGCCCACTGTCGACAGTGTGAGGCCGTGTGGGGTCCCGCGTCACGACGCGTCGATGTCTCGACTGAACGTCTAGTGCTCCGAGGACGAGTAGAGGGCGCGAGGGCGCGCGGCAGATCGGCCGAGAGATGGACGGCCGAGTGCGGGCTGCGGCGGGTGTTGCCTTACATGAGTGCGCGAGGGAGGCAGCGTTAGAGGGAGACGCGCAGTGCGACGCCGGGCCGTAGCTGCCGCCGGAACAGTGATATGGGCCCGACGTGTGTACAACTGTGATCCGAACTTCTCATTGATGAGTGGACCGTAGTGAGTGCATGGGTAGCGTCAGCCAGACCGGGAACGTACTAAAGACAATGTCATTACGTTGAAGTTCGCTTTTTAGAGTTAGGGTTTCTCTTGTCGCCAGTGTGAGTTCTCATGTGACTTATTAAATGACTCTTACATGAACCTTTATACTTGCATAGCTCACAAGCATAAGGCTTGTCGCCCGTATGAGTTCTCGTGTGAATTATTAAAGTACTCTTGCGTGAACATTTATACTTACATAGCTCACAAGCATAAGGCTTGTCGCCAGTGTGAGTTCTCATGTGTCTTACTAATGTACTCTTTTCTGAACATTTATACCTACATAGCTCACAAGCATAAGGCTTGTCGCCAGTGTGAGTTCTCATGTGTCTTACTAATGTACTCTTTTGTGAACATTTATACTTACATAGCTCACAAGCATAAGGCTTGTCGCCAGTGTGAGTTCTCATGTGTCTTACTAATGTACTCTTTTCTGAAAATTTATAATTACATAGCTCACAAGCTATTGGCTTGTCGCCAGTATGAACGTGCATATGCCTCATCAAAGTATTTTCATTTTTACATTTGTATTGGCAAACCTTGCAATTCAACTGCATCACTTCAGAATGAGTTTTTATGTGATTTATCAAGAAACGTTTTTGTTTGAACATTTTCGGGCAAACGTCACAGGAAAACAATTTCCTCTCAACATTCGCTGGTGAACTATTATACGGTACATTAACATCATTATTTGAACAAAATGTTATACTTTGTAAACTTGATAAGTTAGGGTTATTCAGTGTCGTAGGAACTTTATTCTGACTAGTCGCCTGACAGCTGACATCGTCCGCGGCAATACCACTCGCAGGCACGTCTTGTTCGTCGTGTGAGTCGTCTTCTTCAGCTGGAGGCACTTTCGTTTCGTTATTCGTCGCACGGCTCGCGGGCAGAGCGACTGCAACCAAACATTATTAATTATATTTCTTATGGCTTTGCTTGATAACATATGTTAAACGAGTAGTTGGGACGGAATGAAAGGAACTCTGGCTCGCACGAGTGGATTTTTCTACAGCTCTTTATCAGATTTCACCAGACGGAAGGTAATTTTCTACAGAATTAGGTAAAGTAAGCTGTAAGTAAATATATAAAAGGAAAGGTGACTGACTGACTGACTGATCTATCAACGCACAGCTCAAACCTCTGGACGGTCAAGACTTGTCCCCTTCATACAGAACTCTGCAGCACAGGCATTGGACTCGAAGCCCTTATAGTTTTTGGGTAAACCACACTGAAAGTTTTCACCGACAACAATCTTAGCACAACCCTAGAAGACATAACGCGTCGGTGTCCCTACGACCGCGCGCCGCGCGCGTTGTGACCTGTTCAAGTTCAGTCGTAGGGCAAGCCCATTGTATCGATTGAATAAGTTTGTATGAATAAAGAAATGTGCTTCTTTCTATTCAATATTTCTACAGATGATCCTTTATTAGCTACAATATTATGTGTAAGTGTGTAAGTCCGAGATAATACTGAAGGGTACATATTATGTGTACCCTTCAGTATTATCTCGGACATTCTCTACACGTTGTAATTTTCTTTAAATGTGACTTATTTCGAGGATCGACCTATCCAATAAAAAAATAATAATCAAAATCGAACGACTGTAAAAAGTAATGCATGTTCATATTCAAAAAATGTATATACACAAATATACACCGGTGAAGGCGGGAGGGGCAGCCATCGGCGAACCTGCGCGCGACTTATACATATAGGTACATACGCGACGACCAATGGAGAACCACATTTTTATTTTCGGTTGAAAATTGAAATAGAATGTATATTCAGTTATTTAAAGCACTAACGGAGTTGTATCTCACCTGACGTGGGAGGCAAGAGTCCGGAAGGGCGAGAGTCGTCACTCAGCTGCTGAGGGTCATCACTCAGCTGTTGAGGGTCGTCACTCAGCTGTTGAGCGTCGTCACTCAGCTGTTGAGGGTCGTCAGCAGCGGCGCCGCTCTGCCGAATGAAAAGTAAGCTCGTTATACTTCCGTCATAAGCTAGCTTGAGCGAGTCGGAGTACAGTCACAAAAAGGGTGATTTACACGATAGGCAAATGAGAAATCTAAATAGGCTCGTGATTCCTCGACTACGTCTCAAGAAAGTCCGTTAGTCGTTTGTGGGAATGGGCATGACTTTCTATAATAGAATTCCACGAGCATCAATTCTTTGAACTATGTGCTCCGCCCATTGCCCCTTCAGCTCGCAACTCGATGAGTTACGTCGCTAACTTTGTTCTCCTCAGATCCAGCCAGCTCATGGACTCAGCAAGTTGACAAAAGTGCTTAAACGTTTGAGTTTGAAACAGAAACAGCAAATACATCAACATGTCATACCTGAAGATGTGTGCTCAAATGTTGCAAGTACGCATGTTCAAGAACAAATTCCTTGAAACAAAGTGTACATTGGTAGGGGGTACTTTCGCACTTGAATATATCTTGTGTTACCACTTGTGTAGAAACTGCTGCTTTTCTGTTTAGAGCTTTTAGAATAGCATCATCCTATAGTTGTGTTTCTAACTTTATGCTACTATCCGATGAGTATTCTTCATTAGAAGCAACAAACTCATCTTTGACACAGTCAGCATGATCATCTTCATGTATCACCTCCATGTCTTCATCAACCAACATTGACTCGTCATTTGCTTCAGTTTTCACTACATCTGCGTTGATAGTGTCTTCTGATTCATTCTGTGTGTCTTCTAGTATGTGTAAATCACAATGATCAGGTGCCAACATTGTCACTATCATATTACTTTTTAATTGGTGTCTTGTGCGGTTTATCTTTTTAATATGAAGTCTTGTTATCTGTGGACAAACAAGTTGACTATTGAGCGAGTTCTATTATAATCATCATCATCATCATCAACTACCCGTCAACGGCTCACAGCTGAGCGCAGGTCTCCTCTCAGAGAGAGTTATAGGCCATGGTCCCCCGCGCTGGCCGTGTTGGCTATGTCGTCATGCCGCTGTGATAATACCTTTAGTTTTCGCGGTGACGAACAAGCGAATGTACGCAACAAGTATACACTTGCTGACGACGCATCACACCTCTCACGACACCTCACATCGCAAACCTGGTCGCAGAATCGTCACTCGTCAATCGTCAGAATCGTCACACACGACACACTGCACACGCCACGTCGTGTGCAGTGTGTCGTGTGTGTCGTGACCGCTAGTCGTGTCGTGTCGTGGCTCGTGCACAAACGCTGTTACTGTTAAATGTTAATTATATTTACTTAAAACTGTCGTCCATATCATCGTATCCAGAAAATACATATCTGACTAATAACAGCAAGAAAAAGAAGAATAAAACAGTATCATAATTCATTTTCTGCAATCAAAAGATTAACTGACGATTAACTAAAGAACTAACTAAAAAAACTCTAATTTAACTAGCAATGTATGGGAAATCAACATTTCCTCATTTCATTTTCATGTGCACAGACTAAGATTTGAAAGCCTTTTGCCACATTTAAAACTGACGTCAAAGATTACCTATCTCTGTGCTATCATCAATAACGACATAGTTTACGATTTAAATCAGTAATGTATATATATGTATGTATATTATATAGTCTTATGTATGTGTATTATATTTATTTGTATATAGTGTAAGTACTAAAATGTTATTATTATTATTATATTATATGGTTTAGTTCATTTACCTATTAGTATTTAGGTATATTATATACACCACCTCCCACTATTCTTTCTATTCTATTTCTTCTATTTCTTCATTTTCTCCCTAGCGTTAAGGTTGTCTGGAAGAGATCGCTATTTAGCGATAAGACAGCCTTTTTGTACCTACATTTTAAGTTTTCTTTTTTGTAACCTGTAATTCATCTGTGTTTTGTATTGCAATAAAGTATATACATACAAACATACATTTTTTGAAAAAAAAAAAAAGTTTATTTCTTAAGATAAAACTGTGTTGCAGCACATGAGATATTATGTATTATTTATTTTTATTAAAGTGTTAACCTACACTTAAGGAAATATCAGAATAAATTTTATAAACACATATCAAAAATTCCGAAGCCAGCGTGGCTATAGACCGTGGCTATAGTGTAAGTGGCTAACACACTCGGGCGCGATTCCCAAGAGATGTGGGTTCGAATCCCGCTGGCTTCGGAATTTTTGATATGTGTTTATAAAATTTATTCTGATATTTCCTTAAGTGTAGGTTAACACTTTAATAAAAATAAATAGTAAAAAGCAATGTGGCATCTCTAGTTCCTAACGAGCTCCATTGTAATATGGGGTCTTGGAAAGTAGATCAATAACTGTAACGTGTTGCTACTAGATGTCGCTAGCAGTTGCTTAAACTGAAAAAAGTAGATACATATCACTTATTTCGATGCTGACGGGTAGTTCGACCGTGGCTATAGTGTAAGTGGCTAACACACTCGGGCGCGATTCCCAAGAGATGTGGGTTCGAATCCCGCTGGCTTCGGAATTTTTGATATGTGTTTATAAAATTTATTCTGATATTTCCTTAAGTGTAGGTTAACACTTTAATAAAAATAAATAGTAAAAAGCAATGTGGCATCTCTAGTTCCTAACGAGCTCCATTGTAATATGGGGTCTTGGAAAGTAGATCAATAACTGTAACGTGTTGCTACTAGATGTCGCTAGCAGTTGCTTAAACTGAAAAAAGTAGATACATATCACTTATTTCGATGCTGACGGGTAGTTCGACCGTGGCTATAGTGTAAGTGGCTAACACACTCGGGCGCGATTCCCAAGAGATGTGGGTTCGAATCCCGCTGGCTTCGGAATTTTTGATATGTGTTTATAAAATTTATTCTGATATTTCCTTAAGTGTAGGTTAACACTTTAATAAAAATAAATAGTAAAAAGCAATGTGGCATCTCTAGTTCCTAACGAGCTCCATTGTAATATGGGGTCTTGGAAAGTAGATCAATAACTGTAACGTGTTGCTACTAGATGTCGCTAGCAGTTGCTTAAACTGAAAAAAGTAGATACATATCACTTATTTCGATGCTGACGGGTAGTTCGACCGTGGCTATAGTGTAAGTGGCTAACACACTCGGGCGCGATTCCCAAGAGATGTGGGTTCGAATCCCGCTGGCTTCGGAATTTTTGATATGTGTTTATAAAATTTATTCTATTATGTATTAAGCACTCACTAGTTCATGTTGTTGAACCAAGTCCATCAGCAGCCCTCGGGCTCTCAAGCTCTTGTCTCTAAATCTGCTAAAGTTGATCAAGCTCTGAGCGCAATGCACACAAAGTGTCTGTTTCAGGTTTCCCAGGTCACACGGCTGAAACAACATATTGTATGTAAATAAAGAATTGGGTAACTGACTGCTGTGAAAATGTTAATATTTCATTAATAAATAATAATTGAAATCAAAAATGTAACATGTAAGAATAACATTTATAAAAACAGAAATAAATTGGTCCACAAACAAATAAGTTATAAGCTGTTTTACTGCCACTGTATCTGTCTCTTTCTAAAACGAAATTTATATTTTAATTTAATAACGAAATGAAAGGAGTGGAGATGTGTGATTTCACACTTCTGTAGCACCCTATCTTACAGGAAACTTTAAAGCTTAAGTTTCCAAGACTAGTAAAGATATTTAAAAAAGAAAAATTGGAATTGTATTTTAACACATATTTAAAAACTAGCTGACCGCGAACTTCGTACCACCAACAATAATATTTAGTGGTTGGTCACCCTTATCATTTAGGCGTATGAAAATAGATGTTGGCAGATTCTCAGAGACCTACCCTATACTACATGCACACAAAATTTCATAAAAATAGGTCCAGCCATTTCGGAGGAGTTTGGTAACATACACCGCGACATGACAATTTTATATATTAGATTTCAGTTGCCCAATTGGGCATTTGATGTGTTTGTTTGTAGGTTTGTTCATCAATCACGCAGCAATCGAGCAACACATGTTAATGACTGGAATGGGGCTACTTTCTGTCTGCCCATCTAAACATGAATTGAATTGTAGTATTTTTCTTTTTTTTTGGAACTTCCCCTCATTGTGGAAATATTTTATTTTATCCTAACAAAGTTGCATGGGTTAAATCGGCTTGGCATCCAGTTGCCCACAAGATACTATATAAACTTATTACAATGTAATAGCTTCATAATACTATTGTAAAATGATTATTTTGAAAAGAGCAACTGCTAAGTTTCTTGCCGGCTCTTCTCAGCAGAATCCGCTTGACGTGTCATAAGAGCCACAGGTAGGCCTACGTGAAAAATAAATAATTTTGAATTTGAATTTGAATGTAATTTTTTTCATAGTTGTACTTAGGTTTCTTTTAAAAATGAATATAAGTCAAGCTGAACTACACTACAAATAAATGGAAAGCTTGTGTTCGGAGTGCGTGTGACAATAGTGCAACAGGTGGGGATTGAACTGACAACCTTTCAGTTTCAGTCTGCACATTTAACTGTTGGGCCATTAAGGCTTAAATTGAAGTCCTGAATCCTGCACAGGGTGTTCCTAAGACCAACACCACACAGACAGAAAAGCAGGGCAAAAGCTAGTTGATGATAAATTAACAACTTGACGACCTCTCTGGCACATTGGTGAGCTGATCACCCACCTGGCGTCAGAAGGCGTCCCCTCCACAAATTCAATATAACTAGAAAGTTTTGGGTTCAATTCCTGCCGGCTCAATTTGGGAATTTATTATTTCTGATTTGTCCCTGATCTGGTCTGGTGGGAGGCTTTGATCGTGGCTAGTTACCACCCTTCCGTCAAGGATATGCTACCAAGTGATTTAGCGCTCCTTCACAATGGTATGTACAAACAGATTAGGGGTTGAATGTTCACTGCCATACCCCTTCGTTAGCCTGCTAAAATTTTAGACTGCATTGTCACTTAACGTCAGGTGAGAAGGCAGTCATGTACTATCAATCTTAGACTGCATTGTCACTTAACGTCAGGTGAGATTGCAGTCATGTACTACCTTGTCATCAAATAATAAAAAAGCTTACAGGATTTCCAGTTAAGTGTTGATATGCTTCTTCAAAGTTGTATTTGCTCATTAGATACAGCTTGCTGTCTGTCTCCAGGCAGATCATGCAGACCTGTAAAGATAATATATTCTACTAATTCATCATCATCAGCATCCCATCAACAGCCAACAACTGAGCGCAGGCCTCCTCTCCGAGAAGGGTTATAGGCCAAAGTCCACAACACTGGCTTTTAATAACCCTACGAAAAACTATTCAAGATTGGTTAAACATGTTTAGAATAATTATTTAAAAGTATGTTGACTACATACTAACAACATAACAACATATATTAATGCATATAATTACCTTGCAACTTAAACCCTAGCAAAGTTACCTACACCGTTGACGGAATCGCACCAGCACGAATTTGCCTTGAGCCACTTTCCGTTTCATACATGTCATCGCTCAGGAAATGCTGCGAGCAGACCACAGCAGGGTCTGGGAGGGGAGTGTCTTGTCTGCCGAGGGCTCTGAGCCAGGCAGCACGGAGATGCGAGTCACTGGGGAACCTGCAGATTACACCAGTTCAACATTGAGTTGTAATGATGAGAGTGTGAATGTGTGTGTGTGTGACACACAAAGATCTCTCATTTCTGCCCAGAGGGGACCTATCTACCTGTAAACACCTTTGGTTCTTATTGTGGGCTGTGGGTGAGAGTTCTAGGAATGAATACTAATTTTGAAGTAATTTCACAACTGTGGCTAGCTCCAAGAGACAAGCTATCTGAGCTGAAGATATTAGTTCTATACATACACACACATATAGTGCATTGTAGATAGTACATTTACTTCTTTGACATTTTTCTCCAGACAAGGGTGGCCTGGAAGAGAATGCTTTTGCAATAAGACACCTTGTATTTATTGCCTCTTTCTTGTGTATCAACCTATATTACATGTTGTGCAATAAAGAATTTTCGACCAAGCGAAGCGAAAGTCTCTGAGTTTACTAGAGCGATTTGCACTTGTCCGTCCGTCCGTCTGTCACAGCCTTATAACTTCTGAATTACTGAACGTAATTACTTCAATTTTAGATATGATATGTAAACCGATGGCTTCCAGCCAAAAATGGCTTAAAAAGTTATAAAAATCTTTATTTCAGGGGGGCTCCCATACGAAATGGGGGGCTTTCAAAGTGGAGATTGTATTCGAGGCTAGATTTCTAAAACCACTTTGTTTTAAAACTTGAAACTTACACATAATTTGAGTTATATTCTGTACTTGAACAACAAATACTAAGATTAGATAAATATTATAAAGAAACGAAATTATTTGAGTTTTAATGGGCATCAATGTTTTTAACAAAACTTCACTATACTGTTACTAGATGGCGCTGTCTTTAATATTGTAAATATGCATCCCATCCACGAAAGCAGATGACGATTGACGTCATCAGATCAGTGATGCCAACTTGGCAACTTTATAGCTAGATCTAGCTATTTTTTGGTGACAGACAGCTACAATTTAATGAAACTTGTAGCTAAACTTTTTAGCTACTTTTTCTAGCAACTTTTCATCTATCGAGATTCGTATAGTAGAGTAGTAGATCTATGGTATGGTCATAGATGCTATGATATATACGTTGGTTGCGAATTCTCAATTCCGTTTCCTGCTATGCTACAAGTTACAACCAAAGAATACAGTGTAATAAACTATATAATATTCGAAATCAGTGCAAGATACTAAACCCCAGCCATGGACATTGAATAAAACCCTTAATTAAAAATTAATCAATTAAAGAGGAAGATATTTAATTGATTAATTTTTAATTTATTTTTTTATTCAATGACGTACACCGGTACACAAGACATTTTTAACTCTCTTGTTAGATGAATATACAAATCATCGTAGTCGCAAATCCTAGTTCCATGATACAAATGATTGTCAGAAATTAACATTTTATTGTAACCTACATAACTACTGTAACATTTTGATAATCTAGCAACTTTTTGGGGTAAAACTGGCAATCTAGCAACATTTTGAAAAATGTCTAGCAACTGTGTAAAGCTAGCAGTTGGCAACACTGCATCAGATTCGGCGCGTTTTAATTACAATATAGTTAAAAGTTAAAACTACCTTATGGGAATTATGGGATACCGCGAGGTCTCAGTTCGGGGCGAACCACTAGTCTATTCTATTCTATCCTACAGTGCACAGGTGTGTGCGTGGTGCACACAGGTGCACTCTCTATTCCCTGACTCTCATGGCCAGACGGAACGCCGATCCGACATGACCAGAGACATCAGGCGCAGCGGCTTTACGTGCTCTCCGCAGCACGGGGTGACGAACCGCCAAATTCCCAACTCCGGCCTGACATACGCAGTTGAATATGTTGACATTGTTAACCATTCGACAAAAGTTAGTAGTGCCTACGACGACATCGTCAAGCTTGTGGGCAAGACAAGCGGTGGACGAAATGAAAGAGCTCGCATGTATACAATGATCCTCTTTTCAAACAATTATAAATCATTGGGTCTACTAAGGTACTCACTCGTGGAGCGTGACCGCCGCGGATCCCGACTCCCGAGACTGTTTCCGCAGTGGCTTTGCAAAAGGGCGCGTAGCACCGCATGTTGATTGTTTAATATTAATAAGAAAATTAATAAAATCCAAGAGAACACTGGATTATTGGATATTATTATAATAACTTTGATTTTTAAGTTTCATAGACATCATAGTATCCTCTAATCGTAATCTGTGCATCATAGGTTGTATCACAGAGTATATTATAAATTATAATCACAGATCACTATCGCCGATCGCGTAGCACAGACGAACAACAAGATATAAATATCGAGATAAATATATTTAATAAATAGTCTATGACACAACAATAGTAAATAGTACTCTGTGAACAAGATTGAAGATCGCGTAGATCCAAAGACTACAGTCACAAAGTACATCTCCGTGTATGTTATTATATTCTTTGTTTTACAACAGATCAAAGTTTGATCTGATAGTCCGTCGCCTGAGGTAGTAAGGTCCTCGGGCCGGGAGGCACACTTTGTTCCTTGTGTGCCTCAGATAGAGTGATGATTGAGAACTCTGTGTATGAGAGGAGGGTCTGTCTCGACAGGCGCCGCTGGCTGGGTTGCGTGAACGTGATATGGTCCCGTTGCCCAGTCACCAGGCGATGAGAAGGAACACCGTGGGGTTTTAGTCGGTTGGAGTCCGACATAACTGTCGCGTCACCCCGGGCGCGGTGGTATCCATGATGGATTTCCCCACGTATAAAAAAAAAACTTGATCATCAAACTACCACAGAATACACTCTCAAGGAGGCTCCATGACAAGGATAGTTTTCACTAGCGCCATCTACGATCGTCCCATGACATCTCTTTGAAGGCGGGAGATTCAAATGTGGCATTAATCTACCTAATAAGCAAACTATAATTGGACTACGCAAGCACTGTCCCCAATATACTGTGCCAGACGTGGGTGGCACTATATTGAATACTAGCTGATGCCCGCGACTTCGTCCGCGTGGATTGAATTTTTAACATCCTTTTTTTTTTATACGTGGGGAAATCCATCATGGATACCACCGCGCCCGGGGTGACGCGACAGTTATGTCGGACTCCAACCGACTAAAACCCCACGGTGTTCCTTCTCATCGCCTGGTGACTGGGCAACGGGACCATATCACGTTCACGCAACCCAGCCAGCGGCGCCTGTCGAGACAGACCCTCCTCTCATACACAGAGTTCTCAATCATCACTCTATCTGAGGCACACAAGGAACAAAGTGTGCCTCCCGGCCCGAGGACCTTACTACCTCAGGCGACGGACTCCTCATATCCATCGCCTGGAGGGCCAGATCAAGGCGGCAGGCGGCGATCGTGAGAGGTACGCCTGCGCCCGACTCTTCTGCGACGGATTGGATGACAGTCCGCATCATCCTCCCTCATCCGCTCAGCCATCTCCTTCTGCGACATAACGTCCTCGCAGAAGGACTTCACTGCCTTCCAAGACCTGTCACTGTCCACCATGGCTTTGACCACGGCTGGCAGGGAGAGGTCGTGCCCCACTATCGTCACGAGCGTCTCGCGCATTTCTGCCCACGCTGGGCATTCTGCCAGAGTATGGTGCGCCGTGTCCACGGCACTGCCACACTCATGGCACTCCTCAGTGGGTTCTCTACCTGCAATCTTGCACAGGTACCTACCGAAGCAACCGTGCCCCGAGAGGACCTGTACAAGATGGAAGGTGAGTACTCCGTGACCCCTCTCCACCCAATTTTGGAGAACGGGACGAGTGGCTGCCACTGTCAAGTGACCTGCGTCAGGTGACTCGAGCCTCTCCCACCATTGGTGGAGGAGTTCGGCTTGCGCAGTTCGCCGCCACCCAGCGATTTCAGTAGAGGTAGGATGTTCACCCCGTAATCGGGCATCCACCCTACGCTGGTGCATGTGTGCCAGCACCTCCGCATCCAGGTCCCATGGAGGAGTTCCAGCCAAAGCGCAAGCTGCCTCGCAGAAAATGGTGCGATATCCCCTTATTGCTCTTACCGCCATGATCCGTTGCGGTCTTCGCAGCAGGATTCGATTGCGGGTGTTCAGAGCTTCCGCCCATATAGGTGCTCCGTATAGAGCCATTGACCGCACCACCCCTGTGTACAGGCGGCGACAGCCAACACTTGTCCCACCCACATTTGGGAGTAGTCGTCCTAGCGCACCGGCAGTGCCAACGAGTTTGGGAGCCAAGCGCCGGAGATGCTCCTCAAATTTCCACCGACTGTCGAGAACGAGTCCTAGGTACTTCATCGTTGACTCAACAGCGATGGAAACTCCGCTTATCACGAGGTCCTCTGTAGCTGTAGGTGCCCTTCTTGGCCCATTAAAGCAAAGAGCCTCAGATTTATTGAGGGCAACCTTAAGTCCCAGCCGTCGGATCCGCGCTACGATTTGGGCTACTCCTGCCGTCGCTAAGATGCGCGCCTCCCTGAAGCTGCCACCGCAAGCCGTCACTAGGGTATCGTCTGCATAGCATGTTACGTTGACCCCCCGCAGGTTGGTTCCTCGCAGCACCCAATCATAGCCGATGTTCCACAGGAGCGGACCGAGGACCGATCCTTGTGGAACACCACACGACACTTCTCTTCTCGTCCATTCCCCACCGTGCGTCGGGTAAACGACCGTGCGGTCTGAGAGGTAGGCCTCCACGATTCGCCTCAAGTATGCTGGCATCGCATGGAACCTCAATGCCTCCGTGATACAGCTCCATGGCAAGGTATTAAATGCGTTGGCAATGTCAAGAGACACCGCCAAGACTAATTCACCCCGGGACACTGCATCATCCACCAAAGCCCTCACCCGAGCAACCGCATCGATAGTGGACCTTCCCCGGCGGAAACCGAACTGATGCTCACTAAGATCCGGCCCTGTCTCCTCCAGGTGTCGGACGATGCGGGCGGCAACCACACGCTCAAACAGTTTACCCACCTCGTTTAACAAAACAATGGGCCGATAAGCGGATGGCTAGTCAGCCGGGCGTCCCTCCTTACGTAGTAGGACTAGTTTTTCCGCCTTCCAAAGACGTGGAAACTGACCCTGGTTTAAACAAGCATAAAACAGTCCCCGCAGCCGGGGTTCTAGTGGACCCAGAACAAGTGCCAGTGCTCGGCCGTGTATGCCATCAGGACCAGGAGCGGTATTCTTAGCTCGGAGCCGAATTATCGCAGCCCTCAACTCACCCTCGGTTACTTCAGGTGTTGCGAAATCGGAGATGTCCTCTTCACCTGAGGGCGTCGCCATACTTGGCGGTTCCTGTGCGAATCTGCGAGGAAACAGTGACTCCACCACCAGTTCCAGCTGCTGAGGCTGAAGAGTTTGTGTGAGGGGGGAGCCCAGGGGCGGAGCTTGCGCCTTACCATTTTATATGGCCGACCCCAAGGATCAGCGTTGAGGCTTTCTAACATCTCTTCCTCTGCCAATTTCTTCGCTGTCCCAATGGCCACCTGAAGCGACGTAACAGCTTCCCGATACAACGCATAGAGGCGCAGCTCCTCTGGTTCACTCCGAACTTGGCGGCGACGGCTTCGTTGGTAGCGGCGCCTCGCTGCTACGCACGATCTGCGCAACTGCGCTATCTCGACGGACCACCAATACACTGCACCTGCAAAGGGACCGACTCGAGGCATAGCTGTATCGCAGATCTGCGTCATGGCTACGCCGAACCACTCAGCCTCCCGTTCAACTTCCACAAGGCTCTCGGATGCTGTCACCCACGCCTGGACTAACGCCGCCTCGTGAAGAACTTCTCTGTTTAGTCGCTTCAGTGACCAGCGAGGTCTGCTGTTTCGCAGGGCCCGGATCGGGCTATTCGCAGATGATTGGCACGAAGAAACCTCAAATCGAATATATCAGTGATCCGAAAGCGTCTCCTCATCCGCTAGTACCTCCCAGCCTCGGATACGGCGCTCCAGGGCAACATCAAAAAGGTAACATCAACTATAGAGCCGCCCTGTTGTCGAACGCATGTGTAAGCCGTTCCTCGGTTTACGACCGTCGCGTCAGTCCCACTGAAATCACCCATTCCTCAAGCTCAAGACCGCGCGCGTCAGTTACCGGTGATTCCCACGTCACAGACTTGGCGTTAAAAGCACCAGCGACGAGTAATCGGTTCGAGCGATTCCGGCCTATTAGAGCTCCGAGGTCAGTTACCGGTGATCCCCACGTCACAGACTTGGCGTTAAAATCACCAGCGACGAGTAATCGGTTCGAGCGATTCCAGCCTATTAGAGCTCCGAGGTCAGTTACCGGTGATCCCCACGTCACAGACTTGGCGTTAAAATCACCAGCGACGAGTAATGGGTTCGAGCGATTCCGGCCTATTAGAGCTCCGAGGTCAGTTACCGGTGATCCCCACGTCACAGACTTGGCGTTAAAATCATCAGCGACGAGTAATCGGTTCGAGCGATTCCGGCCTATTAGAGCTCCGAGGTCAGTTACCGGTGATCCCCACGTCACAGACTTGGCGTTAAAATCACCAGCGACGAGTAATCGGTTCGAGCGATTCCGGCCTATTAGAGCTCCGAGGTCAGTTACCGGTGATCCCCACGTCACAGACTTGGCGTTAAAATCACCAGCGACGAGTAATCGGTTCGAGCGATTCCGGCCTATTAGAGCTCCGAGGTCAGTTACCGGTGATCCCCACGTCACAGACTTGGCGTTAAAATCACCAGCGACGAGTAATCGGTTCGAGCGATTCCGGCCTATTAGAGCTCCGAGGTCAGTTACCGGTGATCCCCACGTCACAGACTTGGCGTTAAAATCACCAGCGACGAGTAATGGGTTCGAGCGATTCCGGCCTATTAGAGCTCCGAGGTCAGTTACCGGTGATCCCCACGTCACAGACTTGGCGTTAAAATCACCAGCGACGAGTAATCGGTTCGAGCGATTCCGGCCTATTAGAGCTCCGAGCTCTAATAAAAATAGCTCAAATTCGGCTAGTGTGCGGTTAGGTGAGAAATAGACCTCTATAACTGTTATTACTCCCACCAATGCCGAGACATATCCCCGGCCCCTCACTACTCGTTCGAGTGCCGGAGATCCAGCAGTGATCCGGGTTGTGATAGCTACCAGGCTATCACGGTCTCCAGCCCAATCGTCACTCGAAGGAACATAATAAGGCTCTGAAACCACAGCCACGTGTATCAACCACTCCGCCATACTCTGGAACAAGAGGTCCTGAGCTCTTGCAGAATGGTTGATATTCGCCTGAAGAAACTTAAGCTCCATTATTTATCCAACGGCCATAGGAACCTCCTCAGCCCGAGTACTTGTGGACGGGCCAGCAGGCTGCGAGGAGACCCGGGGGCCATCGTCAGCTATGCCACTCTTCTTGCTTTTGATAGGTTTCTTGGGCTGCTTACAAGCTCCACTGTCACCCCGATGGCCCGCTGGTCTGCCAGCCGCCGCACATACGGTGCAGTGAGGTGTGGCCAAACACCCCTTCGCTTTATGGCCAATCTGTCCGCAGCGATAGCAAGTATCGCTGCGGTCGACCTCGGCAGTATATTTAGCCCTCAAGTGCCCTCTTTCAAGGCAGCGGAAGCACCGCTTAGGCCTCTCATGCCAGCCTACCATAAGCCTCCCACCATCCACCACCTTTTTAGCAGCAGTGACTGGGCAACGCAGCCACACCGTTCCAAGGCCTGAGAAATTATGGGTTACCTCTCCGGCACGCACTTGTTCCACGGCACAACCTCCAATACGTGCCACAGCAGCCACTACGTCACCGCTGGTAACGGAATCGTCAAGGCCTGAAATGCGCATATCTACACACTTGGTAGGCCTGGAGACTCGCATAATTTCTTCGCCAATAACCTCCCTTAACTTCTGGGCGAGGGAATCCGCCTTCTCACCACCAGTAGCTCCCGCGAACTCCAGTATTCGACCTCCTGTTGCAGCTACCTTAAACTTCACAGCGGTAATGCCAAGGTCAGAAAGGGAGATTCTATCTTTGGCCATCTGGAGCACTTTGGCGTATGTAGCCCCTTTCTCCTCAGCTTCAGGCTGCAGCGTTATAACCACTGCTGCAGAACGAGGAGGGCGGAGTCGCTGTGCTTTCCCCGTAGGCTGTTGCGGCGGCTCTGACTGTTGCTGCCCTTGCTGTCGTGGTTGAAGCTTTGACTGTGCTTGTGTTCTGTTCCGCTTCCTCTTCTTTTTTCCCTCCACTTTCTTCCTTTGATCTTCGTTGGGAGCAGAAGGTGGAGTAGGCTGCGTCTCATCTTCTGTTGTCGGACGCTTTTCTTCGGCGGACCGGCTTGGGCCCGGAGCTTGCTTAGGCGCGGGGTTCATGTTTACCGTACCCTTGGCTGGTGCCTTCCTTTTATCTGCCGCTAGAGGGGGACGGAGTTGCTTCTCCGGGAGAAGCCTATCCTCGAAGGAGGCCAGGCGGGCATTCAACATTTCTCCGACCTGGACCATCACCGTACGGCATATCTCCTCCATTGAAGAAGCAACTGAACTGACATCTTTACGTCCCTTTGCTCCCTTGCCTCTTAGAGGCTGCGGTTCAGGAGGCAATCTCTCGGTCTCTTCCGGGGGAGACGGTGCGGAACCCTGCTTCCTCACATTCCCCATGTCGTTTATCATAATGGCCATTTCCTTACGGAGGCTGACCATTTCAGCTTGCAGGCGTGCGTTATCGGCCTGTAGCTGGCGCGTCTCATCCGAAATAGTGCGCAAGCTGAGGACTTCCACAGCCTCTTTAATAGAGGCCGCAGCATCCTTTAGCGCGCGCACAAATGTGCCTTTTAGATGGCCAGATTTAGTAACCACTTTTAAAATGTTTTGAACGTTTTCTTCCACCTGTTTTTTAATTTGGTCTACGTTCTTGCCATCTAATGGGCCAGTCTCCGACTCGGCCGATGACTTGGATGCAATCAGACACTTTCTTGCTTCCCGCTTATATTGAGCCACGAGGGAGTCCCTAAGCAGCTCCTCCTCCGCCTGATTAGCGGCTTCCTCGCGCTTTTTTCGGGCTAAGACCGCCCTGGCATTGCCAATCCCTGAGCATTTTCCCGTTGTAGGGGGACGCCGCCTACTTCTCGTCTCTAGTGACTTGGACATTTCCTCATCCGTCGTCACTGAACCACCTTCATCAAGGCGTGGCCTTTTCACGCCTTGACTCTCACACTGGCGGTAAGGATCGGATGCAGCCGCAGAGGACTCCGAGCCTGACCTGACTTTTCTCTCTATATTCATGAGGCCGCAGTCCAAACCTGACAGCGCCTCTCCACACGGTCCCGCGGACCCCATCTCTCCTCCTTCTTCCATCCTCGCATCATCCAAACATTCCCCTTGCACATTTCCATCTTCTTCCCTACTCATTCCATCCCCACCTACCCCCATATAGCGTCGGTTGCCAGCCCTCCCGTATACGACTGGGCCGATGCGCTGGCTGTCCGGCGCACCAAGGGATTCTCCACCGGCGATGCCAGCGGGACCCTCCCGGGTAGTTATACAACGGCGCTTTTTCCATGTTGTCTTGTTTGTTGTGGGGCGCCCTAGCGACTGAACACCTATCAGCCACGCATCCCATCGGCGGGCGCCAGACCTTGGGATTAGGGAGCGTTCCCGCTCTCTTCGGTTATTTTTAACGAGGTTTTCTTCCTCACTAACGGCGTTTCCGCCCCATCCCTCGAGGCATCACACCCCAGTTCCATCAGCTGTGCCCTCTACTGTTTAGAGGGACACGCTGAGGAACCCCCTCCTGCCAGGTCAATTAGCCATGGCTAACAATACCCCATATAGAGAAATTATCAACCAAGTTACCGGAGTGCACCGGCCCAAATGTTGCTCTTCCCCCGGACTTATCCGAAAGGAACCGCAGCACTCAGGCACACGGGGGGGTTACCTGGCTGGCACTCCGATCACGTAGATCCATAGCTTTCACGTCGAAATCACGTCGATCCATAGCTTTGTTGCAGTGTGATTGAAGGACAAACAAACACATTTTCGCATTTATAATATGTATTATTATGGAATAATTAATACTACGATAATAAAGGCAATATTTTAGAACACAAAAGTTACTATTGTACTATTACATCTATACATATGTAAGTTACTATTGTACTATTTATATAATACGAAGGTTAGATATCTTTGGGGACTTTTTTGTAAAAAACTATGAGTACTTTAATGATGTAGTATATTTATGTATTACTTAATTATCAATAGTTTTCTCAGCTCACGCCAAATAATGCATTTTATAGGCAAACTTTTGCTACTTTGGGTTATATTATTGCAATTTTCTTAAGGATCTAATTTTTAGAAAATAAATTATAGCCTACTAGCTGATGCCCGCGACTTCGACCGCGTGGATTTAGTTTTTAAAGTTCCTCGGGAACTCTTTCATTTTCCGGGATAAAAAGTAGCCTATGTCACTCTCCAGGTCCTTAAATATATACGTACTTATGCAAAAAATCACGTCGATCCGTAGCTCTGTTGCGGCGTGATTGAAGGACAAACCAACAAACACACTTTCGCATTTATAATATTAGTATGATGTCATGTCGGTCCAGTAGTTACAGAGCCTATTCGGTACAAACCAACAAAAATATTTCCTCTTTAAAATACTTTTTACTTAGTAAAGATTATAGTGACGTCTTTAGAGACTTATACTTAACCATTTTCAATTCGAAAAAAAGGGTTTTTTTTTTTAAATACAAAAAATGTAAACAACACAACACTGAAGTACGCGCCGCATGCAGGCGACGAAAGGGCGGGAGGTGGTGCGGCGTTCCCACGAGGCGAATTTTGTTGAATGGCGCCCTAGCCGTCTCTGTCTCCTGTATTACAAGAGATACCAACTTCCGTCGACGGTGTTCCCGCTTAATTACAACATGGTGTTATTCAAGGGGGGAACCAACAATTCCTGAAAACCCGGCAACGCATTGGTGGTGCCTCTGGTGCTACAGATGTTCATGGGCGGCGATAATCACATAACACCTGCCTGACCTGACTGCTTGGTGACCCGCCTGCTCGTTTGCTCGCTATTCATATTAAAAAAAAAGATAGAGACGGCTATGCCTATGCATTCGCATAAAAGGATATAGTTACTAAAATAAAATCGACTGTGACAGACGGACGGACGGAGAAAGTCGCACCATAAGGGTTCTATTTTTACCATTTTGGTACGGAACCCTGACAAAACACACGAGTCTTGTCTCCATGAAACAAAAGTCAATATCGCAAATACGAATAGCTCTGCACTTTAAAATATATATTTTCAAGTGCAAGTATTATAAATAAAACTTAAATCTGCCCAGACATAGTTGACCCCCTGGCAACGCAGACTACTATGTGGCAGGTATACCTACTCCTGTATGTAATGTTAAGGACTTGTTAGCGAAAACTGAAACCAGGGATTCAGAAGTTCGATCTGTACCCTCGTCGGTAACAGGGGGACAGATCGAACTTGTTATTCCTATCCGTTCCCCCGAGGGGCCGGGCCAGGGGGACAGACAGAAGCGCATGATACTGAGTTGAGTTTCAGCGCTGGAACTTGGCAGTTTTCATCGACCTTATCATGACTTTGGCAATGTTTTTTTATTAATTACAACATGGAATCGACTATGTAATCTATTTCAATTTTATTTAAATTGAAAAACAACAAATGTATATTCAAACTTCCATTACCGCGCGATTAGCTGCTTATCGCAAGTTCAAAGCACTCCGTGACTCGGTCAGAGCACAAACCGCCGCTCGCAGAGGCATCAGTGTCACAGATCGCAGAGCGCTGTGACCGCATTGTGCGCGATACATTGCGTGCTCTAAACTACAACATCGGTGACCCACCATTTTCAAGATAAGTGATATTTGTAATTTCGTTAGGCATAAGTGTAACCTCTTTACAAAGTTCTCGCTAGCAGGTCCCTCACACGTCTCCTTCATTTCGCGGTAGGCCTGAACATGTATCGACTAAGTACCTGCTGCTGTTTCGTGGAGGAAAACAAATAATAACACTTTTGTTAATACATTATTGTGTTTAATATAGAATTATATCCTCTTAACAATACTATTACACAATATTAGGTATTTAATGTATCAACTTAGTTAATATTTTAGTAGTTAAATTTAGATATTCGTTATTTATAATAGAAAATGTTAACATATTAATAACGTTTTTGTAAAAACAGAAAATAAATCGGTCCAAACACAAATAAGTTATAGAGCATTAAAGTTTCCTGTTAGACAGAGAGAGCGCTACTGAGTCCATAGAAAATTTTGTTTTAGAAAGAGACAGATACAGTCACAAAAAATAGCTTATAATTCCTAGACTAGTAGAGATATTTAAAAAAAATCGCCCAAGTGCGAGTCGGACCTCGCTCTTTTAGGGTTCCGTTAAAAAAAAAATTAAAATATTTTCATGTACCCATGGAAATATTTTAATTTATTTTTTTTAATTTAATTTAATTTTTATTATTTGTTGTTATAACGGCAATAGAAATACATAATTAGTGAAAATTTCATCTGTCTATCTATTACGGTTCACGAGATACAGCCCGCTGACAGACGGACGGACGGACGGACGGACGGACGGACGGACGGACAGCGTAGGCTTAGTAATAGGGTCCCGTTGGTACCCTTTGGGTACGGAACCCTAAAAAGAGAAATAGTGTTACAATATTTAAAAACGTTACATAAATAAAAAAATATCAGTCAAATAACTAATTACTTAAATTATACAGATAAATAAGCATATTTGACACCCTAATAATACCTACTTAATACGATTTCACACATTGACATATTCACTAACACAGATTTAGGATTGCTAGTCGTTAGATACCTACCGCACTTCCTGAACACAAAGCGTCAAAATGGAAACGACAAACAATGGAGGGTGCCCATGGTACGCCAGTTCAGGCGTACTATGTATTGCCACAATTTACTTGTAGCCGACGGTATCTAGTAGGTGCGAAGCGACTTCCAATCCTAAACAAAAGTATGATCACAAATTGCTTACAAAATGGTAATATACAAATGTCAATTTTCACCTTTTCAGCCCAACAGATAAAGGTGAGGATTGAAAGGTCGCAGGTTCGCTCCTCACCCGAAACAATATAGTCGCACCTGCCTACTCCTAGCGCAAGAAGAGGACACTAGTAGTCAAGTTCAGCTCGGTTGATAATCTTTTAAATAAAATAATTATTAATTCAATCGATACATGACGACCAAAACTGACATTATTATTATGCCTGTTTTCACCAAACATACCTAAATCATCCCCTAAGTAGGAGTCTCTTTACATAGATGGCCTCTAAATACAATCTTAGGTCATAACATCCGTCCCAATGACCTTTTAGGTGTCCCATACAGGTTCGTGATAACTAAGTTGACAGAAATCATCACCTAACTCAACATATGTAGGTAGCCCGTAAAGGTTAGGGAACGTTAGTGAAACATTGAATTTATTAATAATAAAGAGTGAAAGCATCATCTATCAACACGAACAGAAAATGAAGTAATTAATAGTTTATTGATGTTTTATATTTAACTAAATAGAATAGAATAGAATAGAAATGTTTTTTATTCAAATAAACTTTTTTAAAAGTGCTTTCGAATCGTCGATGAGTCTACCACCGCACCCCGATTCAGAACCTTACGATAACATAATTATCGATCGATTCGGTTTGCTATCGTACGATAAGATGAATTTTCAATTCAGAGTACTCGTATCGACAGAGAAGTTGTCGAAATCGAAACCGAATCGAACCGACGTAGATATCGTTCGATATCTTCTATCAAACGCTATTCACAACAACCTTATCGAATAAGATTTTCCGAACGTCCGATAATTTTAGTTGGTAACTTATCGAAAGCTACAGGGCATCCGGTATCCTTTTGTTTACGTACTGTGTTTACTGGTTTTTCGTATAAAATGATTATGATGGATGATTTTGGTATTTAAATGTTTACTTACCATATTGTACGTATTTTAACATTAAAATAACATATTATGTACACCACAACAAAATAAAATAAGAACCCAGAGGGATGAAACATGACCTTAGCGCCATCTATCGAAGAGGCTGAAAATTGGCCGTCAATAATTTAACAAGTTATCATTTTAAATAATTACTTCAATGACCTTCGAAAATGATTAAAATCTATTTATTTAGTGTTTTCATGAATTTATTATCAAGTGAAATTTTGGTAAAACAACAAACTTCGTAAATCCACATGTAATTTAATGTAACTTGTCGATACCGATAACGAAGCCGATTCCGTAGTCGACATCGAATCGAATTCTCTAACCGAACGTTCTGAATCGCACGACAAAAAATTTTCGATACGAGATCGATATCTAATCGTATCGAAACGGGAAGTTATCGAAATGTTCTGAATCGGGGTGCTGGTTCGGAATGCCGTTCCTGCCGAGAAGAACCAGCAAGAAACTCGGCAGTTGCTCTTTTCAAAATAAGTTTACATTCAATAGAATAGTTAAACAGTTCAATTACCTCCTGCATTCAATTACCACCAAATAATAATTTTAATTGAATAATATGTACCTATATAATAATCGGCTTAAGTACCCACAAACCGCCGCTTGCGACGCGCCGTACCTAATGCGGGTGTAGGTATCGGCGTCCGTTGTTCGCGATACATTGCGTGCTCAAAATATACAATATTGGTAACCAACATTTCCGAGATGAGTTGCATTTGTAATTGCGTTCAAGGCATTAAGTAAGGCCTAACATCCTGTATTCCACAAAAGACTCTGACTTATATGCCTATTGACATTTTTAATGTTAACTGATGCAATACTTTGGTGCAGAAGCATGTTGAGTGTGTTGGAATGAATGTCCGGAGCAACGACCCCACTGTCGAAGGCCGTGTGGGGTCCCGCGTCACGACGCGTCGATGTCTCGACTGAACGTCTAGTGCTCCGAGGACGAGTAGAGGGCGCGAGGGCGCGCGGCAGATCGGCCGAGAGATGGACGGCCGAGTGCGGGCTGCGGCGGGTGTTGCCTTACATGAGTGCGCGAGGGAGGCAGCGTTAGAGGGAGACGCGCAGTGCGACGCCGGGCCGTAGCTGCCGCCGGAACAGTGATATGGGCCCGACGTGTGTACAACTGTGATCCGAACTTCTCATTGATGAGTGGACCGTAGTGAGTGCATGGGTAGCGTCAGCCAGACCGGGAACGTACTAAAGACAATGTCATTACGTTGAAGTTCGCTTTTTAGAGTTAGGATTTCTCTTGTCACCAGTGTGAGTTCTCGTGTGAATTATTAAAGTACTCTTCTGTGAACATTTATACTTGCAAAGCTCACAAGCATAAGGCTTGTCGCCAGTGTGAGTTCTCATGTGTTTTACTAAGTCACTCTTTTGTGAACATTTATACTTACATAGCTCACAAGCATAAGGCTTGTGGCCAGTGTGAGTTCTCGTGTGAATTATTAAAGTACTCTTCTGTGAACATTTATACTTGCAAAGCTCACAAGCATAAGGCTTGTCACCAGTGTGAGTTCTCATGTGTTTTACTAAGTCACTCTTTTGTGAACATTTATACTTACATGGCTCACAAGCGAAAGGCTTGTCGCTAGTGTGAGTTCTCATGTGTTTTACTAAGTCACTCTTTTGTGAACATTTATACTTGCATAGCTCACAAGCATAAGGCTTGTCGCCAGTGTGAGTTCTCATGTGTCTTATTAAATGACCCTTTTGTGAAAATTTATACTTACATAGCTCACAAGCATAAGGCTTGTCGCCCGTATGAGTTCTCATGTGTCTAACTAAATTACCCTTTTGTGAACATTTATACTTGCATAGCTTACAAATATAAGGCTTGTCGCCAGTGTGAACGTGCATATGCCTCATCAAAGCACTTTCATTTTTACATTTGTATTGGCAAACCTTGCAATCCAACTGCATCACTTCAGAATGAGTTTTTATGTGATTTATCAAGAAACGTTTTTGTTTGAACATTTTTGGGCAAACATCACAGGAAAACAATTTCCTCTCAACATTCGCTGGTGAACTATTATACCGTACATTAATGTCATTATTTGAACAAAATGTTATACTTTGTAAACTTGATAAGTTAGGGTTATTCAGTGTCGTAGGAACTTTATTCTGACTAGTCGCCTGACAGCTGACATCGTCCGCGGCAATACCACTCGCAGGCACGTCTTGTTCGTCGTGTGAGTCGTCTTCTTCAGCTGGAGGCACTTTCGTTTCGTTATTCGTCGCACGGCTCGCGGGCAGAGCGACTGCAACGAAACATTATTAATTATATTTCTTATGGCTTTGCTTGATAATATATGATAAACGAGTAGTTGGGACGGAATGAAAGGAACTCTGGCTTGCACGAGTGGACTTTTCTACAGCTCTTTATCAGATTTCACCAGACGGACGGTAATTTTCTACAGAAGTATGTAAAGTAAGCTGTAAGTAAATATATAAAAGGAAAGGTGACTGACTGACTGACTGACTGATCTATCAACGCACAGCTCAAACCTCTGGACGGTCAAGACTTGTCCCCTTCATACAGAACTCTTCAGAACAGGCATTGGACTCGAAGCTCTTATAGTTTTTGGGTAAACCACACTGAAAGTTTTCACCACAGAACACGAAAAATAAGGAGAAATGTTATGAAGCGCCGTTTGCACGGGTACCAATGTCGCCAGTTACTCACACAACTGCAATTCACTACATTCACAGCATAATCTCAACAGTACACGCACACATGAATTGCAAGCCTTTGATAGGTTACAAACACTATCAACAAAAGCGTATGCATTTACTCGCGTCAAGGTACATTTCGTCTAGTGATGTACCGGTCTATTAATACGTATCGATTATCAATATCACTCAATGTGCACAATTATGTGTACATCGTTCGATATTTATATATTTTGGCAAGTACTAATTAAAGCTATAGCTAGTGAAACTAAAGGCAAACAAATAATAAAACAAAAAAGAGTTTCAAAAGCTTTTATTAGTTTGAAAAATTAACAAAATCATTGACCAGTAAAATGCAAGTACTTGTTAAGGACTTGTCTTTTCGATAGTTTCGGTGCTGCATTTTTTGTGAGATAATGCAGTCGGGTATCCACATACTTCTCCATCACTGCTTTAATAAGTAGTGTTATGTGATTGTCCAAAGGAGCCTGTTCAAATTGGTGGTAATTAATATCCTGAAATAAATTCAAGCCTATGAACTGTGGCATTGCCTTAGACATCAGCTCATGTTTAACCATTTTTATAGTTGTTTTAATTTTGTCATCAGAAATAACAATTTTTTTTATCAGAGCTTCCATTCTTTTACAAATTGTAATAACATCGCCCGTTGGATACTTTAGACCACCTTTGTCTTTAAGTTTTATAAAAGCAAATTTGTCATCATTTTTGTTGTCTGTTATTAGCACGCTGGCACAAATTTCACACTTGATCCGTTTAAGTAGTGCATGTGCAACAAAGCCAGATACGTACGTAATAGCATGAGAGCCAAATTCCGAAAAGGACTGGACAAGTATATCTATTTCTTCATCAAATAGAGCTTGCTCAAAAGCATCAAGTAGAACAGAAGGCTCATCACCGTCTTCAACCGAGTTGATCTGTTGTAAATCAATTGTCAAGTTGATTTTCTCGACAGCAGATGAACAAGTCAATATGGAGATCTTATCTAACGAAGTGCAGTTGCCTTGTTCTACGTCTCTAAGCTCAGATTTAACCATTAGTTTCTTATAAATGGCTTTAAATTGTCGGGCCGTGGGATTAGTATTACATCCGCCATGTGCTCGTATTTGACCAAACATTAACTCCAAGTGATCCTGGCTAAATTTATAGACGGGCAAATATAGCAAAACCTGCTCTCTTTCTATAAGTTGCGTGTACATAGCCTTTAGGCTTTTAATGCAGACCAAAAATCCTACAAATCCGGTTTTTCTACTTGATTTTACAACTAGTGACCCATCAAAAAGCTTTAAATTTTGTAAATACTCTTCTGCTTCATCTAATAATGAAAATATTTTTTCTTTATTTAAACGACTAACTGGCTTTTTAAAATCAAACTGTGCCATGTTTCTTGAATTTAGGACGTCAAAAAGATCATTTATAATTTTCAAAAAAGTCACAGTACCCTCTTTGTTTTGTAACCCACAAAAATTTAGTGCATCAGCAACACTATTACTAAATAATTGTGCCGCTAAACGCACTTTCATCTTTTGATTTTTAAAGTATATATGGGCACGCCTGAGTTTGTTACCCAAATGGAAAAATTCCTTCTCCTGTAGAGCGTTTAGTTCTTTTACGTGGCGCCATTCAATTTTTCTATTTAAACCGTCTAAAAACTCACTATATGCTTCGAATGCATTTCTAACCAGCTTAACCATGTGACATGGATCTGGAAAAATATATAAATGTCGCCCATTAGTGGGATGTGCAAAACCTGTTTTAAGATTTTCTGGCGTAAAGTCGCATCCAAGTTCTTTCGCCATAGATAGATTCGCTGGGCAGCCGTCAAAAGTCAAAGATGTTATTTCGATTCCAGTCTCATTAAGCAACTCCAGGCATTGCTTAATCAGGTTAGCCCTTTGTTCACCAGTCACGCCATCGACTAAAAAATAGGCCACAGGAATTTTCCAGGGTGCATTTATAGCTGTAACCATAAATACAAGAGCTTGTTTTGCTTCCGGTAAGTGATCTCCTTTTGTATTATTATGACAAATGTCTACATATCCGTGCATTTCTTTGCCATCCCATTCTATACGCTGCCGTATAGACATTTCATCCATAACTAAATTGCCAAACAATTTGTAAGCAGTCCCTTGAACTTTTAGTCTTATGGCTTCAAAAGACTCTTTAGTAAAACCAGGACTTGCATCAACAGATTGATACCATTTCTTGATAGTACGCGAATGTGGGAGACATGTGTGAAATTTTTGTCTGACATATTCATAAGCTTTCGGTGAATAGAAATGTAACGTGCAAGCGAAAGCTCTTAAAGCTGGTGAATATTTCGTTTTTTGAGCTTGGTCTGATGAAAGCTTTTCCTCATAACGCTTTATAAGATCTTTGATGCCCATATCACCTAACTGGTTTGCTTGATCACTTGTCACTAAGTTTTTCCCTTTCAATTCCATCAAAATATCTTCTAGTTTTGCAATTTTCTTTTGGTACCGACTAGTTTTTTTTTGTAATGTTTTTATTTGTGTCCTTTGTTTTTTTATTGTGTTTTGACATTGCTCAATTTCCGCGCGTAATTTTCGTTTTCGTGGTGTCTCCGCCATTGGCACGTCAGCAGTAGTCACGGGATCTCCAGAAACATTCGCGATCTAAAACAAAATTAATACAGATAAAATACAAACATTAATCTTTAATTATAATATAAATCTAGATTATTTATTCATACCTGACTGCTAAATGGAACTGAACTTGTTTTCGTATTTAAGTTTCGTTCAGGCAAGTCATTCAGTATTTCAGTACCCTGTAAAAATTGTACGGTTAAATATAATAAATAAGTTACGTTAAAAAATGAGATGATTATATTGACAAACAACCAATAAATAAACTTCGATGGGATTACAGAGTTTAAACTTACAGTAGTCTGAATAATTGGAATTTTAAGTGTTGGAACTGCCCACGGAAACAGCTTCTTGTTGATCTTTAAAAGTTGAAAACATTTCTGCTCAAAGTGGACTGAACATATTGAACTTGACTTTGGAGGAAACCAGTTAAGTCCTCTTGCCGCAGCCTCAATCCATTTCTGTTTGATATTTCCATCTTTGGGAAAACTGAAATCAACACAATTAAAGTAAGTAATCATAATCACAATTAAACGTAGAAACAAAGAAATATACAAATTATCCTGCAGATATGCTTCTAATTGTAAGTTGTTTATTTTACAAACACCATTTCATATGCATACCTACATCGATACTAGCTACCACATATTTATATTAGTCCTTTCATTAAAACAGGTCATAAATTGTTTTAAAATCAAAGGATTCTAATAAAAATAAATACAATCATACAAAATATCGATTCTAGAGTCTGCAACACGCCACAACACTACTGTCCCTTTGACAGTTCGCGGAACGTACAAGCGGATGGCTAAACAATGGCGGTGAATAATTTCTTGTGAACAATAATTGTTATTTGAATGTAATTAGTTATGTAAATTACACTTACCTGTGATAGGTGATCCCGCTATTTTTGAAATTCACTTTATCGCTTCGATTTTTGCACGTAATTATAGCACAAGTCGGCATTTTGTTCACGATTTACGGCGACGTGACAACGTGTGAACAGTGGAGTGATTTGCGATGCGACTGACAACTTCCTGCGCTATTGCGCAGGAACTGGCGACGCGTGCCACGCCCCCATAACATATCTCTTACTTCTAAAATCTGTGGTTTTCACCGACAACAATCTTAGCACAACCCTAGAAGACATAACGCGTCGGTGTACCTACGACCGCGCGCCGCGCGCGTTGTGACCTGTTCAAGTTCAGTCATAGGGCAAGCGCATTGTATCGATTGAATAAGTGTGTACGAATAAAGAAATGTGCTTCTTTCTATTCAATATTTCTACAGATGATCCTTTATTAGCCAAAATATTATGTGTAAGTGTGTAAGTCCGAGATAATACTGAAGGGTACATATTATGTGTACCCTTCAGTATTATCTCGGGCTTTCTCTATATGTTGTAATTTTCTTTAAATGTGACTAATTTCGAGGATCGACCTATCCAATAAAAAAATAATAATCAAAATCGAACGACTGTAAAAAGTAATGCATGTTCATATTTAAAAAAATGTATATACACAAATATACACCGGTGAAGGCGGGAGGGGCAGCCATCGGCGAACCTGCGCGCGACTTATACATATAGGTACATACGCGAAGACCAATGGAGAACCACATTTTTATTTTCGGTTGAAAATTGAAATAGAATGTATATTCAGTTATTTAAAGGACTAACGGAGCTGTATCTCACCTGACGTGGGAGGCAAAAGTCCGGAAGGGCGAGAGTCGTCACTCAGCTGCTGAGGGTCGTCACTCAGCTGTTGAGGGTCGTCACTCAGCAGTTGAGGGTCGTCAGCAGCGGCGCCGCTCTGCCGAATGAAAAGTAAGCTCATTATACTTCCGTAGTGAGCTAGCTTGAGCGAGTCGGAGTACAGTCACAAAAAGGGTGATTTACACGATAGGCAAATGAGAAATACCTATTTGTATTTCTCTGCTCGTTATTCCTCGACTACGTCTCAAGAAAGTCCGAAAGTCGTTTGTGGGAATGGGCGTGACGTTCTATAATAGAATTCCACGAGCATCAATTCTTTGAACTATGTGCTCCGCCCATTGCCCCTTCAGCTCGCAACTCGATGAGTTACGTCGCTAACTTTGTTCTCCTCAGATCCAGCCAGCTCATGGACTCAGCAAGTTGACAAAAGTGCTTAAACGTTTGAGTTTGAAAGAGAAACAGCAAATAAATCAATATGTCTTACCTGAAGATGTGTGCTCAAATGTTGCAAGTACGCATGTTCAAGAACAAATTCCTTGAAACAAAGTGTACATTGGTAGGGGGCACTTTTGCACTTGAATATATCTTGTGTTACCACTTGTGTAGAAACTGCTGCTTTTCTGTTTAGAGCTTTTAGAATAGCATCATCCAATAGTTGTGTTTCTAACTTTATACTACTATCCGATGAGTATTCTTCAATAGAAGCAACAAACTCATCTTTGACACAGTCAGCATGATCATCTTCATGTATCACCTCCATGTCTTCATCAACCAACATTGACTCGTCATTTGCTTCAGTTTTCACTACATCTGCGTTGATAGTGTCTTCTGATTCACTCTGTGTGTCTTCAAGTATATGTAAATCACAATGATCAGGTGCCAATATTGTCGCTACCATATTACTTTTTAATTGGTGTCTTGTGCGGTTTATCCTTTTAATATGAAGTCTTGTTATCTGTGAACAAACAAGTTGACTATTGAGAGAGCTCAATTATAATAATCATCATCATCATCAACTACCCGTCAACGGCTCACAGCTGAGCGCAGGTCTCCTCTCAGAGAGAGTTATAGGCCATGGTCCCCCGCGCTGGCCGTGTTGGCTATGTCGTCATGCCGCTGTGATATTACTTTTAGTTTTCGCGGTGACGAACAAGCGAATGTACGCAACAAGTATACACTTGCTGACGACGCATCACACCTCTCACGACACCTCACATCGCAAACCTGGTCGCAGAATCGTCACTCGTGGAAAACTTACGAGCGCCACGTCGTGTGCAGTGTGTCGTGTGTGTCGTGACCGCTAGTCGTGTCGTGTCGTGGCTCGTGCACAAACGCTATTACTGTCAATTATATTTACTTACAACTGTCGACCATATCATCGTATCCCGAAAATACATATCTGACTAATAACAGCAAGAAAAAGAACAAAAAAACAGTATCATAATTCATTTGCTGCAATCAAAAGTTTAACTTACGATTAACTAAAGAACAAACTAAAGAATTACCTAAAGATATATAAAGAAGAATTGAATCTACTCAAAATCTAATTTAACTAGCAATGTATGGGAAATCAACATTTCCTCATTTCATTTTCATGTTAAGGCTAAGATTTGAAAGCCTTTTGACACATTTTTTGACAAAAAAAAACGTTTCTTTCTTAAGATAAAACTGTGTTTCAGCACATGAGATATGTATTAAGCACTCACTAATTCATGTTGTTGAACCAAGTCCATCAGCAGCCCTCGGGCTCTCAAGCTCTTGTCTCTAAATCTGCTAAAGTTGATCAAGCTCTGAGCGCAATGCACACAAAGTGTCTGTTTCAGGTTCCCCAGGTCACACGGCTGAAACAACATATTGTATGTAAATAATGAATTGGGTAACTGACTGCTGTGAAAATGTTAATATTTCATTAATAATAATTGAAATCAAATTAAATAATAAATAATTAAAAATTAAAGCTTAAGTTTCCAAGACTAGTAAAGATATAAAAAGAAAAATTTGGAATTGTATTTTAAATTTTTAACACATATTTAAAAACTAGCTGACCGCGAACTTCGTACCGCCAACAAAAATATTTAGTGGTTGGTCACCCTTATCATTTAAAGGTATGAAAATAGATGTTGGCCAATTCTCAGACCTAACCTATATGCACACAAAATTTCATAAAAATCGGTCCAGCCGTTTCGGAGGAGTTTGGTAACAAACACCGCGACATGAAAATTTTATATATTAGATTTCAGTTGCCCAATTGGGCATTTGAAGTGTTTGTTTGTAGGTTTCTTCTTCAACCACGCAGCAATCGAGCAACACATGTTAATGACTGGAATGGGGCTACTTTCTGTCTGCCCTTCTAAACATGAATTGAATTGTAGTATGTTTCTTTTTTTTTTGGAATTTCCCCTCATTGTGGAAATATTTTATTTTACTCTAACAAAGTTGCATGGGTTAAATCGGCTGGGCATCCAGTTGCCCACAAGAAAGTATAAAAAACTTATTACAATGTAATAGCTTCATAATAATATTGTAAAATGATTATTTTGAAAAGAGCAACTGCTGAGTTTCTTGCCGGCTCTTCTCAGCAGAATCCGCTTGACGTGTCGTAAGAGCCACAGGTTGGCCTACGTGAAAAATAAATAATTTTGAATTTGAATGTAATTTTTTTCATAGATGTAGGTTTCTTTTAAAAATGAATATAAGCCAAGCTGAACTAGACTACAAATAAATGGAAAGCTTGTGTTAGGAGTGCGTGTGATAATAGTGCAACAGGTGGGGATTGAACTGACAACCTATCTGTTTTAGTCTGCACATTTAACTGTTGGGCCATTAAGGCTTAAATTAAAGTCCGGAATCCTGCACAGGGTGTTCCTAAGACTAACACCACACAGACAGAAAAGCAGGGCAAAAGCTAGTTGATGATGAATTAACAACTTGACGACCTCTCTGGCACATTGGTGAGTGCTGAGGTCTTGTAAGTAGAAGGTTTTGGACTGATCACCCGCCTGGCGTCAGAAGGCGTCCCCTCCACAAATACAATACAACTAGAAGGTTTTGGATTCGATTCCTGCTGGCTCAATTTGGGAATTTATTATTTCTGAATTGTCCCTGAACTGGTCTGGTGGGATGGTCATGGCTAATTACCACCCTTCCATCAAGGATATGCTGCCAAGTGATTTAGCACTCCTTCACAATGGTATGTACAAACAGATTAGGGGTTGAATGTTCACTGCCATGCCCCTTCGTTAGCCTGCTAAAATCTTAGACTGCATTGTCACTTAACGTCAGGTGAGATTGCAGTCATGTACTATCTTGTCATCAAATAATAAAAAAGCTTACAGGATTTCCAGTTAAGTGTTGATATGCTTCTTCAAAGTTGTATTTGCTCATTAGATACAGCTTGCTGTCTGTCTCCAGGCAGATCATGCAGACCTGTAAAGATAATATATTCTACTAATTCATCATCATCAGCATCCCATCAACAGCCAACAACTGAGCGCAGGCCTCCTCTCCGAGTAGGGTTATAGGCCAAAGTCCACAACGCTGGCTTTTAATAACACTACGAAAAACTATTCAAGATTGTCTAAACATGTTTAAAATAATTATTTAACAGTTTGTTGACTGCATACTAACAACATAACAAGATATAATGCATATAATTACCTCACAACAACCCTAGCAAAGTTACCTGCACTGTTGAGGGAATCGCACCAGCACGAATTTGCCTTGAGCCACTTTCCGTTTCATACATGTCATCGCTCAGGAAATGCTGCGAGCAGACCACAGCAGGGTCTGGGAGGGGAGTGTCTTGTCTGCCGAGGGCTCTGAGCCAGGCAGCACGGAGATGCGAGTCACTGGGGAACCTGCAGATTACACCAGTTCAACATTGAGTTGTAATGATGAGAGTGAATGTGTGTGTGTGTGTGAAACACAGAAACAAAGATCTCTCATTTCTGCCCAGAGGGGACCTATCTACCTGTATACACCTTTGGTTTTGAATTGTGGGCTGCGGGTAAGAGTTCTAGGAATGGATACTAATTTTGAAGTAATTAATGATTTCCTCGCCACTGTGGCTAGCTTCAAGAGAGATAAGCTATCTGAGCTGAAGATGTTATAGTTCTATACAGTACATTGTAGATCGTACATTTTCTTCTTTTACGTTTTCCTCTCCAGACAAGGGTTGCCTGGAAGAGAATGCTTTTGCAATAAGGCCTTTGCGCCTTGTATTTATTTCCTCTTTCTTGTGTTTCAACCTTTAGAGGAAGGGTCATGACGTGTCAAAGGACTCATAGGAGCCACAGGTTGGTCTACGTGAAATAAATAATTTTGAATTTGAATTTATTTCTTGTTAACAATTTTCTGACGTGTCAAAGGACTCATAGGAGCCACAGGTTGGTCTACGTGAAATAAATAATTTTGAATTTGAATTTATTTCTTGTTAACAATTTTCTATTCATACAGTGCACAGGTGGTGCGTGGTGCACACAGGTGCACTCTCTATTCCCTGACTCTCATGGCCAGACGGAACGCCGATCCGACATGACCAGAGACATCAGGCGCAGCGGCTTTACGTGCTCTCCGCAGCACGGGGTGACGAACCGCCAACTTCCCAACTCCGGCCTGACATACGCAGTTGAATATGTTGACATTGTTAACCATTTGACTAAAGTTAGTAGTGCCTACGACGACATCATCAAGCTTGTGGGCAAGACAAGCGGTGGACGAAATGAAAGGGCTCGCATGTATACAATGATCCTCTTTTTATACAACTAGAAATCTTTAGGGTACTCACTCGTGGAGCGTGACCGCCGCGGATCCCGAGACTGTCTCCGCAGTGATTTTGCAGAAGGGCGCGTAGCACCGCATGTTGATTGTTTTTTAATTATTAAGAAAATTAATAAAATCCAAGAGAACACTTTGGATTATTAGTTAAAACTTATAAAATAGTGTATTGTTTTGTTGAATTCACGTTGAATTGTTGGATCCAAAGCACAGAAGCATAGACCACGCCACCGCCACGAACGAACACTAGGATACACAGAAGAATACTGCCATAGACCACGAACACTAGGATAAATACTGCATCCAAAGGGCAAAGACTACAATCACAAAGTACATTTTACTGACCAAACTACCACAGAATACAATTGATTCTTCGTCCGAGCAATAAACTCTCAGGGAGGCTCCATGACAGGGATAGTTTTCACTAACGCCATCTACGATCGTCCCATAACATCTCTTTGAAGGCGGGAGGCTATGAATACTTATATGTCTAGAAGGAGCATCGCGCTACTAAAGAACGAAAAAAAAACAGGCCAATGAAAATATGCTAGTGTGCGTGACGTGAGTGCCATGCATGCGCGGCGTGGATTACTGAGCTTGCGTAATGATACCAGGTACGCAGGTGATTCCAATAAAATGGGGAGAATTATGTCATTAAAATTTTAAAACTAAAAATAAAATTAATATCTACTTTTTTTTAATTTTTATCATAAAACGATAATTTTATTAATACCTTTAACTATAGTGAGTTATTGTATTAAGTATTTTGTATTAGATAAATGGTTTCCAAAATTTTAAAAAGTCAGCTCCATACTGAAATTCGTTGTTATTGCACCGATGTCGTTCAAAATCGATATTTAGGGTTCCCTAGCGTCAAATGAGAGGAAATGGTTGCCAGTATTTTTTTAAAAGTCAGCGACATATTGAAATTCTTTGTTATTGCACCGATGTCGTTCAAAATCGATATTTAGGGTTCCCTGGGGTCAAGAAAGACGAATTGGTCGCCAAAATTTTAAAAAGTCAGCGCCATATTGAAATTCTTTGTTATTGCACCGATATCGTTCAAAATCGATATTTAGGGTTCCCTGGGGTCAAAAAAGACGAATTGGTTGCCAAAATTTTAAAAAGTCAGCGCAATACTGATAATCTATATTAAGGGTCCCCAAGCGTCAATAACAAAAAATTTCAACATGGCGCTGACTTTTAAACATTTTGGCAACTATTCCCTCTCTTTTGACGCTAGGGGACCCTAAATATCGATTTTGAACTACATCGGTGCAATAACAAAGAATTTCAATATGGCGCTGACTTTTTAAAATTTTGGCAACGAATTCGTCTCTCTTGACCCCAGTGAACCCTAAATATCGATTTTGAACGACATCGGTACAATAACAACGAATTTCAATATGGCGCTGACTTTTTAAAATTTTGGCAACCAATTCGTCTCTTTAGACGCTAGTGAACCCTAAATATCGATTTTGAACGACATCGGTGCAATAACAAAGAATTTCAATATGGCGCTGACTTTTAAAAATTTTGGCAACCATTTCCTATTTTTGATCCAAGGTAACCCTAAACCCTATTTCCAACTCGATCGGTGAATCGCTAAATCGCTAAAGTCATAAAAACTCTCTCCCGGTAAAATATTCGTTTAAAAAAATAAAAAAAATTTAAGATGAATATAAATAAAAGAAAATCAGAAACGAAAAAGTTAAAAAAAAAATAAGAGGGGAATTCTTGAGTTCGATTATCGATGGAGACAATTTCAAAATTTATAATTTCTGAAATATCTCAGATCTGGTCTGGTTCTGGCTTCGGCCATGGCTAGTTACCATTCTACCATCAAAGACGTATCGCTAAGCTATTTAGCGTTCTGGCTCGATAGCGTGTAAAAATTTAATAAATCCTAGCTTATCCCCTTCCAAGTTAGCCCGTTACCATCTAAATTGCATCGTCACTTACCGTCAGGTGAGATCGTAGAACAAGGACTGTCTTGGAAAGAAAATTAAAAAATGACATTATCTGCAATCGCATTCCGAATATTATCGGTATCTACATTCTAAGGTTTCATTATTTATTAGGGAAATTTTGGGTTCGTAAACTGGCAACACACATTAAATGGCGAACTCTAATTTAATTATTTTCTACAAATTTCAATTTCTTATTTTGCAGGAACTGAAGTGCTTGAATGTTATTTACTGATGGTAGGTGATGTTATTGGTTATTTTAGATCGTCCTGTTAAGTTTTTTTTTCACATTTTATTTACCAAAAACCGCCATTTAAAAAAACAAAATATTGGCTCGCGAGCTCCATATCTGGTGATGACCTAATTCAAACTGAGCGCGGGAAAAGGGCGTGAACCACATGTGGCAGCACAAATTTTCGGCGCGTTCACAGCCTTTAGACTCCATCTTGTATATCTTTGGCGGGAGGTTCAAATGTGGCATTAGTCTACTTAATAAGCAAACTTTATTAGGACTACGCAAGCACTGTCCCCAACACACTGTGCCAGACGTGGGCGGCACTATATTGAATACTAGCTGATGCCCGCGACTTCGTCCGCGTGGATTGAATTTTCAACATGACTTTGTCACCCTCCAGGTTCTCAACTATACCTATCCAAAAAATCAGTCATTCCAATAGCTTTGTTGCAGCTTGATTGAAGGACGAACCAACAAACTAACACATTTTCGCATTTATAATATGTATTATTAACGAAGAATTAATACTACGATAATTATTAAAGGCAATATAATTAAATTTTAGAACACAAAAGTTACTATTGTACTATTACTTAAATAATATGATAGATATAATAACGCTCGGGGACTTTTTGTAGAAAATAATGAGTACTTTAATCATGTAGTACATAATTTTTATGTATCATCAATAGTTTTCTCAGCACACGCCAAAAAAAGCATTTTATAGGCAAAATTGGGTTGGTTGGGCTAATGGCTATTTTGGGTTATATTATTGCAATTTTCTTAAGGATCTGATTTTTTTTAAAATAAATTATAGCCTACTAGCTGATGCCCGCGACTTCGACCGCGTGGATTTAGTTTTTGAAGTTCCTCGGGAACTCTTTCATTTTCAGGGATAAAAAGTAGCTTATGTCACTCTCCAGGTCCTCAACTATACATATGCAAAAAATCACGTCGATCCGTAGCTCTGTTGCGACGTGATTGAAGGACAAACCAACAAACACACTTTCGCATTTATAATATTAGTATGATGTTACTTCCTGATAACTTAGCTTTCTATTGGTGAAAAAAAATTAAAATCGGTCCAGTAGTTACAGAGCCTATTCGGTACAAACAAACAAACAAAAATATTTCCTCTTTAAACTATAATCTATACTAATTATAGATTATAGTGACGTCTTTAGAGACTTTATACTTTTTTCAATTCGAAAATAAAAAGGGTTTTTTGAAATACAATTTATATGCGTAAACACTGAAGTGCGCGCCGCATGCAGGCGACGAAAGGGCGGGAGGTGGTGCGGCGTTCCCACGAGGCGAATTTTGTTGAATGGCGCCCTAGCCGTCTCTGTCTCCTGTATTACAAGAGATACCAACTTCCGTCGACGGTGTTCCCGCTTCCCGCTTAATAACAACATGGGGTTATTCAAGGGGCGGACCAACAATTCCTGAAAACCCGGCAACGCATTGGTGGTGCCTCTGGTGCTACAGATGTTCATGGGCGGCGATAATCACTTAACATCAGGTGACCCGCCTGCTCGTGTGCTCACTATTCATATTAAAAAAACCGGCCAAGTGTGTGTCGGGCCACGCGCAGTGTAGGGTTCCGTAGTTGAAATTCTCAAATATTATTGCTGACCTAGGATAGTGCTTTTGTTTTATTTATGAATATTGAATAAATTTTGAGTTCCATGGTTTAAATACTATAATATTCTACAAAATATGCAACTTACACTACGTGCAATACCTAACTTAGAAAAAACAGATATAACTCTATAACTAATGAACCCTACTTAGCCGTGACAGTTTTCCTTTAAAATTCATTATATATACTACTGCTGTGAATTTTTTCTTGTATCCTACATAGAACCATTTAGCTGGCAGAGGGGGGGGGGGGGGGGACACTTGACTCTAATAAAATTTAGCACTTTAACATAATTTTCACAAACGGATCCCTGAATTGAAAAATGATGTTCCCACACCCACAATATTTTTGAAAGACCTATTCAACGACACCCCACACTATGGGATAGACGAGAAAAAAAATTCATCCCCACTTTACATGTAGGGGAGGTACCCTAAAAAAAATTATTTTTCACAATTTTAATTCACCACTTTGTCGGCGTGATTGATATTTATACCGTTGTCAAATTACAGATTTCTAGTACCAATAGTCTCTGAGCTAAACCGCGGACAGACGGACTGACAGATGGACGGACATGGCGAAACTATAAGAGTTCCTTGTTTACTACGGAACCCTAAAACGATAGAGACGGCTATGGCTATACATTCGCATAAAAGAATAACTATAGTAGTTACTAAAATAAAATCGACTGTGACAGACGGACGGACGGAGAAAGTCGCACCATAAGGGTTCGATTTTTACCATTTTGGTACGGAGCCCTAACAAAACACACGAGTCTTGTCTCCATGAAACAAGTCAATATCGCAAATACGAATAGCTCTGCACTGTAAAATATGTATTTTTCAAGTGTAAAATAGGTAGGTATTAAAACTGCCCAGACATACTTACTATGTGGCAGGTATACCTACTCCTGTATGTAATGTTAAGGACTTGCTACCGAAAACTGAAACGAGGGATTCAGAAGTTCGATCTGTACCCTCGTCGGTAACAGGGGGACAGATCGAACTTGTTATTCCTATCCGTTCCCCCGAGGGCCCAGACAGAACAGGGGGACAGACAGAAGCGCATGATACTGAGTTGAGTTTCAGCGTTGGAACTTGGCAGTTTTCATCGACCTTATCATGATTTTGGCAATGTTTTTTTTTATTAATTACAACATGGAATCGACTATGTAATCTATTTCAATTTTATTTAAATTGAAAAACAACAAATGGCGATATTTCAAACAGCAATGTATATTCAAACTTCCATACCCGCGCGATTAGCTGCTTATCGCAAGTTCAAAGCACTCCGTGACTCGGTCAGAGCACAAACCGCCGCTCGCAGAGGCATCAGTGTCACAGATCGCAGAGCGCTGTGACCGCATTGTGCGCGATACATTGCGTGCTCTAAACTACAACATCGGTGACCCACCATTTTCAAGATAAGTGGTATTTGTAATTTCGTTAGGCATAAGTGTAACCTCTTTACAAAGTTCTCGCTAGCAGGTCCCTCACACGTCTCCTTCATTTCGCGGTAGGCCTGAACATGTATCGAATAAGTACCTGCTGCCGTTTCGTTGAGGAAATCAAATAATAACACTTTTGTTAATATAATATTGTGTTTAATATTGAATTATATAACTTATACTCCTATTACACAATAGTAGGTATTTATTTTATCAACTTATTTAACATTTTAGTAGTCAAAATGTTGATATTCGTTATTTATAACATATAAGAATAACATATTTTTTGTAAAAACAGAAAATAGATCGATCCAAAAACAAATAAGTTATAGAGCTTTAAAGTTTCCTGTTAGACAGAGAGAGCGCTACTGAAGTGTGACGTCACAATTCACCAGGTCCATACACGCTCCATAGAAAATTTCGTTTTAGAAAGAGACAGATACAGTCACAAAAAACAGCTTTTAATTCCGAGACTAGTAAAATATTTAAAAAAGAGAAATAGTGTTACAATATTTAAAAACATTATTTTAAATAAATAAAAAAATATCAGTCAAATACCTAATTACTTAAATTATACAGATAAATAAGCTTATTTGACACCCTAATAATACCTACGTGTTAGGTATTCGGGGGCGGATTCTTTGAAGGGATTTCTGCTCAAAGAAAATACCGCTTCAACTTTCTTGAAATATTTTATTTCGCAACGCAAGCACCATACAATAGAGTCACACCATAGACTAAGAACACAGAGAAGATTCTGGGTTGCTAGTAAATAGACAATATCAACACTCCTCCTCAACCCTGAATCTTTACAATTTCTATTTCTGACATTCTCACCTTACATAACTTCTAGCACTATTTAATCTATGACAACTTTAGTTCTTTCTAGGTACATCAATCTTTGACAAAATTACAACTAAAACATAACCTTAAATGTAAATAATGCTCATAGGCAAACAAATACTATTATTCTAATTATTTAGTAATTAGTAATAAACTACTAACACTCTTCTAAACCCATACAAGTTCTAAAATAATTGAAAAGATTTCTGTGTAATGGTTTCGTCAAGATATCTGCAATTTGTTCTGAAGTTTTAATGTATTCTAATACAATAATATTCTGTTCTATTAAATTTCTAATAAAGTGATGCTTTATGTCAATGTGTTTTACTCTTCTGCTATTTTCTCTATTTTTAGCTATATGGATACAAGACTGATTATCTTCAAATACAATTACACTGTTACATTGAATTCTAAGATTATTCAAGAGTCCTCTAAACCACACTGACTCTCTTGCTATCATACTTAGAGCCATGTATTCTGATTCGGCAGTAGAGAGAGAGACTGTTTTCTGTTTTTGAGTAGACCATGACACAATATTTCCATGTAATAGTAAACAATACCCTGACACTGATTTTCTATCAACATCAGCTGCCCAATCCGAATCACAATATCCCTCAGCTACATTCTTACACTGCTTATTTTTATACACTAATCCATAATTTGCTGTTAACTTTAAGTATCTGAGAACCCTTTTCAGGTAAGTAAAATGTTCATCAGATGCATTATTTTGATATCTACTAAAATAACTGACTGCAAATGATAGATCAGGCCTGGTACAAATAACCAAATATATTAAACAACCAATTAACTCACGGTAAGGCTGGGTACAAGTATAATTTTCTGGTTTTTCCAATTTCAGTCCAACTTCACACGGAGTGGATACACTTTTACAGTCTATCATGTTAAACCTTTTAAGAACTTTTTCTATATAATTTTTCTGATGAATTTTAATAACATCTTTAGCAAAGTCTCTTTCTATCTCTATCCCTAAAAACTTATGAACTTGTCCCAAACTAACCATTTCAAATTGTTTTTCTAATTTAAACTTAACATCTCTAATTTTCTTTTCACAAGCACTCATAATTAAAATGTCATCCACATATAGGAACACATACACACTTATTATATTAGTTTCATCTTGTAACAGATATAAACAATTATCATATTCTGAACACTTAAAGTTATTTTCACACATAAACTCGTGGAATACTTTATTCCAACACCTCGGACTTTGTTTTAAGCCATAAATTGACTTGTTAAGTTTACACACTTTATCGACTTTATGCTGACCTGGAAGACTCATATATATCTCCTCCTTAAGTATACCATGAAGGAAGGCAGTTTTCACATCCATCTGTTCTATTTTTAGGTTGTCATGATTTGCAATTACAAGCAATGACCTTAAAGTTGTGAGTCTTCCAACAGGCGCATATGTTTCTTCATATTGTGAGGTCTGGAAGCCTTTTGCCACTAACCTGGCTTTATAGTTATTCTCCGATTTCTTTCTAAATACCCATCGACTTTCTACAACTTCCTTATCCTTCGGTCTTTCTACAATAGTCCATGTTTGATGTTTCTCATGCGACTGCAATTCGCTTTCCATTGCTTCTTTCCACCTGTCACTCTCTGCGCTTTCCATTGCTTCTTGTAATGTCCTTGGTTCATCATTTATAAATGCTTCAGAGTTATATGCAGCATGGAAGGTCTCATAATCTTCTAACCACACTGGTCTTTTTCTCTGCCTCTGTTCTCTTTCTCCATTTTCCATGTCTTTAGTTTCTTGACTATTTTCTGTAGATAGCTTTTCTTCCTCAGTACTACTAGTTGTTGTGTCTTCCTTCATCTCTTCACAGCTAGACAATGGCAAGTTTGATGATAAATTATCTTCTTCTGTATATGTAAACGTTTCCATACGTTTCCTTGGTTTTTCATTAAATATTACATCTCTACTTCTTATTATTTTCTTCAACTCAAAATCCCAAAGTCTATATCCATTATTACAGTAGCCAACCATAATATACTTCTTGGACTTTTCATCAAACTTTCCATTTCTGTGCTCCTTGCCGATATGTACATATGCTTCTGTACCAAACGCTTTCATTTTAGAGTAATCTGGACTTCTACCATACCAGATCTCAGCAGGAATGATACCTCTGCTAGTTGGAAGGCGGTTAATTATGTAGGTAGCGCTATACACTGCTTCTCCCCACAGTTGTTTTTCCAGACTTGTGTCAGCTAATAAAGTTCTCGCCTTTTCTACCACAGTTCTGTTAAATCTTTCTGACTTTCCGTTTTGTTGTGGTGTGTAACTTATTGTAAATTCAATTTTAATTCCTTTTTCTTCACAATAGTTTTTAAACTCTATGTTATCATATTCTTTTCCATTGTCGCACCTAAATCTTGATATTTTAGTTCCAAATTGGGCTTCTACTAAATTGACATATTTCTTGAAACACTGTAATACCTCCGTTTTGCTTTCTAACAAATAGACTGTTGCAAAATGGCTGTAATCATCGACAAAACTCAAGATATATTTCTTATTACCATATGTTGCAGGATTAATCGGACCACACAAATCTGAATGAATAACTTCTAAAATTCTCTTACTACTGTTATTATATTCTGTGAATGGCAATCTAGTCTGTCGCCCCTTTAGGCAAGGTTCACATAGTATCTCTTTGTTTGAACCTTCATATGATATTAATTTTCTAGACTTCAATTCTTCTAATTTTCCCTTTGAAGCATGCCCAAGTTTTGTATGCCAATCATTCTGAGTTTCAGATATGCTATAAGCTTTCTGTACACTTATCTCTTCATTTTTCAATACAAAAGATAATCTGTATAATTTATTTATCTTATATCCTTCTATAATTGTCTTCTTTTCCTTGTAAATAGTCACTCTATTTTTCTCAAAAGTTATTCCAAATCCAGCGTTTTCAATTTTATTTACTGACAGCAGATTACACCGCAGCTCGGGTACAAACAGCACTTCTTTCAAGGTAACATTCTGTGTAACAATAACACCTGACTCATATGCATGTAACACCTCACCATCCTTGGCAATATTAATTTTAATAGGAGTCTCTAATTTCTCAATCCTACAAAAGTATTCTCTTTTGTTAACTAGATGATCTGTTGCCCCAGAATCAACTATAAACTCAATTTTTCTGGACCTTTCTTGTGTTAATACTTCTGGCATTGTTGAGGATGTCACAAAACAAATCTCATCTTCTTTATCCATTTGGACAACGTTGGCTGAGCCTTGCGCTTTCTTAAATCTACACTGCGATTTTTTGTGCCCCCTCTTGCCACAGTTATAGCAGTCAAAAGGAAAGCTACTGCTGCTACTACCGCTGCCACTACTGTTTCTCGGTGAATTATTAAACTTCTTAATATTCTGCTTCTTTCTTTGATTCAACATGAATGCATCACTCTCCTCCTGAGTTCCAAATCCTTTTCTTTTAATTTCTTCATCCAATAGTCGTTTCTTTATAAATTCTAATGATATCTCCGAACTACTTAATGTTTCTATTGCTGTAACCACATGCTGGAATACTGTTGGCATCGCTAGTAATAGGTAACAGCTAATTTCACTCTCACTGGGTTGAGCCCCCGATTCTTTCAATTCCCTAACTAGCTTGTCAAAGGTCATGAAGTAGTTTTCTAATCCTTGTACTCCGTCATATTTCTGAGTTAGTAGCCGTTTTCTTGTAATCAGCTGAGATGCCATTCCCGTTCTAGCGAAATTGTCCTCTAGTTTCTTCAATAATTCTTTAGACGTTCTACATTCCTTGACAATTTCCAAGTGCGTGTCACTAATGCACTGCACAAGACTACGTAATGCGATTTCACACATTGACATATTCACTAACACAGATTTAGGATTGGTAGTCGCTAGATACCTACCGCACTTCCTGAACACAAAGCGTCAAAACGAAAACGACAAACAATGGAGGGTGCCCATGGTACGCCAGTTCAGGCGTACTATGTATTGCCACAATTTACTTGTAGCCGACGGTATCTAGTAGGTGCGAAGCGACTTCCAATCCTAAACCTAAGTATGTTCACAAAATGCTTACAAAATGGTAATATACAAATGTCTATTTTCACCTTTTTAGCCCAACAGATAAAGGTGAGGATTGAAAGGTCGCAGGTTCGGTCCTCACCCGAAACAATATAGTCGCACCTGCCTACTCCTAGCGCAAGAAGAGGACACTAGTAGTCAAGTTCAGCTCGGTTAATTCTCTTTTTAACAAAACAATAAATCAGGAAAGTTAAATAATTCATCAAAGCCTCTCTCATGCGTACGTTACCAAGGAAAAGTATGCTTGCTTGTATTCCCATTTATGCAGGGTGCGAGGGACACCCTAACGACAACTGCAGCCAGGGACTGGGTACATGACTCTGGGGCGCTCAGCGCTGGAATGTTTCATCGGTGTGTTCATGATTTTGGAAAATTTTCATTTTTTAATTAATTACAACATGGAATCGTTTATGTAACCTACCTCAATTTGATTTTATTGAAAAAACAAAAAATGCTAATGTTTAACACAAAACAGCGATGTAAAACTCGCGCGATCAGCTGTTTATCAAAAGTTCAAAGCCCTCGGCCTAAGTACCCACAAACCGCCGCTTGCGACGCGCCGTACCTAATGCGGGTGTAGGTATCGGTGTGCGTTGTTCGCGATACATTGCGTGCTCAAATATGACAATATTGGTAACCAACATTTCCGAGATGAGTTGCATTTGTAATTGCGTTACATATCTTACGATTACGTCCTGAAATGCACAAAAGAACGCGCTGGCTTAGATGCCTATTAACATTTTTAATGCTAACTGATGCAATACTTTGGTGCAGAAGCATGTTGAGTGTGTTGGAATGAATGTCCGGAGCAACGAGCCCACTGTCGAAGGCCGTGTGGGGTCCCGCGTCACGACGCGTCGATGTCTCGACTGAACGTCTAGTGCTCCGAGGACGAGTAGAGGGCGCGAGGGCGCGCGGCAGATCGGCCGAGAGATGGACGGCCGAGTGCGGGCTGCGGCGGGTGTTGCCTTACATGAGTGCGCGAGGGAGGCAGCGTTAGAGGGAGACGCGCAGTGCGACGCCGGGCCGTAGCTGCCGCCGGAACAGTGATATGGGCCCGACGTGTGTACAACTGTGATCCGAACTTCTCATTGATGAGTGGACCGTAGTGAGTGCATGGGTAGCGTCAGCCAGACCCCGAACATACTACAGACAATGTCATTACGTTGAAGTTCGCTTTTTAGAGTTAGGATTTCTCTTGTCGCCAGTGTGAGTTCTCATGTGTTTTACTAAATCACCCTTTTGTGAACATTTATACTTACATAGCTCACAAGCATAAGGCTTGTCGCCAGTGTGAGTTCTCATGTGACTTATTAAATTACTCTTGTGTGAACATTTATACTTACATAGCTCACAAGCATAAGGCTTGTCGCCAGTGTGAGTTCTCGTGTGAATTATTAAAGTACTCTTGCGTGAACATTTATATTTACATAGCTCACAAGCATAAGGCTTGTCGCCAGTGTGAGTTCTCATGTGACTTATTAAACTACTCTTTTGTGAACATTTATACTTGCATAGCTTACAAATAAAAGGCTTGTCGCCAGTGTGAGTTCTCATGTGACTCACCAAAGAATCCTTACGTGAACATTTATACTGGCATAACTCACAAGTGAAAGGCTTGTCGCCAGTGTGAGTTCTCATGTGTTTTACTAAACTACTCTTTTCTGAACATTTATACTTACATAGCTCACAAACATAAGGCTTGTCGCCAGTGTGAGTTCTCATGTGTCTAACTAAATTACCCTTTTTTGAACATTTATACTTACATAGCTCACAAGCATAAGGCTTGTCGCCAGTGTGAGTTCTCATGTGTCTAACTAAATTACCCTTTTTTGAACATTTATACTTACATAGCTCACAAACATAAGGCTTGTCGCCAGTGTGAGTTCTCATGTGTCTAACTAAATTACCCTTTTTTGAACATTTATACTTACATAGCTCACAAACATAAGGCTTGTCGCCAGTGTGAGTTCTCATGTGTCTAACTAAATTACCCTTTTTTGAACATTTATACTTACATAGCTCACAAACATAAGGCTTGTCGCCAGTGTGAGTTCTCATGTGTCTAACTAAATTACCCTTTTTTGAACATTTATACTTACATAGCTCACAAGCATAAGGCTTGTCGCCAGTGTGAACGTGCATATGCCTCATCAAATCATTTCCTTCTTTACATTTGTATTGGCAAAGCTTGCAATTCAACTGCATCACTTCAGAATGAGTTTTTATGTGATTTATCAAGAAACGTTTTTGTTTGAACATTTTTGGGCAAACGTCACAGGAAAACAATTTCCTCTCAACATTCGCTGGTGAACTATTATACGGTACATTAACGTCATCATTTGAACAGAATGTTTTACTTTGTAAACTTGATAAGTTAGGGTTATTCAGTGTCGTAGGAACTTTATTCCGACTAGTCGCCTGACAGCTGACATCGTCCGCGGCAATACCACTCGCAGGCACGTCTTGTTCGTCGTGTGAGTCGTCTTCTTCAGCTGGAGGCACTTTCGTTTCGTTATTCGTCGCACGGCTCGCGGGCAGAGCGACTGCAACAAACATTGTCTCTATTTCCTGATACCTACTTATCTGAAGGGGAAACTTTATGGAAACCAAATATTATGTAAAAACATAATTTACTAATAAAATTAAACTAAGCAGACACACACACACACACTAGTTTCGATATTAAATCTCCTATATTGATTTTGTTCAAGTTAGTTATACAACCTGTTATTTAATTTCAGTTACTAAAAGGCTTATTCATTCATTCATTGATTTTGTTTGTATGAAATACAGCCTTAGATGTCACCCGGACCGGAACAACGAATCGATTGACATCATCAAAACCGGCTCAGTAGTTTGGGCGCCGCGGTGGAACATTCGTGAATAGTCACATACATACATACAAACTGCTAGTCATAACCCTTCCTTTTGTCTTTGCTGTAGTCGGGTCACAGGAAACGTAAATGGGAACAATTTCAAGATTGACCCTATCCAGTATAAAAAGAATCATCAAAACCGGACGATTCTGTAAAAAGTAATGCATAATCATATTTAAAAAAATATAATATACATGAATAATATACCTGTTATATATCTATACGCGATAACTTGAGAGACGCCTTTTATTGGAGACGACTAACGGAGCTGTATCTCACCTGACGTGGGAGGCAAGAGTCCGGAGGGGCGAGGGTCGTCACTCAGCTGCTGAGGGTCGTCACTCCGCCGTCGAGCGGCCGGCCTGTGGAACACGACAGAATGTATCGAGAGTGCGCCGGGCAGCCACCAGAAGCTAAGCAAAACACTTAACAGGGCAGTTACAGAAGTTCCACTCCGCAAACACGTTCTAACACTGACCTCTGTAATTAGTGTATGATTGACACTGGCCTGGCTGCCCCTATACAGGTGACGGCTTCATTGTGGTGATACCTGAAGCGCCACGGTTGACGTACGAGTGGCTCCGGAACTGATAATATTGCGAATGGCGCAACGACCTCTCTGTTTGATCTATGACTTCATATGAAAGCATAGATTAATTAAAGAGGTCGGTTAAGGAATATATACATAGATTAATTATATTATAGAGGTTGGTGCGCCATTTGCTATATTATCAGTTCCAGCCACTCGTTTAACTGCTTACATCGCCAATGGCGATCAATGGCGTCAATCAAGTGCCTCCAAAAAATACGACGGCAGCCTCTCAAGTGTTAGTCACAGAACAATTGTAGAGCTCACTGCGCTCACACAACAGGCGCGATGAGCGATTTAGAGAAACTGTTGGACGATGTTCGGAAGTATCTACTATTTCGAAAAATTATCTTATTTTAGCAAAAAAAGCAGGGTTCGAGGATATATATCAATGGATATATATCACGATATATATCCGATATATATCAAACTGGGTTCGATGATATATATCAATGGATTTTTTTAATTTGTTTTGTTACATAAGTGTAGGTATGACCATTGACTAATCAGAATTTATAAAAAAAGGTTTTATGTTTAAAAAGTTCATTACATACCTATCACATACAATCTTAACACCTTTATTTGTTTATTTAATAATCAGAAATAAGTGGATCTACATATTATATAAAAGCGAAAAAATTACTACTAATTATATTTACAAAAAATACACGCCGTCCAAGTGATCGCTAATGGGCATGGTGCCCAAAACACTGGCGCTATTACCTCTCTGAATAGCGAGGCTAAGCCTTTGGGCTAAATAAGCGCCAGCTCTTTGGTCACCAGAGGCGTGGATCAATTTTTGGGACACGACATTTACAAAATTTTTCGTGTCCGATGACCATGGACCCAGAGTCTCAAAAGCAAGCGCCGCAAAAATATAATCCTTAGAAATGGCAGAGTATTTGCGGCGCTTAAGCAACTGAGCGGATTCGGCAGCTGCACCCGCCTTTTGGCACGAGCCTGGTAGGTGGGACGCAGCCAACGTATCAACGCAAGTCACGTCCCACACCAGTGCGCGACCCATCGTCCACGGTACTATAGTCATCCCGTCCGGCCTCTTGCCGTCATCCCTGAACAAACCGGAGGGTTCCAGTTGTGCAGGGATGGAGGCAGTGACCAGAGCGCGATGGACTATATCATTGAGAGCACCGTGGCGATACAAGCGGCCCGCGCTCCGATAACAACTGAGTCCATGGTGACCAAAACGATCCACTTGGCTGCCGCAAGGACAGCGATGAGGCTCACATACCTTAATCCCCAAGCGCAAGCAAACGGCCACACGAAGCGCTGTCCTGTCGAGAATCGTCCCCAGGCTATGAGATGGCAGAGCGTGTAGCCAGTGACCTGACTCCTTTTCGGATACGGCTAAAATACGGGCTTTATCCGTATCTGAGGTACACTGCGCTACGAGATCTGCATGTGTCAAAACAACACGCGGTTTGTCCCAAAGACCCTGACATTATGTTTTGAGTTGCGTTTTTGATATATATGTATAAGATTTCATGTTTTTAGTTGATTTTGCCTGATCTAAAATAAAATTTTATGTTTTGGTTTCAATTGTCTGATTTTAAGTACCTAAATGAATAAAACATTAAAACATTTTAGTTTTTTTCATAATTTTAGTATGTTTATGCACATATGCAAATAGTATTCATAAATAATACAATAAAATATTAGTATGGCTTTCATACAAAATTGATATATATCAAACTTGATATATATCGGATATATATCATAAATATCCGATATTTTGATATTTATAATAAATATCGGATATTTTCGAACCCTGAAAAAAAGGTTCAGTAGATAAAATTGCCATTTAAAGTTTTAAGATTCACGCAACAACGCTCGACGGTGTCATGTTACCTCTATGTTTATCATAGTTGTTTGTCAAAGTTTGAAGATAGATGTGACGTATCGCTCTGATTGGTGTTCAATCCAATATGGCGGATTTAAAATAAATATTATCAATCTCGCTCAAAATAGAAAAATAAAAACGTGTTTTAATATCGTGGACTATTCCACGAATCCTATTTCATTGCATCAAGTCACAATTGGATTGATCGTTGGCGACTGCCACCATGCCTGTCAACAACACAGGCAGGTATACTGACCTGCACAGGGACGCGCCACACTCGCCAGCAGCGGCGCCGATCTGCCGAATGCGAAACGAGCTCATTATACTTCCGTCTTCAGAACGCTTCAGAGGGTCGGAGTACAGGCGCAGAATACACAACAGTACAGGCACAGAAGATTCACTCCGCGTAATCATTTAAACAAGCTACAAGCTATAATTTTGGAAAAATTATATTGGATATTCGGATAAATATAATAACTAAAGACGGAAAACTGTCCATATCTTCATAACTGCTATTACAGATTTTTATGAAACCTTTACTGTTCCCTAGTTAAAGTAAATGTAAATAAATTAGGAAAAGGATCGCAATCCGATTACACTTCAGAGAAATGGGTGGACAAACATACATACCCATAAAATTTTGTATATCAATTGTTTGGAGGCCTAATAGATTATCATAGGTGAATATTAGCATCAGTTGTTTGAACTATGCGCCCCGCCCGTCGTCACTTCGGCTTCGCAACTCAATGAACTATGTCGGTAACTTTGTGCTCCTCCAGATCCAACCAGCTCATGGACTTGGCGAGTTGACTGAAGTGCTCAAACGTTGGAGTTAGAAACAGACACAGCGAATCCATCAACATGTCTTACCTGAAGATGCGTGCTCAAATGTTGCAAGTACGCATGTTCAAGAACAAATTCCTTGAAACAAAGTGTACATTGGTAGTGTGCACTTTCACACTTGAATATATTATCCTGTGTTACAGCCCCTTGTGTAGAAACTGCTGCTTTTCTGTTTAGATCTTTAAGAATAGCATCATCAAATAGTTGTGTTTCTATCTTTATACTACTATCTGATGAGTATTCTTCATTAGAAGCAACAAACTCATCACTGACACAGTCAGCATGATCATCTTCATGTATCACCTCCATGTATTCATCAACCAACATTGACTCGTCATTTGCTTCAGTTTTCACTACATCTGCGTTGATAGTGTCTTCTGATTCACTCTGTGTGTCTTCAAGTATATGTAAATCACAATGATCAGGTGCCAACATTGTCGCTACCATATTACTTTTTAATTGGTGTCTTGTGCGGTTTATCCTTTTAATATGAAGTCTTGTTGTCTGCGGACAAACAAGTTGACTATTGAGAGAGCTCAATTATTATAATCATCATCATCACCTACCCGTCAACGGCTCACAGCTGAGCGCAGGTCTCCTCTCAGAGAGAGTTATAGGCCATGGTCCCCCGCGCTGGCCGTGTTGGCTATGCCGTCATGCCGCTGTGATAATACCTTTAGTTTTCGCGGTGACGAACAAGCGAATGTACGCAACAAGAATACACTTGCTGACGACGCATCACACCTCTCACGACACCTCACATCGCAAACCTGGTCGCAGAATCGTCACTCGTGGAACAACGAACGAACGCCACGTCGTGTGCAGTGTGTCGTGTGTGTCGTGACCGCTAGTCGTGTCGTGTCGTGGCTCGTGCACAAACGCTGTTACTGTCAATTATATTTACTTAAAATACTTACTGACTAATAACAGCAAGAAACAGAAGAAAAAAACAGTATCATAATTCATTTGCTGCAATCAAAAGTTTAAGTGACGATTAACTAAAGAACTAACTAAAGAATTACCTAAAGATATATAAAGAAGAATTGAATCTACTCAAAATCTAATTTAACTAGCCATGTATGGGAAATCAACATTTCCTCATTTCATTTTCATGTGCGCAGACTAAGATTTGCCTTTTGACACATTTTTTGAAAAAAAAAAAAACCTTTATTTCTTAAGATAAAACTGTGTTTCAGCACATGAGATATTATGTATTAAGCACTCACTAATTCACGTTGTTGAACCAAGTCCATCAGCAGCCCTCGGGCTCTCAAGCTCTTGTCTCTAAATCTGCTAAAGTTGATCAAGCTCTGAGCGCAATGCACACAAAGTGTCTGTTTCAGATTTCCCAGGTCACACGGCTGAAACAACATATTGTATGTAAATAAAGAATTGGGTAACTGACCGCTGTGAAAATGTTAATATTTCATTAATTAATTGAAATCAAAAATGTAACATGTAATTAATAAAAACAGAAATAAATCGGTCCACAAACAAACAAGTTATAAGCTGTTTTACTGCCACAGTATCTGTCTCTTTCTAAAACGAAATTTATATTTTAATTTAATAACGAAACGAAAGGAGTGTATGGAGATGTGTGATTTCACACTTCTGTAGCACTCTAGAGGAAACTTTAAAGCTTAAGTTTCCAAGACTAGTAAAGATATAAAAAAAAATTGGAATTGTATTTTAACACATATTTAAAAACTAGCTGACCGCGAACTTCGTACCGCCAACAAAAATATTTAGTGGTTGGTCACCCTTATCATTTAGGGGTATGAAAATAGATGTTGGCCGATTCTCAGACCTACCCTATACTACATGCACACAAAATTTTATAAAAATAGGTCCAGCCATTTCGGAGGAGTTTGGTAACACACCGCGACATGAGAATTTTATATATTAGATTTCAGTTGCCCAATTGGGCATTTGATGTGTTTGTTTGTAGGTTTGTTCTTCAATCACGCAGCAATAGAGCAACACATGTTAATGACTGGAGTGGGGCTACTTTCTGTCTGCCCATCTAAACATGAATTGAATTGTAGTGTTTCTTTTTTTTTTTGGAATTTCCCCTCATTGTGGAAATATTTTATTTTATTCTAACAAAGTTGCATGGGTTAAATCGGCTTGGCATCCAGTTGCCCACAAGATAGTATAAAAAATCGGCCAAGTGCGAGTCAGCACTTTTAGGGTTCCGTTAAAAAAAATTAAATTAAAATATTTCCATGGTTATGGAAATATTTTAATTTAATTTTTATTATTTGTTGTTATAGCGGCAATAGAAATACATAATATGTGAAAATTTCATCTGTCCATCTATTACGGTTTACGAGATACAGCCCGCTGACAGACGGACGGACAGACGGACGGACGGACAGCATAGGCTTAGTAATAGGGTCCCGTTGGTACCCTTTGGGTACGGAACCCTAAAAACTTATTACAATGTAATAGCTTCATAATAATATTGTAAAATGATTATTTTGAAAAGAGCAACTGCTGAGTTTCTTGCCGGCTCTTCTCAGCAGAATCCGCTTGACGTGTCATAAGAGCCACAGGCAGGTCTACGTGAAAAATAAATAATTTTGAATTTGAATTTGAATGTAATTTTTTTCATAGATATAGGTTTCTTTTAAAAATTAATAAAGCCAAGCTGAACTACACTACAAATAAATGGAAAGCTTGTGTTAAGAGTGCGTGTGACAATAGTGCAACAGGTGGGGATTGAACTGGCAACCTTTCGGTTTCAGTCTGCACATTTAACTGTTGGGCCATTAAGGCTTAAATTGAAGTCCTGAATCCTGCAGAGGGTGTTCCTAAGACTAACACCACACAGACAGAAATGCAGGGCAAAAGCTAGTTTATGATAAATTAACAACTTGACAACCTCTCTGGCACATTGGTGAGTGCTGTGGTCTTGTAAGTAGAAGGTTTTGGACTGATCACCCGCCTGGTGTCAGAAGGCGTCCCCTCCACAAACACAATACAACTAGAAGGTTTTGGGTTCAATTCCCGCCGGCTCAATTTGGGAATTTATTATTTCTGAATTATTGTCCCTGATCTGGTCTGGTGGGAGGCTTTGGTCGTGGCTAGTTACCACCCTTCCGTCAAGGATATGCTACCAAGTGATTTAGCGCTCCTTCACAATGGTATGTACAAACAGATTAGGGGTTGAATGTTCACTGCCATACCCCTTTGTTAGCCTGCTAAAATCTTAGACTGCATTGTCACTTAACGTCAGGTGAGAAGGCTACCTACTAAGGCTATGTACTACCTTGTCATCAAATAATAAAAAAGCTTACAGGATTTCCAGTTAAGTGTTGATATGCTTCTTCAAAGTTGTATTTGCTCATTAGATACAGCTTGCTGTCTGTCTCCAGGCAGATCATGCAGACCTGTAAAGATAATATATTCTACTAATTAGTTTAGAGATTCAAATAGGCTCGTGATTCCTCGACTGCGCCTCAAGAGGGTCCGAAAGACATTTGTGGGAATGAGCGTGACGTTCTATAATAAAATTCCACAGTCGATCTTGGACTTGCCTTTACACGAGTTTAAGAAATTGATTAAAACTACGCTCATGAAAAAAGCATATTATACGATTGAAGACTATATAAATGACAAAAAAGCGTGGATATAATTCGTTCCGGCGATTCATGAGACAGTAGGTAATGATTAACCTGTATATCAAAATAATTCTATTCTATTCAGAGTTTCCACTTTATTTGTGTACAAGTTATATTTTAAAATGAGTACTTGATTTGAATATTAGTTTCAATTCGATGCCTTAAGATGGGTAGCCTAAGTATGTCACACTCTCTTTAACATTTCTGCGGTGGTGTCGTGTGATGCGGGTTGTTACGTTCCCTAAAATATGGTTGAGCGAAGCAATGGCTGGGTCATGCGTCATGCTCATGAACGGGTGCCACCAGCGGCAATGGGGCTACTTTCTGTCTGCCCGTCTTGACATGTGTTGAATTATAATTAGAAATAATTACATATGCTTTTGTGGAACTTCCCCTCATTGAGGAAACTCTGCATACATAGAATAATATCTATAAAGTATATTGTAAAAGTATTTTGAAAATAGCAACTGCCGAGTTTCTTGCTGGTTCTTCTCGGCAGGAACGGCATTCCGAACCAGTGGTAGACTCATTGACGATTCAAAAGTACTTGTAAAAGTTTATTTGAATAAAAAACATTTCTATTCTATTCTAATTCATCATCATCAGCAACCCATCAACAGCCAACAACTGAGCGCAGGCCTCCTCTCCGAGAAGGGTTATAGGCCAAAGTCCACAACGCTGGCCTTTAATAACCCTACGAAAAACTATTCAAGATTGGCTAAACATGTTTAAAATAATTATTTAAAAGTTTGTTAACTACATACTAACAACATAACAAGATATATTAATGCATATAATTACCTTGCAACTTAAACTCTAGCAAAGTTACCTGCACTGTTGAGGGAATCGCACCAGCACGAATTTGCCTTGAGCCACTTTCCGTTTCATACATGTCATCGCTCAGGAAATGCTGCGAGCAGACCACAGCAGGGTCTGGGAGGGGAGTGTCTTGTCTGCCGAGGGCTCTGAGCCAGGCAGCACGGAGATGCGAGTCACTGGGGAACCTGCAGATTACACCATCTTTGTCACAAAGATCTCTCATTTCTGCCCAGAGGGCACCTATCTACATGTAAACACTTTTGGTTCCGAATTGTGGGCTGCGGGTAAGAGTTCTAGGAATGGATACTGTTTGAAGTAATTACTTAATGATAATGTCCTCACGACTGCGGCTAGCTTCCAGCGAGACTAGCCATCTGAGCTGAAGATATTACAGTGCACAGGTGCACTCTGTATCTCTTCACTCCCATGGCCAGATGGGACGGCAATCCGACATGGCCAGAGAGACATCAGGCACAAGATAAACAGCTTTACGTGCTCTCCGCAGCACGGGGTGACAACCCGCCAACTTCCTAACTCCGGCCTGACATACGCAGTTGAATATGTTAACATTGTTAAACATTAGACTAAAGTTAATTTGTAGTGCCTACGACATCATCAAGCTTGTGGGCAAGACAAGCGGTGGACGAAATGAAAGAGCTTGCATCTATTCAATGATCCCTCTTTATAAACAATTTATATCATTGTATCTACTAAGGTACTCACTCGTGGAGCGTGACCGCCGCGGATCCCGAGACTGTCTCCGCAGTGGTTTTGCAGAAGGGTGCGTAGCACCGCATGTTGATTGTTAATTAAAATGCTTTCACCAAATCAAATCGAAGATAGAGCTAAAAGCATTTACAAAATTGAAAATACAAAGCAAAAGGAATAATCAGAATAATAATAATAGGAATAAACAGAACCAAGGAGGATTTAACAACAAAACAACCACAGATTAGGTACTAGACAACAACCGTAAACACTAGGATCAAAGTACCACTGAGTATATAATTCACAGATAACCACAGATTAAGTATGTCACATTTTAATTACTGCCCTGGAACTAGGAATTACGACTACCAGGCAAACCATGGAACTAGGAATTACAGATTACGTCTTGGTAATATCAGTCTCACCATTTTCAAGATGTTTGTTTGTAATTTTTCGTTAGGGTTTAAGTGTGACCTCTTTACAAAGTTCTCGCTAGCATGTCCCTTACACGTCTCCTTCATTTAGCGTTAGGCCTGACTGAACATGTATCGACTATGTAAGTACCTGCTGCTGTTTCGTAAAGGAAAACAAATAATACTTTTGTTAATACATTATTGTTTTATTATGGAAGAATGTACTCGTATAGATACACAATATTAGGTATTTATTGTATCAAGTTAGTTATATTTTGTTTTAAAACAGTAAATGAATATCAATTATTAAAATTATATACATAAATAAGTTTATTTGATACACTAATTAATAGGTACCTACTTAAGGTTGAAGACAAGGGTCTGCCCGCGAAATTCAAATTTAATTTGGTTTAATTTCTTAAACTGGTCACTTTCAAGTAAAGATTTTTATGTAAACCTGTGAAGATGATAATTCCACTGGCGCAATTAGAAGGCCATAAGCCTACTTTGTCGTATTAGTTTACAAATTGCGAAAAACCAAATTAAATTTGAATTTCGCGGGCAGACCCTTGTCTTCAAACTTAATAAGATTATACACATTGACATATTCACTAACACAGATTTAGGATTGGTAGTCGCTAGATACCTACCGCACTTCCAAAGCGTCAAAACGAAAACGACAAACACTGGTGGATACGCGCACGGCGCATAGTACCCCAGTTCATGCGTACTATGTATTGCCACAATTTACTAGTAATACTGGATGAGGGTGTACACTTAAAATAAATAAATGATGAAAATAGAAATTAGGTGAAATATATATATTATTATAATATATATATAAATATATATTATAAATAAAAAATTATGTACATACTTATTAAGTTTACGAAAGTTTAAACCCTATACACTCGGTCGAATGGCACTCGTGGTACAAACAATGACGTGATTAACAACAACAATATGATATCGTAGGTATAGGCAGTACAGGGCTCTCCGTCGCCTCATGTTGCGGCCGCGGCGCCTCGTCGGAGCCTCCGCTGGCGCTCAAGGCCGCCCCGCCCCCGGCGCGGCGCCGAGCGTGTTTGTGGCGCGAGCTACCAGATCCCTCAACTCAGTCGGCGGTGGGCAAATAGCACTCCACACAGACTTGTATATACTTTGAGCTTTATACATATTTTATGGCTTAAATTCCAAATAGTTATTAGTTAAATTGAAACTGCTAATAGAGTACAGGCTCTAAACGCTTTTTAGAGACAAGGCTGTTAGGAACTCGTTTCTGCTACTATGTTTGCCAAAATCTAAAGTTAGGTTAGGTTGGGGGTCGATATGAACACTTAGGATCCATTTAGTATAATCAGATATGAGTGCATACTTAACTGAGGTATATTGATCAAATGGAACCTAAGTGCACCCAACTGTTCATGTCGAACCCCAACCTAACCTAACTTTAGATTTTGGCAAACATGAATTTAACACATAACAGCAAACATGTACATTCTATGTATGACTATTATGTGTACTTTAGCCTAATAAAAATTACCAGAACTGTATAAAACAAATATATTCTTAGTTATTCAATAATGATAATAATAAGTATCTTAATAAGTATCTTAGTAGTATCTAAAATAATTATATTTTGCATGTCAATTGACGAAACATACTGGACATTGAATATTATGTTAACATCTATTTACGTACAATGTTTCTTGCAAATAAATACATTTCATTTCATTTCAAAGTCAAACATAGTACTTGTTAGGCAATATTCGGTGATCAGGTGCCTGGGAATTGCGCGAGTTGTTATTTTGCCTTCTGCATATTACATAACAGCGAGCGTTTCTAAACTGACGACGCCGTAGGTAAACGCGGAATCACAGCCCAACCTAACCTTACTTTAGATGATTTTGGCGAACACAGTACTTGTATAGGAAGAACTAGTTTAGCCTAGGCTGCCTGGGCAACCAGTTGTGCAAATCAAAGAAAATGTGTACTTCTATAACCATTTTACTAGATTAGTCTAGTCAGGTAGCTATATTACTAGATGCTCGTATTATAGCTATATTCCTAGTAAGATAGCTATGAATGGCTTACATATAGCTATATTCCTGCGTATAGCTATAAGCCTAGTTTTATCGCTATAATACGGCTTCAACTATCTTACTGTGACTTATAAATACAAGATTATCTATTTTATCAACTTGGTAATATTATTATAATTTAACAGTACTAAATTAAATACTCAGGTGTTTAATAAATAAACAGTTAAAGGAGTTTATGTGTCACATTAATGATACTACGACATACGACGATATGTAGTTACAGACATGTTCACAAAATGGCATAAAGGCTGTAAGGGAATAGGTTAACGACAACTGATACGGGTAGGTACTGGTACCTACCTACCCCTGTACCATGTACCTACATGATTCAGAGTCGCTCAGCGTTGGAACTTTCCACCGATCATTTCATGACTTTGACAGTGCTTTTATTTTATTTATCACAACATGGGATCGTCTATGTACTCTATCTCCACTAGTTTTTAATTAACTAAACAACAAATGACGATATTTAACACAAAACAGCAATGTACATTTAAAACTCCACACACGCGCGATCAGCTGTTTTCCAAAAGTTCAAGCAGCTCAAGACTCGGTATAAGTATTAAGTATCTACGGCAAGGTATAAACATCTCCGGCGCTTCGCGAGCACGAAGGCTCCTCGCCAGTGTGAGTTCTCATGTGACGTACTAATTGATCCTTACGTGAACATTTATGCTTGCATAGTTTACAAGAGTAAGGCCTTTCGCCTGTGTGTGTTCTCATGTGACTTACTAAATTACACTTTACTGAACATTTATAATTGCATAATTCGCAACAGTAAGGTTTTTCGCCAGTGTGAGTTTTCATGTGAGTGACTAAACTACTCTTGTGTGAACATTTATACTTGCATAATTCACAAGAATAAGGCTTTTCGCCAGTGTGAGTTCTCATGTGATTCACTAATTTACTTTTTTCTGAACATTTATACTTGCATAATTCACAACAGTAAGGCTTTTCGCCAGTGTGAGTTCTCATGTGAGTTACTAAACTACTCTTGTGTGAACATTTATACTTGCATAATTTACAACAGTAAGGCTTGTCGCCAGTGTGAGTTCTCATGTGAGTTACTAAACTACTCTTTTGTGAAAATTTATACTTGCATAATTTACAACAGTAAGGCTTGTCGCCAGTGTGAGTTCTCATGTGACTTAGTAAATTACTCTTGTGTGAACATTTATACTTGCATAATTTGCAAGAATAAGGCTTTTCGCCAGTGTGAGTTCTCATGTGATTCACTAAATGATTCTTCTTTGAAAATTTATAGTTGCATAATTCACAACAGTAAGGCTTTTCGCCAGTGTGAGTTCTCATGTGACGTACTAAATAACTTTTAAATGCACAGTTATACTCGCATAAGTCCCAAGTATAAGGCTTGTTGCCAGTATGAGTTCTCATGTGACGTACTAAATGACTCTTTTGTGAACATGTAAACTCATTTTCGCCAGTAGGGCTACTCAGCGTCGCAGCAGCTTCGCTCCGACTAGTCGCCTGACAGCTGACATCGTCCGCGGCAATACCACTCGCAGGCACGTCTTGTTCGTCGTGTGAGTCGTCTTCTTCAGCTGGAGGCACTTTCGTTTCGTTATTCGTCGCACGGCTCGCGGGCAGAGCGACTGCAACCAAACATTGTCTCTATTTCCTGATATCTACTTACTTATCTGAAGTGAAAACTTTAATGAAACGAAATATTATTTAAAAAAATAATTGACTAATGAAATGAAACTAAGCAGTTAGCAGACACACACACATCGATATAAAATCTCCTCTATGGATTTTGTTTGTATGAAATACAGCCTATGTCACCCGGAGCAGAACAACGAATCGATTGACATCATCAAAGCCGGCTTAGTGGAGACGCCGCGGTGGAACATTCGTGAATAGTGACACACACACACACACATACATAGACTGCTAGTCATAACCCTACCTTTTGTCTCTGCAGCAGTCGGGTCACAGGAAACGGATAGCGCGGTACAGAGTGGTGCGTGATAGAATCGGTTCACGGGACACCCGGCCGCGACTACCCTTATAGGCGGAATATTTTTCCACTTTAAATGGGCCAACTTCGATCCAATATAAAAAGAACCCAATCCTATATAAGAAGAATCATAAAAATCGGACGATTCCGGAAAACCTAATATGTAGTCATATTTAATAAAATAAATATATACGACGACTTGAGAACCACCCTATTTTACTATGGTTGAAAAAGAACGTAAATTCAGTGTTGTTTGAGCGACTAACGGAGCTGTATCTCACCTGACGTGGGAGGCAAGAGTCCGGAAGGGCGAGGGTCGTCACTCAGCTGCTGAGGGTCGTCACTCCGCCGTCGAGCGGCCGGCCTGTGGAACACGACAGAATGTATCGAGAGTGCGCCGGGCAGCCACCAGAAGCTAAGCAAAACACTTAACAGGGCAGTTACAGAAGTTCCACTCCGCAAACACGTTCTAACACTGACCTCTGTAATTAGTGTATGATTGACACTGGCCTGGCTGCCCCTATACAGGTGACGGCTTCATTGTGGCGATACCTGAAGCGCCACGGTTGACGTACGAGTGGCTCCGGAACTGATAATATTGCGAATGGCGCAACGACCTCTCTGTTTAATCTATGACTTCATATGAAAGCATAGAATTATTAAAGAGGTCGGTTAAGGAATCATAGATTAATTATATTATAGAGGTTGGTGCGCCATTTGCTATATTATCAGTTCCAGCCACTCGCTGCTTACATCGCCAAAATGGCGTCAATCAAGTACCTCCAAAAAATACGACGGCAGCCTCTCAAGTGTTAGTCACAGAACAATTGTAGAGCTCACTGCGCTCACACAACAGGCGCGGTGAGCGATTTAGAGAAACTGTTGGACGATGTTCGGAAGTATCTACTATTTCGAAGAATTACAATATATCAGCAAAAAAGATAAAAATGCTATTTTAATTTTCAAGTTATAATTCACGCGACAACGCTCGACGGTGTCATGGCGTCGTTGTGACGTCACCTCTATGTTTTTCACAGCAGTTTGTCAAAGTTTGAAGATAGATGTGACGTATCGCTCTGATTGGTGTTCAATCCAATATGGCGGAATTGCTGTATTTTTTTAGTTTTATTTTATGAAAGGAAATATCAATCTCGCTCGAAATAGAAAAATAAATAGTTTTTTATAGTCTACGAATCCTATTTCATTGCATCAAGTCACAATTGGATTGATCGTTGGCGACTGCCACCATGCCTGTCAACAACACAGGCAGGTATACTGACCTGCACAGGGACGCGCCACACTCGCCAGCAGCGGCGCCGATCTGCCGAATGCGAAACGAGCTCATTATACTTCCGTCTTCAGAACGCTTCAGAGGGTCGGAGTACAGGCGCAGAATACACAACAGTACAGGCGCAGAATACAAACCAGTACAGAAGATTCACACCGCGAAATCATTTAAACAAGCTACAAGCTATAATTTTGGAAAAATTATATTGGATATTTGGATAAATATAATAACTAAAAAAGGAGAACTGTCCAATGTTCATATCTTCATAACTGCTATTACAGATTTTTATAAAACCTTTACTGTTCCCTAGTTAAAGTAAATGTAAATAAATTAAGAAAAGGATCGCAGTCCAATTACACTTCAGAGAAATGGGTGGACAAACATACATACACCCATAAAATTTTGTATATTAATTGTTTGGAGGCCTAATAGATTATCATAGGTGAATATTAGCATCAGTTGTTTGAACTATGCGCCCCGCCCGTCGTCACTTCGGCTTCGCAACTCAATGAACTATGTCGGTAAGTTTGTGCTTCTCCAGATCCAACCAGCTCATGGATGTCGCGTGTAAAAAAGGGGGGCCACCTATGCGTAGTGTCACATGAACAGAATGAGAATGTGATTTTGTACAAAGTAGGGGACGCCATATTGTGGTGTGGCGACCGGTTGCTGGATACTAGCGGCGTGAGCATCGGGCCTTTATTTTCAAAGGCCGTCCTTGTGCCGTCGATCTAAGTTGTGTCCGATTTAAGTTTCTGCAAAGATTTAGATTATGACTAAGTTAAAATTAACTAAAAAGACTTACAGACTAGTGGCACTGAGTCCAACGCATCGTCCGTAGAATTTAATGTTGTAACTCACGAATACGAGGGCTGACAGCTGGGCCAGAGGCTGACCTGGTCAGGCCCGCCTTAAGCCGACCGTAGCAGGGAAGGTCCGCTCGACCAAGGGGTTACGGACCCCGCAGGGTTGATTTTAGAACATGGTTCCCAAATAAACCGCGCGTCCCAGGTTAGACGGTGACAAAACGCGGGAGTCGATCACGTACGCGACCTCCGGTGGCGGTATTCGAGCCTCGACTAACTGTCGGTTGTCGTCTGTCACTCTCGTGGCCGCCGCTCGAGTATGAAAGAGACGGGTTATGAATTACGATACCACAGAGAGGGACAGACTGTTCTGATGTTCCGTCAAGTGCGTTCGGAAATCTAATATGTCATGGAACTGCGAATGCGCAGGTAAAGTGACTTTGGAAGTAGTGTGTAACATTACACTACAATACCCCCCTATCAAAGCAGAGAGACAACCCGGTTGTCTCCACAGCCGTGGTAACCGGAGAAAGAAAAAAAAAAATTTTTTTTTTTTTTTTTGTTAAGAATGAAGGTATGTACAAATGTGGAGTTAGTGTGTTAGTACTGTAACCTAATAAAATTAACCTATATTCCTTTCATACATTTTCCGAATCATTTGTTGCGCGCAATTTTGGTCTTCATTCATTCATAGCTGGCATACCTCACGCTCTCGTACCAATAATACTAGAGTTCCGATTAGAATTTATGTGTTGTTAGTAATAAGTTATATCTAGCCATAAGTAATGAGTAGGTATTAATAGTATTTACAGTTGTGTGTGTGTAGTAGTCTGTAGTTGTATCATGTTGGCAACGGAGACTAGTACACGGTTCTTTAGCCAATGGTTCGACATGTGGAGTTCTTATTGGACTAAAAATTTTGTTGAACCTTAATAGATGTTTATTATTTACAGTCATGCTTCATTTAGTAAGCGATGAAAAGTAAAGAGAGAAAAAAAAATCTTCTTTTTTTTTTTTTTTTTAAAAATTATTTTGAAAAAAAAGTTGTGGTGAAAAAAAAAAGAAGTTTTGTACATTGTATATCACCGATCATTGTTAATAAACAATTAAATGAGAATCAAAATATTTTTTGATTGAGGTCTTTTTTCTTGTGACCCCTATTTTTCCCATCCTCCCCTCGTGGAAATTTAATTGTTTGGAAAAGTGTTTAAACTTCAATTGGATGGAAAGGATGTGATAACCTAATCATACAATGATATTTTTAGTTCAGTAGTATGTAGTATTTATCTACTGTACTTGAATACTATATAGATATTAGGTATATAATATAATTTAAGACATTTTTTAACTTATGTTTATTTTAGATGAGAATTCTTATGTAATATTGTTATATGCTAGTTATGCTAAAGGGTTTTTTTTTTTGTGATTATATTAAATAAATTATGTAAATATTGAGATTAAAAAGGAGTTGTTTTATTTAATTTATTTGAAAATTAAGAGTATTAAGATGTGAATAGGTAGTTATGGTTTACCTAGATGTTATGTGTAATTCTTATGAAAGTGGTAAAGTGTTGGTAAACTATCCACTGTATGGTTTATAATTATGATCTGGCTTATGATTGCCTGTGTTCTTTGGTTTACTGCTTGCCGAGCTTTTACTACAGCGCGGGCATGAATTTGAGTATACATTGGGCATGTGGCAGTTAAAACATACTAGCCCTGGGTATTTTCTGCAGTCTCTATGACTGTGCCCCTGCCGCTTGCATTTTTTGCAAGTGATAGATTGTGAGAGGGCAGTTTGAAACTTTTTAAATGTTTCCCGGTCTCTATTCATTGCATTACCGGAGTGGTTTGGTAATGCGTAGGCTTCATAGTTTCTGCTTAATGTTATTAGATGTTCTATAGAAGTGATCGCGTTGTTAGCCAACAATGAGCCGTAGCATGGTAATAAATTATGTTTTATTATCTCCAGTAATGATATATCTGGGATAGGGTTAGCTAGTTTACTATTAAGATCTCTTATATGTATGACAAATGAAAACACTGATTGTTTGTTATTTTGTTTTGTATCCCTAATTAATTTTTCTGTTGAAAACTCAAAATCTATTGGCTGAAAATTTTGTGTAAATATTGAGCATAGGACGGCCCATGATGTTATTTGGTGCCGTACTTGCCTGTAAAACTGTAATGCCGTACCTTGTAATAACTCGGAGAATCCTCTGAGCACTATGTTGATGTCTATGCCCCTAGCGCTTCGCACTTCTTCAACCCTGTTTAAAAATTCATACACACAAGAGTCTCCGGAGAACTTAATATTCCAGGACTTCAGGTTAGCTAGATTGTGCATATTATAAATAATCGGTTGTTCCCTTGCGAGAGTGTTATTCAACTCGTTGTATTGTATGGGTGTACTGCCTGTGCTGAGGGCGGGTTGGAAGGCTATTGGGTTTGATGTTTTTGCGTGCGGTGTTGTTATCGTGGTGTAGGAAACGTCAGTTTTGGCTATCTTCTTTTCGACATGCCTGGGGTTGGTACGTACGCATCCTGCATATCCACGTACACTGAGGTTACGTTCCCTTCTTCTAGAACCGACACGGGGGAAGTAAAGGTCGCTACACTCGCGGGCTCGCGTAACGGAATCTCGCTATCCATTTTTCGAATGTATAAATTACGAATTTCGAACTAAATATTGCGTTACAAAACCTACTATTTATCCGTCTCACATTATACGATTTTCTCGTTTCACACTGATTGTTAATTACTAGATTGTTATCTTTAGCGTTAATCACTCACGTTATGTTAAAAAACACTTAAATTAATTTATACACGATTAAAGTAAAATACACAAGGTTATAAATTAACCAGCTATGTAAAATTGTCAATGACAAACTGCTGTCAAGCGTCAATGTTGACAGTAGTTGTCACATGACTCGTTGAGTGTCACTTGGGCAGTTGCTTTTGTCATTTGTTACTGTCTACCAACATGGCCGTATTAGCAGTGTTGCCAAGTGTCGCTCTAACTCTTTGGTAATTTACATGGAACCGGAAATGTCAAACACATTATCTATGTTACTTAATTAACAACATGAAGAAAATTATTTATGGTCAGACTTCCGTCGCGATCAACAGCGATGGACCGATGACATTTCTATCGTTCGGGCGCGATGTTGTCGCGTGTAAAAAAGGGGGGCCACCTATGCGTAGTGTCACATGAACAGAATGAGAATGTGATTTTGTACAAAGTAGGGGACGCCATATTGTGGTGTGGCGACCGGTTGCTGGATACTAGCGGCGTGAGCATCGGGCCTTTATTTTCAAAGGCCGTCCTTGTGCCGTCGATCTGGATGCGCTGTTGATGAGGAGGGAAGTCTGAGGTTGCAGTTGAAATGAAATTACCTTTTTGACTAAATACAAGATGATGATTTAATTTAAGTTTCTGCAAAGATTTAGATTATGACTAAGTTAAAATTAACTAAAAAGACTTACAGACTAGTGGCACTGAGTCCAACGCATCGTCCGTAGAATTTAATGTTGTAACTCACGAATACGAGGGCTGACAGCTGGGCCAGAGGCTGACCTGCACCCCGATTCAGAACCTTACGATAACATAATTATCGATCGATTCGGTTTGCTATCGTACGATAAGATGAATTTTCAATTCAGAGTACTCGTATCGACAGAGAAGTTGTCGAAATCGAAACCGAATCGAACCGACGTAGATATCGTTCGATATCTTCTATCAAACGCTATTCACAACAACCTTATCGAATAAGATTTTCCGAACGTCCGATAATTTTAGTTGGTAACTTATCGAAAGCTACAGGGCATCCGGTATCCTTTTGTTTACGTACTGTGTTTACTGGTTTTTCGTATAAAATGATTATGATGGATGATTTTGGTATGTAGATGTTTACTTACCATATTGTACGTATTTTAACATTACAATAACATATTATGTACACCACAACAAAATAAAATAAGAACCCAGAGGGATGAAACATGAACTTAGCGCCATCTATCGAAGAGGCTGAAAATTGGCCGTCAATAATTTAACAAGTTATCATTTTAAATAATTACTTCAATGACCTTCGAAAATGATTAAAATCTATTTATTTAGTGTTAACATGAATTTATTATCAAGTGAAATTTTGGTAAAACAACAAACTTCGTAAATCCACATGTAATTTAATGTAACTTGTCGATACCGATAACGAAGCCGATTCCGTAGTCGACATCGAATCGAATTCTCTAACCGAACGTTCTGAATCGCACGAAAAAAAATTTTCGATACGAGATCGATATCTAACCGTATCGAAACGGGAAGTTATCGAAATGTTCTGAATCGGGGTGCTGGTCAGGCCCGCCTTAAGCCGACCGTAGCAGGGAAGGTCCGCTCGACCAAGGGGTTACGGACCCCGCAGGGTTGGTTAGGCGAGGAGGCGCGGCTCGGTCAGCACGCCGCCTCCTTGGTGCGTCTCGCGGGAACCGGCGCGGCGAGGAGGCTATCTCCTGGAGATTGCGTCGAGCTCACGTAGTTCACTCACTGTTTTCACTAGAGACGTCACTGGATCTAAGCCGACTACATTGTTCTTGCTACTTAACGAGAATATCGCTTATATGGTAGACGGGGTAATCGCGTGACGTGGCAGGCGTCCATACTCATTTGATAGGTCCGCTGCCAAAATACGTCGCTGCGGCGACGGCAAATTGTCCGGTCACATGATCGGTAGTTAAGGAGAGGTAAAAACTCTCAAGATGCCCTTAAAACGGGATGATTTTAGAACATGGTTCCCAAATAAACCGCGCGTCCCAGGTTAGACGGTGACAAAACGCGGGAGTCGATCACGTACGCGACCTCCGGTGGCGGTATTCGAGCCTCGACTAACTGTCGGTTGTCGTCTGTCACTCTCGTGGCCGCCGCTCGAGTATGAAAGAGACGGGTTATGAATTACGATACCACAGAGAGGGACAGACTGTTCTGATGTTCCGTCAATTGCGTTCGGAAATCTAATATGTCATGGAACTGCGAATGCGCAGGTAAAGTGACTTTGGAAGTAGTGTGTAACATTACACTACATGGACTTGGCGAGTTGACTGAAGCGCTCAAACGTTGGAGTTAGAAACAGACACAGCAATCCATCAACATGTCTTACTTGAAGATGCGTGTCCAAATGTTGCAAGTACGCATGTTCAACAACAAATTCCTTGAAACAAAGTGTACATTGGTAGGGGGCACTTTCGCACTTGAACATATTCTGTGTTACAGCCACTTGTGTACAAACTGTTGCTTTTCTGTTTAGAGCTTTGAGAATAGCATCATCCAATAGTTGTGTTTCTAACTTTATACTACTATCCGATAAGTATTCATCATTACGAGCATCATCTTCATGTTTCACTACATCTGTATCGATGGTGTCCTCTGATTCACTCTGCATGTCTTCTAGTACGTGCAAGTCACAATGATCAGGTGCCAACGTTGTCGCTACCAAATCACTTTTTAATTGGTGTCTTGTGCGGTTTATCTTTTTGATGTGAAGTCTTGTAATCTGTGGACAAACAAGTTGACTATTGAGCGAGTTCAATTATAAATTATAAACATCATCATCATTATTATAGGGTCATTTGCTGGGATTGTGTTTTTTTTAGAAAAAATTTAACATGCAATTCACTAAAGAACTTAGTAAAGAATTACCTGAAGATATAACTAAAGAACAAGAATTAAGAAGATTTTAATTAGCAATGTATGTGAAAACAAAAATTGAAAGCTTTTTTATTTTTTTATATATAAACGAAAATCGGTTCATCCGTTTGGCTTCTACGCTACCACAGACAGATACACAGATACACAGACAGACACGTTAAACTTATAACACCCCTCTCTTTTTGCGTCGGGGGTTAAAAACAGTGTCGCAGCACATGACTTAGGCGACGTTTTCGCACAGGCGAATCGCCGCGCGGTGCGTCGCTCGCTCTCTCTCGCCCTCATACCTTGGCCATATCGCGTGACGGCTCGCGCGACACGCCTATGCGAAAACGTCGCCATATGTATTAAGCACTCACTAGTTCACGTTGTCGAACCAAGTCCATCAGCAGCCCTCGGGCTCTCAAGCTCTTGTCTCTAAATCTGCTAAAGTTTCTCAAGCTCTGAGCGCAATGCACACAAAGTGTCTGTTTCAGGTTTCCCAGGTCACACGGCTGAAACAACATATTGTATAAACAATTGGGTATTCAAATGTTGTGAAAATGTTGATATTCATTAATTATTATAATCGAAAATGCAACATGTAAGGATAACAGTTATAAAAACAGAAAATAAATTGATCCAAAAACAAATAAGTTATAGGCTGTTTTACTGCAACTGTATCTGTCTCTTTCTAAAACGAAATTTTCTATGAGCAGTGTATGGAGCTATTGCAGTGTGACGTCACACCTCAGTAGCGCTCTCTTTGTCTAACAGGAAACTTTAAAGCACTATATTTCTGAGACTAGTAAAGATATTAAAAACAGAATAACAGGAATTGCATTAATAATACATTAAAACTTTATTTTAAATAATTATATATAAATATCAGTCGCCCAGTTGGGTATTTGATGTTTGTTCTCCAATCACGCAGCAATGGAGCAACATATTAATGCAAGTTTCTTCATAGATTTAGGTTTCTTTTAAAAATGATTATAAGCCAAGCTGAACTAGACTAACATTCCCCTCTCCCCTCCACATAAGCGGCAAGCTTGTGTTAGGAGTGTGTGTGACAATAGTGCAACAGGTGGGGATTGAACTGGCAACCTTTCAGTTTTCAGTTTGCACATTTAACTGTTAGGCCATTAAGGCCTAAGTTGAAGTCCTGAATCCTGCACAGGGTGTTCATTTTAAAGACTAACTTGACTATCTCCCTGGCGAAGTGGTCTGGGGTTCAATTCCCAGCTGTGGCAATTTGAGAATTTATAATTTCTGAATTGTCTCTGGTCTGGCCTGGTGGGAAGCTTTGGTCCTGGCTAGTTACCACCCTACTGTCAAGCACATGCCGCCAAGCGATTTAGCATTCCAGCACAATGTGTAGAAACAAATTGGGGTTGAATGTTCACTGCCATACCCCTTCCAAGTTAGCCCGATACCATCTTAGACGGCATTGTCACTTACCATCAGGTGAGATCACAGTCAAGAACTATCTTGTGATTGAATTATAAAAAAAGCTTACAGGATTTCCAGTTAAGTGTTGATATGCTTCTTCCAAGTTGTGTTTGCTCATTAGATACAGCTTGCTGTCTGTCTCCAGGCAGATCATGCAGACCTGTAAAGATAATATATTCACTAATTCATCATCATCAGCAACCCATCAACAGCCAACAACTGAGCGCAGGCCTCCTCTCTGAGAAGGGTATAGGCCAACCGCCAAAGTCCACAACCCTAGACTAATAACCTAACACCTTTAATAACCCTACAAAAAACTGTTCAGGATTGGCTAAAAATGAATAAAATAAAGTATATGTTGACTGTATATTAACAACATAACAAGATATAATGCATATAATTAAATTGCAACTTAAACCCTAGCAAAGTTACCTGCACCGTTGAGGGAATCGCACCAGCACAAATTTGCCTTGAGCCACTTTCCGTTTCATACATGTCATCGCTCAGGAAATGCTGCGAGCAGACCACAGCAGGGTCTGGGAGGGGAGTGTCTTGTCTGCCGAGGGCTCTGAGCCAGGCAGCACGGAGATGCGAGTCACTGGGAAACCTGCAGATTACACCAGTTCAACATTGAGTTGCTGTGGTGGTGTCATGTGATGTGGGTTGTTACGTTCCCTCAAATAAATATGGTTGAGCGAAGCAATGGCTGGGTCATGCGTCATGCTCGTGAACGGGTGCCACCGGCGGGAATGGGGCTGCTTTATGTCTGCCCATCTTAAGATAGAAGTTAGTCGGTATGCATTTTTGGAACTTTCCTCATTGTGGAAACACTGCATATTAGTGATGTAACGAATGTCATGTTTTAGACATTCGCGAATGCGAATGCGAATGCGAATATCTGCTGCCAACATTCGCGAATGCGAATGCGAATGCGAATATTCAGTTTTTGTTTAAATTTGGCGCCATTTGTGTATGGTTTGGTGACCTTGGCGGCAGTTCCGGAAATGCGTTCCGTTTGTTTTTTGTTCCGAGAATAGCCGAGTTAATTCGAACCATAGAAATAGGAAGACTAATTCGTAATTCCTAGTTCCATGAACGCATCCGATTGAAGTGTCATTTTGTTCGCGCCGGTGTTTCTGTGGTTTTTGGTTAAGCCAGTTAAATAAAAAAAAAAAAATTGATTATAAACATGAGTAAATCAAATTCTAGTGAAATATGGACTTATTTTACAGCTTTATTAAAGTAAAAGACTTAATTTTATTTTTGTTTGCTTAAAGTGTTGATTGTTAACTCTTACGTAAAATGATTATATTTATAGTTTATAGAAGACAGAAGTATTTGTTGATTATTATTTTTAGTTTTCTTCAAGAAAATAATTATAACAATATATAATTAGGTAAAAATTCATAGTAGATTATTTTTGTTTGTTTACATTGCATTTAGTTAGTAGTTTTGTTTGTTTAATTCTTATGAAAATTTGATTGTTAAGCTTAATTGCCCAAAGTTAAATAAATAAATGATACCAAACGATAAAGATAAAACTGATAATGTGATTACGAGGTAAAGTTACTTTTTATTACATTAAAAAACATAAGAAATTAATGGATATTTTTATTAACCAACTATTACATCAAAAAAAAATTTTTTAATATTCGCAAAACATTCGCAGTAATTTCGCGAATGCGAATGCGAATGCGAATATGCTAAGATATGCAAATATCCGCGAATGCGAATGCGAATGCGAATATTCGTTACATCACTACTGCATATATAGCATAGTATTTACTGTATTGTAAATTTGTTTTGAAAACAACATCTGCCGAGTTTCTTGCTGGTTCTTCTCGGAACCAGTAGTAGATTCATGGACTATTCAAAAGCACTTGTAAAAGTTTATTTGAATAATAAATATTTCTATTCTATTCTATTCTATTAATGATGAGAGTGTGAATGTGTGTGTGTGTGTGACACACATAAACAAAGATCTCTCATTTCTGCCCAGAGGGGACCTATCTACCTGTATACACCTTTGGTTTTGAATTGTGGGCTGCGGGTAAGAGTTCTAGGAATGGATACTAATTTTGAAGTAATTAATGATTTCCTCGCCACTGTGGCTAGCTTCAAGAGAGATAAGCTATCTGAGCTGAAGATGTTACAGTTGTATACAGTACATTGTAGGTCGTACATTTTCTTCTTTGACGTTTTCCTCTCCAGACAAGGGTTGCCTGGAAGAGAATGCTTTTGCAATAAGGCCTTTGCGCCTTGTATTTATTTCCTCTTTCTTGTGTATCAACCTTTAGAGGTAGGGTCATGACGTGTCAAAGGATTCATAGGAGCCACAGGTTGGTCCACGTGAAATAAATAATTTTGAATTTGAATTTATTTCTTGTTAACAATATTTTATTATATTCTATCCTACAGTGCACAGTTGTGTGCGTGGTGCACTCTCTATTCCCTGACTCTCATGGCCAGACGGAACGCCGATCCGACATGACCAGAGACATCAGGCGCAGCGGCTTTACGTGCTCTCCGCAGCACGGGGTGACGAACCGCCAACTTCGCAACTCCGGCCTGACATACGCAGTTGAATATGTTAACATTGTTAACCATTCGACTAAAGTTAATTTGTAGTGCCTACGACGACATCATCAAGCTTGTGGGCAAGACAAGCGGTGGACGAAATGAGAGGGCTCGCATGTATACAATGATCCTCTATTTATACAACTAGAAATCTTTAGGGTACTCACTCGTGGAGCGTGACCGCCGCGGATCCCGAGACTGTCTCCGCAGTGATTTTGCAGAAGGGCGCGAAGCACCGCATGTTGATTGTTTTTTAATTATTAAGAAAATTAATAAAATCCAAGAGAACACTTTGGATTATTACATAGTTAAAACTTATAAAATAATGTATGTGTTAACATCTATTTTTAGTAGATCCAAAGCACCAAAGAGTAAATAAATACCTAGGGCACAAAGCACAGACCAGTAACACTAATATATAATCCAAAGCACAGAAGCATAGACCACGAACACTAGGATACACAGAAGAATACTACATCATATATTATTATACTCTTTGACTATATCCAAAGGGCAAAGACTACAATCACAAAGTACATTTTACTGACCAAACTACCACAGAATACAATAAACTCTCAGGGAGGCTCCATGAGAAGGATAGTTTTCACTAGCGCCATCTACGATCGTCCCCTGACATCTCTTTGAAGGCGGGAGATTCAAATGTGGCATTAATCTACTTATTAAGCAAACTATAATAGGACTACGCAAGCACTGTCCCCAACACACTGTGCCAGACGTGGGTGGCACTATATTGAATACTAGCTGATGCCCGCGACTTCGTCCGCGTGGATTTAATTTTTAACATCCCGCGGGAACTCTTTGTCACCCTCCAGGTTCTCAACTATACCTATCCAAAAAATCACGTCAATCCATAGCTTTGTTGCAGCGTGAATGAAGGACAAACCAACAAACACACTTTCGCATTTATAATATTAGTATGATGTTATTCCCTGATAACTAGCTTTCTATTGGTGAAAAAAAGTTAAAATCGGTCCAGTAGTTACAGAGCCTATTCGGTACAAACAAACAAAAATCTTTCCTCTTTAAAATTTTAGTATAGATTACAGTGACGTCTTTAGAGACTTATACTTAACCATTTTCAATTCGAAAATAAAAAGGTTTTTTTTAAATACCAAAAATGTAAACAACACAACACTGAAGTACGCGCCGCATGCAGGCGACGAAAGGGCGGGAGGTGGTACGGCGTTCCCACGAGGCGAATTTTGTTGAATGGCGCCCTAGCCGTCTCTGTCTCCTGTATTACAAGAGATACCAACTTCCGTCGACGGTGTTCCCGCTTAATTACAACATGGGGTTATTCAAGGGGCGGACCAACAATTCCTGAAAACCCGGCAACGCATTGGTGGTGCCTCTGGTGCTACAGATGTTCATGGGCGGCGATAATCACTTAACATCAGGTGACCCGCCTGCTCGTTTGCTCGCTATTCATATTAAAAAAAGATAGAGACGGCTATGGCTATACATTCGCATAAAAGAATAAATATAGTAGTTACTAAAATTAAATCGACTGTGACGGACGGACGGAGAAAGTCGCACCATAAGGGTTCGATTTTTACCATTTTGGTACGGAACCCTAACAAAACACACGAGTCTTGTCTCCATGAAACAAAAGTCAATATCGCAAATACGAATAGCTCTACACTTTAAAATATGTATTTTTCAAGTGTAAAATAGGTAGGTATTAAAACTGCCCAGACATAGTTACTATGTGGAAGGTATACCTACTCCTGTATGTAATGTTAAGGACTTGCTACCGAAAACTGAAACCAGGGATTCAGAAGTTCGATCTGTACCCTCGTCGGTAACAGGGGGACAGATCGAACTTGTTATTCCTATCCGTTCCCCCGCGGGGCCGGGCCAGGGGGACAGACAGAAGCGCATGATACTGAGTTGAGTTTCAGCGCTGGAACTTGGCAGTTTTCATCGACCTTATCATGACTTTGGCAATGTTTTTTTTATTAATTACAACATGGAATCGACTATGTAATCTATTTCAATTTTATTTAAATTGAAAAACAACAAATGGCGATATTTCAAACAGCAATGTATATTCAAACTTCCATACCCGCGCGATTAGCTGCTTATCGCAAGTTCAAAGCGCTCCGTGACTCGGTCAGAGCACAAACCGCCGCGCCGCTCGCAGAGGCATCAGTGTCACAGATCGCAGAGCGCTGTGACCGCATTGTGCGCGATACATTGCGTGCTCTAAACTACAACATCGGTGACCCACCATTTTCAAGATAAGTGGTATTTGTAATTTCGTTAGGCACCAAGTGTAACCTCTTTACAAAGTTCTCGCTAGCAGGTCCCTCACACGTCTCCTTCATTTCGCGGTAGGCCTGAACATGTATCGACTAAGTACCTGCTGCTGTTTCGTGGAGGAAAACAAATAATAAACACTTTTGTTAATATAATATTGTGTTTAATATAGAATTATATCCTCTTAACAATACTATTACACAATATTAGGTATTTATTGTATCAACATAGTTAATATTTTAGTAGTCAAAATTTAGATATTCGTTATTTATAATAGAAAATGTTAAGTGTGGTGCGAAGCGACTTCCAATCCTAAACCTAAGTATGTTCACAAAATGCTTACAAAATGGTAATATGCAAATGTCAATTTTCACCTTTTTAGCCCAACAGATAAAGGTGAGGATTGAAAGGTCGCAGGTTCGGTCCTCACCCGAAACAATATAGTCGCACCTGCCTACTCCTAGCGCAAGAAGAGGACACTAGTAGTCAAGTTCAGCTCGGTTAATACTCTTTTCAACAAAACAATAAATCAGGAAACTTGTTAAATATTTCATCAAAGCCTCTCTCATGCATACCTTGAATACCAAGGAAAAGTATGCTTGCTTGTATTCCCATTTATGCAGGGTGCGAGGGACACCCTAACGACAACTGCAGCCAGGGACTGGGTACATGACTCTGGGGCGCTCAGCGTTGGAATGTTTCATCGGTGTGTTCATGATTTTGACAATTCTATTTCATTTTTTTAAATAATTACAACAATCGTTTATGAACCTACCTCAACATGATTTTATTGAAAAAACAAGCCCACTGTCGACAGTGTGAGGCCGTGTGGGGTCCCGCGTCACCTCACGACGCGTCGATGTCTCGACTGAACGTCTAGTGCTCCGAGGACGAGTAGAGGGCGCGAGGGCGCGCGGCAGATCGGCCGAGAGATGGACGGCCGAGTGCGGGCTGCGGCGGGTGTTGCCTTACATGAGTGCGCGAGGGAGGCAGCGTTAGAGGGAGACGCGCAGTGCGACGCCGGGCCGTAGCTGCCGCCGGAACAGTGATATGGGCCCGACGTGTGTACAACTGTGATCCGAACTTCTCATTGATGAGTGGACCGTAGTGAGTGCATGGGTAGCGTCAGCCAGACCGGGAACATACTAAAGACTTAGAGTTAGGGTTTCTCTTGTCGCCAGTGTGAGTTCTCATGTGTCTTATTAAACCACTCTTTTGTGAACATTTATACTTACATAGCTCACAAGCATAAGGCTTGTCGCCAGTGTGAGTTCTCATGTGTTTTGTTAAACTACTGTTGTCTGAACATTTATACTTACATAGCTCACAAGCATAAGGCTTGTCGCCAGTGTGAGTTCTCGTGTGAATTATTAAAGTACTCTTCTGTGAACATTTATACTTACATAGCTCACAAGCATAAGGCTTGTCGCCAGTGTGAGTTCTCATGTGTTTTACTAAACTACTATTTTCTGAACATTTATACTTACATAGCTCACAAGCATAAGGCTTGTCGCCAGTGTGAGTTCTCGTGTGAATTATTAAAGTACTCTTCTGTGAACATTTATACTTACATAGCTCACAAGCATAAGGCTTGTCGCCAGTGTGAGTTCTCATGTGTTTTACTAAACTTCTCTTTTCTGAACATTTATACTTGCATAGCTCACAAGCATAAGGCTTGTCGCCCGTATGAGTTCTCATGTGACTTATTAAATGACTCTTTTGTGAACTTTTATACTTGCATAGCTTACAAATAAAAGGCTTGTCACCAGTGTGAGTTCTGATGTGACTTATTAAAGTACTCTTTAGTGAACATTTATACTTACATAGCTCACAAGCATAAGGCTTGTCGCCAGTGTGAGTTCTCATGTGACTTACTAAATTACTCTTGTGTGAACATTTATACTTACATAGCTCACAAGCGAAAGGCTTGTCGCCAGTGTGAGTTCTCATGTGCCTTACTAAACTACTCTTTTGTGAACATTTATACTTGCATAATTTACAACAATAAGGCTTGTCGCCAGTGTGAGTTCTCATGTGACGTACTAAATGACTCTTTTGTGAACATGTAAACTTATTTTCGCCAGTAGGGCTACTCAGCGTCGCAGCAGCTTCGCTCCGACTAGTCGCCTGACAGCTGACATCGTCCGCGGCAATACCACTCGCAGGCACGTCTTGTTCGTCGTGTGAGTCGTCTTCTTCAGCTGGAGGCACTTTCGTTTCGTTATTCGTCGCACGGCTCGCGGGCAGAGCGACTGCAACCAAACATTGTCTCTATTTCCTGATATCTACTTACTTATCTGAAGTGGAAACTTTAATGAAACGAAATATTATGTAAAAAATAATTGACTAATGAAATTAAACTAAGCAGACACACACACATCGATATAAAATCTCCTCTATGGATGTTGTTCGTATGAAATACAGCCTATGTCACCCGGAGCAGAACAACGAATCGATTGACATCATCAAAACCGGCTCAGTAGTTTAGGCACCGCGGTGGAACATTCGTGAATAGTGACATACACACACACACATACATAGACTGCTAGTCATAACCCTACCTTTTGTCTCTGCAGCAGTCGGGTCACAGGAAACGGATAGCCCGGTACAGAGTGGTGCGTGATAGAATCGGTTCACGGGACACCCGGCCGCGACTGCCCTTATAGGCGGAATATTTTTCCACTTTAAATGGGCCAACTTCGATCCAATATAAAAAGAACCCAATCCTATATAAGAAGAATCATAAAAATCGGACGATTCCGGAAAACCTAATATGTAGTCATATTTAAAATAAATATATACGACGACTTGAGAACCACCCTATTTTACTATGGTTGAAAAAGAACGTATATTCAGTGTTTTTTGAGCGACTAACGGAGCTGTATCTCACCTGATGTGGGAGGCAAGAGTCCGGAAGGGCGAGGGTCGTCACTCCGCCGTCGAGCGGCCGGCCTGTGGAACACGACAGAATGTATCGAGAGTGCGCCGGGCAGCCACCAGAAGCAAAGCAAAACACTTAACAGGGCAGTTACAGAAGTTCCACTCCGCAAACACGTTCTAACACTGACCTCTGTAATTAGTGTATGATTGACACTGGCCTGGCTGCCCCTATACAGGTGACGGCTTCATTGTGGTGATACCTGAAGCGCCACGGTTGACGTACGAGTGGCTCCGGAACTGATAATATTGCGAATGGCGCACCGACCTCTCTGTTTAATCTATGACTTCATATGAAAGCATAGAATTATTAAAGAGGTCGGTTAAGGAATCATAGATTAATTATATTATAGAGGTTGGTGCACCATTTGCTATATTATCAGTTCCAGCCACTCGTTTAACTGCTTACATCGCCAAAATGGCGTCAATCAAGTGCCTCCAAAAAATACGACGGCAGCCTCTCAAGTGTTAGTCACAGAACAATTATAGAGCTCACTGCGCTCACACAACAGGCGCGATGAGCGATTTAGAGAAACTGTTGGACGACGTTCGGAAGTATCTACTATTTCGAAAAAATTATCTTATTTTAGCAAAAAAAGGTTCAGTAGATAAAATTGCCATTTAAAGTTTTAAGATTCACGCAACAACGCTCGACGGTGTCATGTTACCTCTATGTTTATCACAGTTGTTTGTCAAAGTTTGAAGATAGATGTGACGTATCGCTCTGATTGGTGTTCAATCCAAGATGGCGGATTTAAAATAAATATTATCAATCTCGCTCAAAATATAAAAATAAATAGTTTTTTATAGTCTACGAATCCTATTTCATTGCATCAAGTCACAATTGGATTGATCGTTGGCGACTGCCACCATGCCTGTCAACAACACAGGCAGGTATACTGACCTGCACAGGGACGCGCCACACTCGCCAGCAGCGGCGCCGATCTGCCGAATGCGAAACGAGCTCATTATACATCCGTCTTCAGAATACACAACAGTACAGGCACAGAAGATTCACTCCGCGTAATCATTTAAAAGAGGTACAAGCTATAATTTTGAAAAAATTATATTGGATATTCGGATAAATATAATAACTAAAGACGGAAAACTGTCCATATCTTCATAACTGCTATTACAGATTTTTATAAAACCTTTACCCTAGTTAAAGTAAATGTAAATAAATTAAGAAAAGGATCGCAATCCGATTACATTTTGGAAAAATGGGTGGACAAACATACATACATCCATAAAAATGTATATCAATTGTTTGGAGGCCTAATAGATTATCATATGTGAATATTAGCATCAGTTGTTTGAACTATGCGCCCCGCCCGTCGTCACTTCGGCTTCGCAACTCAATGAACTATGTCGGTAACTTTGTGCTCCTCCAGATCCAACCAGCGCATGGACTTGGCGAGTTGACTGAAGCGCTCTAATGTTTGAGTTAGAAACAGACACAGCGAATCCATCAAAATGTCTTACCTGAAGATGCGTGCTCAAATGTTGCAAGTACACATGCTCAACAACAAATTCCTCCAAACACATTGTACATTGGTAGGGGGCACTTTCGCACTTGAACATATTCTGTGTTACAGCCACTTGTGTACAAACTGTTGCTTTTCTGTTTAGAGCTTTGAGAATAGCATCATCCAATAGTTGTGTTTCTAGCTTTATACTACTATCCAATGAGTATTCATCATTACGAGCATCATCTTCATGTATCACCTCCACGTCCTCATCTACCAACACTGACTCGTCGTTTGCTTCAGTTTTCACTACATCTGTGTCGATGGTGTCTTCTAATTCACTCTGCATGTCTTCTAGTACGTGTAAATCCCAATGATCAGGTCCCAATGTTGTCGCTACCAAATCATTTTTTAATTGGTGTCTTGTGCGGTTTATCTTTTTGATGTGAAGTCTTGTAATCTGTGGACAAACAAGTTCACTATTGAGCGAGTTCAATTATAAATTATAATCATCATCACCATCATTATAGGGTCATTTTCTGCGATCATGTTTTTTTAGAAAAAGTTTAACAAGCAATTAACTAAAGATATAACTAAAGAAAAAGAATTAAGAAGATTTTAATTAGCAATGTATGGGAAAACAAAAATTGAAAGCTTTGACATTTTTTGAAAAAAAAGAAAGATACAATTATTTTTTTATATAAAACAGTGTCGCAGCACATGAGTTAGGCGACGTTTTCGCACAGGCGAATCGCCGCGCGATGCGTCGCTCGCTCGCTCGCTCTCGCCCTCATACCTTGGCCATATCGCGTGACAGCTCGCGCGACACGCCTATGCGAAAACGTCGCCATATGTATTAAGCACTCACTAGTTCACGTTGTCGAACCAAGTCCATCAGCAGCCCTCGGGCTCTCAAGCTCTTGTCTCTAAATCTGCTAAAGTTGATCAAGCTCTGAGCGCAATGCACACAAAGTGTCTGTTTCAGGTTTCCCAGGTCACACGGCTGAAACAACATATTGTATGTAAATAAAGAAGCTTTAGTGCCGTAACAAACCTTTTAACAAAAAAAAGGAGCAGATTGAATATCACAGAACGGGGAGATTTGCGGTTATTCCTAACAAAACTAAAGCCAAATATTGATAATTTGCTGTCAATACATCAAGTACATCCCTCCCATTAAGTTACGTTACCTACGTTATTAATGTTTAATTTTGATTGTAGGTACAATTATATTTTGATTTACTATACTTACTTAATATAATATTGTAAAATATGATAACAATCATAATAATTAATAGTTACTTAGTTATGTGTACCGATTCCCATGTTCCAAACCCTCATTGCATAACTTTTGTAAAGTAATTGCGCAATTGTTTCTAACTAAAAAGACCACCGGCGATGCGCCACTGGCATGGGAAACGGACAAAGACTTGCAGTAGTCCCTAGTCCAGTAATCGACTCCGTAGTTTTAACACGTATAATTTTTATTAATTATAATTAATTTTAAATAAAATTTCAATTTCTTTTCCTTTTTTAAAAAAACATATCAACGCTCTCAAAATTTGACTGGCGCAGCCGATGTAGATATTTCGCGTTAAAAGCTGTACCCTGGGGTCCCAAAATTGACCCTGCGCGCGGCTCGCGAAATTCTTCGAACCAAACAAATGACGTGGCGGTGTTCCCGGAAGAAGAACTACCTTTAGCGGGAGGATGCAGAGGCACGGAATGTGAGTAGAACTTTTCGCTATCCTGTGTTTCCCATCCTATACTTGTTGGTAGCTATTTTTATTCCGTATATATAAAAAAGGGGAAATTGAAATAAAAAATCCAGATAGTTCGGTCCAAAATTACTGATTATCTGATTATTCATAGTTCCTGTAATGCACTAAATTGGCATTATTTAGGTATTAGTTTAAAGATAACGTTGAAATTTTCATTGCGAATATATTAAAAAAAATAATAATAATAATAATAATTTAAGTGGAAAAGTTTGTACCTAGTTATATTTTAATCATCTTACATAAGTGTTACAGAATAAGTGTGCGGTTAGTATTATTCCGTTTTGTGTTATTAAATCCTAATCAGAATGGAAAAGATAACTATAGTTCCCCGCGAGATTGCAGAATTAATCCCAAAATTCGACGGCGAGTCTAATTTACTAAACATCTATTTAAGAAAATGCGAATATGTCATACATAATTTTAGACAGTCAGATAGTGCAGCCCAAGAGCTGTACCTATTCCACGTTATTACGAGTAGGCTATCAGGTAAGGCAGCGTTCCTGATAAGCGAAAGAGAAGACATCAGTTCATGGCAAGAACTGAAGGACACCTTAGTTCAGCATTTCGGCGACCCTCGTTCTGAGGAATGCGTTGCCATTGAAATGGAAACATTAAAAATTAAAACGGGTGAATCGTATCCCGACTTTTGCAAACGGATTCAACATATACGTAGCATATTAATCTCAAAGGTTAATAGATTAGACGACATGTCGCTCAAAGAGTCTAAAATTATTATCTATAACAACTTATCGCTCAATGTATTTCTATATAATTTACCTGAACATTTAATCCGTATAGTAAGATTAAAAAACCCAAAAACATTAGAAGCTGCTTTAGAATACGTTACAGAAGAAGTTAATTTCCAATTTCAATACGACTCAAAAAATAACATAAGAAAATCTCATCAAAATCAGTCTAATCCAACTTCTCTCAATAATAAGCTTAATACCCCACAAACAGATTTTAAAACGGCAGTAAACCCGTTCCAAAATCGATTTACTATGCCAAGTCAATTTAACCAAGGTTTCAGCCCCCAAAATAATTTCCAAAATCAGTTGAGGTCAAATAATAATTTTAAATTTGGACTCCCTGTGCAACCTAACAATTTTAAATTTGGCATTCCGAACCAACAGCAGAATTTTAAATTTGGCATACCTCAACAAGGTCAAGCCCGAAACTTACAACATAATAATAATTATCAGAATTTTAATAGGCAAGCGAACCACCCTGGTCACCCTGGAAATCAAAACCAATTTAAGTTCGGCATACCTAGGCAGCAAAACAACAATATGCCTACTGATGTTTCTATGCGTACTGCTCCACAGATAAGACACAATATGATGGAAATTCCGGAAAATGTATTTTACAATAACGACCTTGAAGTAAGCGAAAATTATTACTACGATAATTGTTGCGAGACCTACCCAAATTTTAATTATGACGAATCAAACCAAGTGTTGCCGGAACCTTATTTTGCGGAAAACTCAGGTTTCGAACCCGAGACTTTTTGTGAAAATCCAGAATTAAATCCCGATAAAAATTTTTGCGTAACAGCCTCGAAGGAACCAAATCCGAAATAATACGCCTTAATTGCGATAGTATATTAAAATTGCCACACATAGAACTCCCTGAAATTCAGGCAAAGTTCATGATCGATACCGGAAGTACTCGATCTTTTATAAGTCCTAAAAAGGCAGATCAATACTTTTCCAGATTTAAATATGCAGAACCTTTTGAAGTAATAAGTACTCATGCCCGCAGTAGACATAGCGAGGTGTTACTCATACCTCTTTTGAAGACTTTTAAGAGCAATTCTACCCATAAATTTTACGTATACGACGTAGACAATCGCTACGACGGTCTCATAGGATCAGACTTATTAAAACAACTCGATGCTACAGTGGACATGAAAAACCAAATTTTACATACGCGCGACACGGATATACCAATTGTATATAAATCCCCATACGAGTTGACCTTGCAACCAAGAACTGAAACTCGTGTAAAGGTACCAACTACTTTAGAAAACGGTGAAGCTATACTGAATTTCATAGATTTTGGACAGGGCGCACGTATGCCTAGTGCTCTAGTGAAGTGCGTAAACTCATTCGCGACAACGGTAATTCAAAATCCTTCTGAAAATACTATTACTTTAACCATTAACAAACCTTTTAGTGTTACGAAGTTTGAAAATAATGCATGTAGGGTGAATGCAATCCGTGAAAATTATGAAATCGATGCTTTATTGAAACAAAACTTATCGAAACTTCGCTTAGACCACATGAACTCGGAGGAAAGTCAATTAATCGCAGATCTTTGTTATGAATACCGCGATATCTTTTACTGTGAAGACATACCACTATCTTTCACGAATCAAGTGAAACATTCCATCCGTACGAAACATGAAGATCCGATCTACATAAAACCCTATCGGCACCCCCCTGCTCAAAATATTGAAATACAACATCAGATAGATAAATTGTTACGGGATAATGTAATTCGCGAATCGTATTCTCCTTGGAGTGCCCCGGTTCACTTAGTTCCAAAAAAATTGGATGCATCAGGCCAACCTAAGTACAGAATGGTAATAGATTACAGACGATTAAACGAAATAACCACAGATGATAAATACCCACTGCCGAATATCACAGACCTCTTTGACAAATTAGGTAAATCTGTTTACTTTAGTACACTTGATCTTGCTAGTGGCTATCACCAAATTGAAGTAAAAGAGGAAGATAGGCATAAAACGGCATTTACCACCCAAGCAGGCCATTATGAGTTTACCCGTATGCCTTTTGGATTGAAAACGGCACCAGCCACCTTCCAGAGGGCTATGGACAATGTTTTGCGCGGCTTACAGGGTATCCATTGCCTAGTTTACCTGGACGATATTATAATCTATTCGTCTAGCCTACAAGAGCATATTGTAAAACTAAGAAAGGTATTCGATCGGTTAAGAGAGACTAACTTAAAAGCTACCTTAGATAAATGCGAGTTTTTAAAGAAGGAAGTTCTTTATCTAGGCCATACAATCACAAAAGATGGCCTTAAGCCAAATGACGATAAAATAAAAGCAGTGTTAGATATACCAATTCCTAAAACACCAACGGAAATTAAAAGCTTTTTAGGTCTCATTGGATATTACCGTAAATTCATCAAAGATTTTTCAAAAGTAACTTATCCTCTTACATCTTGTCTTAAGAAGGGAAGAAAGGTAGTCCTCACTGAAGAATACATTGCAGCTTTTAACAAGTGTAAAGAACTCCTAGTTAATGCTCCGTTATTACAATTCCCCGATTTCAATAAGCCATTCATTTTAACGACAGACTCATCAAATTTCGCCCTTGGCGCTGTCCTTTCTCAAGGAAATATTGGTAGCGATTTGCCTATTGCCTATGCAAGTCGCACCCTCAACGATGCCGAAAGTAGGTATAGTACAATTGAGCGCGAGTTACTCGCTATTGTATGGGCTGTAAAAGTTTTTCGACCGTACCTTTATGGTCGAAAATTCCGTATTTACACAGATCATAGACCATTAGCCTGGCTAAACTCTATAAAAGAGCCTAATAGCGATAATACACGATGGAAATTGCGACTATCAGAGTTCGATTATGATATAGTGTACAAAAAAGGATCACAAAATACTAACGCAGACGCTCTTTCAAGGATAAAACTGAATGCTTTAGAAGACGATAGTTCCCTACAAGTAAACATCGATACTATATCTCTCAGTAGTAACGACGAGAGAGACGAACATGACAGTATTATACGAATTCCAGACTCTGACGGTTCGAATATGTCTTATCCCATTCGTAGCCCATCTGAAAATACGATAAGTTGTAGCTCTAGAACTGATACTGCCCTCTCTGCCCTAGACATGGACGGTGAAGTTATCCCCGTACTTAACGAAGCTATTGACACAAAACCATACCAATTTCTCATATTTACTTGGAATAGAAATCATACCGTAGTTCAGGATTTCTCTCGGGATAAACAAAAGGTTATTGAAGCACATATGCCTGAAGGAAATCTGGAATTAATTAAGGACTTCCTGAAACAATATATAAACCCAAAAATTAGGCACTTTATCTATTTCGAAAGCGATACTCATCGTAAGGATTTCCAAAAATGCGTTATGGAATTGTTTAAAAAGGACTCAGTCAAAATATACGAATGCACTAAAAGAGTAGTTTACGTGTCAGACGAAAATGAACAGAGGTATATTGTCATAAAATACCACCAGGGTCCATCTTGTCATAGGGGAATAAAAGAAACCCTCATGAAAATAAAACGCACTTATTACTGGAATAATATGGACCAAACTGTTTCATCAGTAATAAATGCCTGTGAAGTGTGTAAAAAAATGAAATACGATCGTAAACCTCTAAAGCCTAAACTTCAGCTTACCCAAACTCAAACCAAACCCTTCGAAGAAGTTTTCATGGATATTTTCTCAATAGAAGGAAAATATTTCTTAACCCTTATCGATGCTTTTAGTAAAGTAGGGCAAGCATTGGAAATCAGCAACAGATCTACCCCTGAAGTGGTTCGTGCTCTAATTAAGTATTTTTCATTCTATGGTATACCTCATAAGATTAATTGCGACCCATCAACTGAGTTTAATAATATATTACTCAAAGAAACTTTAAATTTCTATAAAATCGAGCTTCACATAGGTACACCACATAACCCTAACTCAATGGGCTTAATAGAACGATTCCACTCAACTATCCTAGAAATATATCGTTTGGCGAAATACGAGCACAAATTAACAGAGGCTTCTTCTATTATGACACGCGATAATGTCATATAATCAAACAATACACTCGGCTACGGGTCTTACACCCCTAGAAGTAGTTTTTGGCCATACTGATTCCTCAAATCCTTTTAACGTAGATTTCAATCAACAATATACTCAAAAATTGGTTAGAGACCATGCTAAGCGAACGGCTTTCCTTTATAAACACCTATCCGACAAAATGATAGTACAGAAGGAAAGAATTAGGGAAAAACGTGGTGGTGAAACATCATTCGACGTGAATGATGGGGATTGAAGGAATTAGACTGTAGTTAGCTTCCACGTAGTAGGCCGATCAAGATAAGAGAATCAAACCCCAAGTTTAGGAAAGTACTTTTAATTGCACACGTCTATCCTTCGCGAGGTCGTAGCAGAAGAGACTTGAGACAGTGTTGCCACTATAACTTTTTATAATAATTAAGTAATGTTGCCAACAAAAGTTATTTATTAACTAAATCCATGTTTAATAATTAAACATACTGCGGCCTCGCGAATGTTAATTACATTATGATATTATTATTGTTCACAAACTTTAAAGTTAATTGTATAATTTTAATGTAATAACTAACTATTCTAAAAAGGTTTATGTATGTGAAATAGAATAGAGAACAAATTTTTTGATGTAACTTATGCTATTCAGAATCTATAGGTAAAATACATATTTTATTTATGGCTCTAACATGTGTTCTTTTATTTGGGGTCATGACCTCTACAGCCCTGACCTTTCCATCATGTCCTGGACATAATTTGACAATCCGGGCGATAGGCCAATACATTGTTTGTAAATTATCATCTTTTAAAATTACCAAACTTCCTAATTTAACATTATCTTTGACTTGGCGCCATTTAGGTCTATTTTGAAGAATATTTAGGTAATACTTATGCCAAGCTTTCCAAAACTGTTGTTTTAAATTAGTACAAATTTTCCAAAACTTAAGTCTGTTTTGAGGTACATCAATCAAATTATCTTCAGGATACATGGTTAGTGGACCTCCAATTAAAAAATGACCCGGTGTTAAATAACAAAAATCATCTGGGTCTGATGAGAGCGGTAGAAGAGGTCTGGAATTAAGTACAGCTTCAATTTCGCAAAGAACTGTATTAAGCTGTTCATAAGTCAATGAAGCTTTTTGTACAACTCGTTTTAAATGATATTTTGTGCTTTTAACTGCACTCTCCCAGAGTCCTCCATGAGTCGGCGAGTAACATGGGATGAAATGGAAAGTTATTCCTTGTTCTGCAGCAAACTCGTGTACTTTTGCTTGATGGCTCTGAGAAGAGTGCAGTTTATAAAGCTCATGCAACTGACTGTTCGCTGATTTAAACGAACTAAAATTATCGCAGTGGATGTGGCTGGGAATTCCCCGTCTGCTTATTTCTCTTCTCAAACAAGCGAGGAAAGTTTCTGTGGTTAGATCTGAAGCTAGTTCTAAGTGAACCGCTTTTGTGGTAAAGCATACAAAAACACAGATGTAACCTTTGCCGGTAACAGAGCGCCTGATTCGCGATAGCTTGACGTCTACAGGGCCAGCGAAATCCACTCCGATCTTTTCAAACGGACGGCTAGTGACAGTGACACGGCTGGCTGGCATCGATCCCATTAGCTGCTGAGCCACTGTCGCCTTATTTCTAAAACATGTAATACATTTGTATGTTATTTTCTTAACTTCTGATAATCCATTCAAAATCCAAAATCTTTGATTTAAACTTGATAGTAGGAGCTTAGCTCCTGCATGCAGTAACCTTTCATGTTCATTTTTAATAATTAAGCTAGTAATTAAAGAGTCTTTTGGTAATATGACAGGATGTTTTCGTGCATTAGGCATAGCAGCGTGGTGAAGCCTGCCACCTACTCGTAGAAGACCTAGTTTATCAATGAATGGATGCAGGTTTGTAAGATTGCTCTTTAAATTGCTGCCTTTACGCAGAGTTCTCAGCTCTGATTTAAAATATATATTTTGTTCATGCCTTACAATTACCATTAAAGCATTTTCAAGTTCTGAGCTTTTTAAATATTTACAATAAATTTTTTCTTGTTTCTTATTTATATTATTTTTGAATCTCAGTATATATGCTAAAAGCCTAACCATTTTTCTGATATTTGAGCATTCAAATAAGCGTTTGAAAATGTATTCAATAGGACTTGAATTTTGATCTTCAGCCTCTTCAGAAAGTACTAAGCAATGCCTGACTTTCACTTCAGGGAGATCGCTAGGAAGCTCGGGTATACAGGAATTAAAATTGTACTCACTCTTATGTAGAAACTGTGGCCCTTTCCACCACATTTCACAGCTGTTTAGTTCACTCGGTTTGACTCCTCTGCTTATGAGGTCTGCGGGGTTGTCTTTAGAGCTGACATAAAGCCATGACCATTGACCTGTAGCTTGACGAATGGCACTTACTCTGTTCGCTATGTAAGCTTGAAGTTTAGATAATTCAGTGCTGAGCCATGCAAGGACGATTTGTGAGTCACTGAATAAGTATACATTTTTAATATTGACTTTAAGCTTAAGTGAATCATGTGTCTTAATTATGAGCTTTGACAATAAAAGTGCAGCATTCAATTCAAGCCTTGGGACTGTCATGCCTTGCTTTTGAATAGGATTGATTCTAGATTTCGAACAGAGCAAATAGACATTAGTGATACCTGATTTTGTAACTCGCAGATATAGACAGCAACCGTAGGCTGTGGAGCTCGAAGCATCAGCAAATCCTATCAGCTCTGCAGTGTCTCCCTCTGAAATATCTATGTTTCTACCTAAATGTATTGGTTTCATTGCCGTTAAATCATCTGTAAACTGAAGCCATTCTTGCTGAATATTTAGAGGAGGAGTAGCATCCCAATCTATATTTTGAATCCATACTTTTTGCATAATAGCTTTTGCGGTAACTACGATGGGGCCGGCGAACCCCATAGGGTCATAGAACCTACCAATGTAACTTAATATGGATTTCTTTGTTATTTTCTTAGAATTGTATGGCTCTGGCGAACAAATTATAAAGTTATCATCTTTGACATTAATTCGCAGCCCTAAAGCTCTCATGTGGAAGCTTTCTTTTTGCAAATCTAAATTACAAAATTGCTGTTGCGACTCAGGTATGTCAGACAGTATACTCTCATTATTTGAAGCCCATTTGTGGGTATGAAAGCTACCTAATTTTAGCAAACTGAGTATTTGATCTTTAGCAGCTATTATTGAATTTAAATCTTGATCTGAGTAAAGAATATCATCAACATATGTATGGATTTTTAATATTTTTGAAGCTAGAGGATATATATCTTCATACCTAGACGCTAGTTCTATTAAACAACGTGTTGCTAAGTAACTGGAGCTTTTTAAACCATATGTAACGGTATCTAAGCGAATGCATTTAATAGGTTCATTAGGGTTGTCTCTCCAAAGTATGTTTTGAAGAGAAGTGAATTCTGGATCAATTTTAATATTACGAAACATTTGTTTTATGTCAGTAGTAAATGTATACTTGCCAAAACGGAATAAATTGATTACATCAAATAGATCTTTTTGTACTACAGGTCCATTAAGTTGCAGGTCATTCAGCGAGACCTTCCTATCACCTTTCATCGATCCATCAAAAACACAACGAAACCGTGAAGTACTGGAATTTTCATTTATTATTGAATGGTGCGGAATATAATAAGCTGCCTGTTTATTTAATTCATAGAGCTCAATGTCAACATAATGACCATGATTGAGTGACAAATATTCATGGATAAAGTTTTGATATTGTATAAATAAATCTGGATTTAAATGTAATTTCTTTTCTAAATTCAGAAATCTTTTCAAAGCAAAGTGAAAGGATTCTCCTAATGCATGCTTTATATCTTTCAAAGGTAATTTTAACGGCATGGCAACTTGGAATTGATTGTTTTCTAATTTAACTGAATCTTTGAATATTTGTTCGCAGAGCTTTTTTTCTGATGTTTTTTCATTGAATAATTCAGGTACCTTTTCAGTAGACCAGAATTGAGAAATTGTTTCGTTTATTCCTAATTCACATTTCAGAACCACTTTGTTACATGTTGGTTTAGATAAATAAATTGGCAAACCTCCTCCTACTACATCACCAAAGAGAGTAGGAATTATGTGCAGCTCGGAAGCATTTTGTGAAGTTAAGTTGTGGTGAGTACTAGAAGCTAGTTGCGACCCTGGCATGTCACTCGTAGAGCAGAGACTCGTCGGCTTCAACACTACACTGTGCTGGCTCGGTAACAGCGTCTGAAAAAACACATCGGCACCTATTAGCATATGTATTTCACTTGGCACATTAAATTGTTCATCCGCTAAGGTGATATTGTGCGGTATGTCAATTTTTGAAGTATCAATTTGGTTTTGAGGAAGTTTGCATGTTATGGTGTTAACAACATGACAGTTGATTGTTGTTTTGAATGGCATATGCATAGAATGCACCTCTAATGGGATGCAATATTTTGCATCATTTTTTGTATTGGATATACCAATAATACTTGTGTTATTGGGCTTAGGAGATAAACCTAATATTTTTATGACCTTAGAGGTCACTAGTGATACCTGAGACCCGCTGTCTAGCAGGGCTTTGATGCGGTATTCCCTGCCTTCCCTACTAAAAACTTTTATTCTCGCTGTAGGAAGAAGCACATTATTATCAATATTGCCTGTCAAAGTGACAGGAGGTGCGGGGGCAGGATTAGCACAGGCCAGACTATTGTGGTTAGCCTTGCAGCCTGCGCACTTGAAATGAAATTTACATTTCCCCCTATGCGCAGTTATACATGTGTAGCAAAGTTTATTTTTCTCTATAAAAGCTATTCTGTCTTGTGCAGGTAATAATTGAAATTTTTTACATTTAAAAAGTTTATGGTCTGACTTACAGTAAGTGCATGATGATCTCTGCGTGGCGTGGGCTGCTACCTTTGCGCTTCCCGTAGTGTGGCCTTGCTCAGCATTTTCTAAAGCCAAGGCCCTTGTTTCTAAATACTTGAGAAATTGTTCGAGGCTCGGCTTGACTTTAGCATCTCTGTCTAACTGGTATGCTCTCGCTGTATAACTATCTAATTTGCGGGAGAAAATACAAAGAAGTATAGCATCCCAATGGACTACATTTGGTTCATGAATGTTAATAGCAGCAATTTGCTGTTTAATTGTTGATACAAAATCTCTTAAATTACTAGCTGTAGACCTAGGTATTTGCTTTAAATCTAATAAATAGCCTATGTGTTCATTAACAATTTTATATTTGTTATCATACCTATCCTCTAACAATCTGAGGGCTTCGCTGTAGCTATCAGGTGTTATAGGTAAATTTTTTATTAAATTTAAAGGTTCATTTGTCAAATATGACCGTAAGTAATAAAGCTTTTGAATAGAATCTAGATTCGGGTTGTTATGTATCATTGATTTAAACAAATTGATGAATGGTATATAGTCCGTAAAATTACCGTTAAATTGCGCAATGTCTATTGGTTTCAATCGAGTTTTCGTTGAAGTGCACTGTTCTGTTGAAGACGTTGACGTTTGGACGGCGTACCCTTGTTGTTGAATGGCTTTGTTCAACATTGCAGTCATTTTCATGTATTTCTCCTCGACGACTTCAACCATTTCGTCATCTTTTGGGTTGAGATGTAGAATTTCTTTACAGAGATCCTCGTATTCTGCAAAGGATTTTTGTAAACGTTCGCGTTTTACCATTAGTTCCTCGGAGTTTATCCTGGATAAATGTGGAGCTTCGGCCTCGAGGTATGAGTGGAGGCGTGTTATTGCACGCTTACAATAGCCCCGCGCCACATTTTTCTTTGATAACAGCTCTTCTTCCATTTTCGATGGCAATCGGTGTTATATCATTAATTAATGGTGTCAACGAAAACACAACACAACAATATTTGTTGATTAACACTAGAATTAACGCTACGTTTAAACATAACACTTGAATTTAGGATTTTGTAAAAGTTTTGCGCAAGAGTCTCGAATCAAAATGGCGATTTAACTTTTTAGGTTCCTAAATTATTTCTTCGCGTTGGCAGTGGCGCTCCGTAGACTCGTAGACTTGTCACTCGTGTCGCGGTGATGGACAGCGTGAATTGTGCTGTCTCTCTCGCACTCCTATTTTGACTACCTCGTTGGCGTTCGTGTTGTCTCGCTCTCTCTTGCGACGATTCACGATTTGCAGGATCGCGTGAACTCATCGAATTGCGGTCTATATTGACCGGGTCGGAGCGGCAACGTCGCAATGGCGTCTGACGCGTGGAATCTTGACGAATTAAAACTTGAGATCGCAACGTACCTTGATGGCTCGGCCTCGTTTCTGTCGCTGTAGTTTTCCTTGCCGAAGGACCATGAAGGAATTAGACTGTAGTTAGCTTCCACGTAGTAGGCCGATCAAGATAAGAGAATCAAACCCCAAGTTTAGGAAAGTACTTTTAATTGCACACGTCTATCCTTCGCGAGGTCGTAGCAGAAGAGACTTGAGACAGTGTTGCCACTATAACTTTTTATAATAATTAAGTAATGTTGCCAACAAAAGTTATTTATTAACTAAATCCATGTTTAATAATTAAACAGGGATGAAATATTCATAAAGGGCGTCAATACTCGACGTAGCAAGGACAAACCCCGTTATCAGAAGGCAAAAGTGACTGGAGATATCTTCAGGAATACTGTACCTGTAAGAACCCAAAATCGCGATACTAAAGTTCCACTGAAAGACATTAAACGTCCTCCACAGGTTCGTCCTTCTGCTCATTCCAGCCATCACGATCCAGGCCCTAGTACAGAAAATGGAGCATAACCCAGGTATCCTGCCTGTAAAAGAAGGCCAAGCATTTATAGCATACGATAATTGGTCTTATATTAAGGTTTTAGATTTATCTTCATTAAAGGAAGACTTAGATTATAACGTTAGAATGTACGAGCACTTAAATATAAATTTATTAAGATACTTTAGTAATAGTACGCACTATAGCGATATAACTAATATTAAGACTCAAACGGATCATTTTCTAAATATAACATTAGATAAGTGTAGGCAGCTTATTCCGATTAGTAGGGTTAAACGCGGCATATTAAATCCTTTAGGCTCATTTATTAAAATTATTACTGGAAATTTGGATAATAGCGACGCTTTAAGGTATGATGAATTAATTACGAATCTACAGACACGTCAGGAAAGAATAGCAAGAAAAATAACTATAGTTTCTGAAATGGTGCAATCTTTCGTTAATATCACTGGTTTCTCGAAAAGCAATTTAATTCAGCTAGATAAAGAAATTTCCGATATTAAGACATGGATAAATAGCACAAAACAAGTAATAAGCGATACTAGATTAATTAGTACTTTTCAATTGTTCTTGCATAACTTCCAAATGATTTATGTTAAAATAGACGAAATTGAAACGGCTATAGCTTTTAGTAAGCTAAGATCTTTACACCAGTCCATAATTGATACAAACGAATTGTATAGTTTGTTAATCGATTTTGAGAAAACCGATAAACTTGTATACCCTGTCAATTTAGATAATCTTTTGTTAATAGAGCAATCTATTGAACTTAAAGCTTACTCTAAGAAAAATCAGATAATTTTTATTCTGGATATTCCTCTTATTAAAAATGATTTATATAGCTACTTTCGAATGATACCTCTCCCCGTCACAAATACATTTAACCAAACATCCCTTATAATTCCTAAAACTCCTTACCTATTGGTGAAAGGTTCGAAAACTATACCGCTCGCTTAACCCTGCAAGGAAATGGATAAATTCATGTTTTTATGCCACGAAATAGAAGTTGAACCTCTAATGAAAGATGACTGCTTAGAGGCACTTATGCTACTATCCCAAAATACTAGCGCTTGTAACCCAATTCTTGTTGAGACATCTGGATTAAAAATAGAACCCATCCAATGTAACCAATGGATTATATACAGCAAATTTGAAACACTCCTCCTGAAAGTATGCAATGGAGAAGAAACTCGTGAACACATAAAGGGAACCTACATACTTACCATAGATGACACCTGCAGCTTTACAGTAAAGGGATTGACACTGAGAAGACACCAAACAGTTGGTAGAACTATAAACTACTCCAGAATACCAACTATCCACTTGCCCGAGATACTTACTTCGAGTCCGCTACCTGAAAAGAAGCTTCTAAACCTAGATGGCGTTAACCTTCAGCATCTCCAACAGTTAGCATACAGTTTAAAGGAAAGTGATAGTGAGAATGTGTTCCGTCAAAGTGAAAGCTCTATAAATGTGAAAAGTGTTAGCGTCGGAACCCTAATTTTATATGTAATATTAGCATTACACTAGCGGCACGCTATGATGGCCGGTTTGACGTTTGTCCGCTCATGAAGTTCCGTATTAATTGATAACGACTTTGAAGGAAATAATTGTATTACTTTATTGACGATAGTGATGTGCAGAGATTCATAAATTTTATCGAATGTAGTTTTAGGTTTAGGACTCAAAATTTATTTATTAAATTGATTTCTAAAATGTATACAAGTGTAGAAAAATCAGTTTGCACCATTTAAGGGGTGAATGTACTTGTGAATATGAACAATTTTCACTATGTGGACAAACCTCTGAAATCGCAAAAAAATATCAGCTGTTTCATACAAAAGGTAAAATTTTTATTTTTATATGATATATACCACAACTCGGCATTTGGTTTTCTAAATTGAAAATTTTTAAAAATGGAATCTAATACGATCGTCACATAGGATCGCTGGCTAGCACAACTACTACCTCCGGCAAACTCGCGTCAATGCTCAATGCAAAACAAAGCAGTTTCGAATTGACGTTGCTTCGAAAAGTATAAACTGTCAGTGCAATGCGATTGTGATATAGTTTTGACCTGGCTTTGGATTTCAAATATTGATACTGCATTACTGTTGACCCTTGCTCGTTAATTTGGACTCTGTTCAAGCCCTTTGTTGTGGATTTCGTCGATATGACCGAACGTACGCAGAGAACTGTTCTAAATAGTCAGACACGTGAGTTCGTAATACGCCTTCGTAACTATTTCGATCGTGAAGCTCAAAATGGAGGGCCAATTTTACCTATAACGTCAGTGGTTGAACGCGTAGCTGATGCGCTTAATATTGGACAACGAACTGTTAGACGGATAACTAAAAAAAAATATGGCGAGACTGGCACAGAAGAAAATAAACTTCACACACCAAAAAAGAGAAAACGAGCAAAACCAGTCGTAGGCATCGATAGCTTTGATGCCGATGCTATCCGAAGACATGTTTACGGCTACTATTTACAGAAGGAGTATCCAACAAGAAAAAAGTTGGTGCATTCACTGAAGGAAGCTGGATTATTCTTCGGTGGGGAAAGTTCTTTAACGAAGATTTTGAAGACCATTGGATTTCGATACAAAAAATGTAACAAACGCAAAATATTGATGGAAAGATTTGATATAGCGATGGCAAGGTATACTTTTTTACGGCAAGTGAAAGAAATCAAAAATTGGCAAAATGTTGTGTTCTTGGATGAAACATGGCTTAATGCTAACCATACTGTAGGCCGTTCTTGGAACGATGACACAGCAGCATCTACTTCCAAAGTTCCTGTAGGAAAAGGATCGCGACTTATAATTTGTCACGCCGGAACCATCAACGGGTTTGTCGAAGGTTCTCTCATGGCTTTTGCGTCAAAAACCACTGGAGACTATCATGAAGACATGAATGGAGAAAAGTTTACTGAATGGTTTACCTCAATGTTGTGTAGCCTCCCTGAACCATCTATTATAATTATGGACAACGCCCCATACCACTCGATGCAAATTGACAAGCCACCTGCCCAATCCCAAAAGAAAGCTGATATCGTCGCATGGCTTCGTAAAAATGGCGTAGATGCAAACATGAATATGTTAAAAGCGAAATTAGTACGTCTTTTAAAAGAAAACAAACCAACCAAGATCCGATACGTCATTGACGAAATAGCATTAGAACATGGGCACAGAGTTATACGGTTACCGCCTTACCATTGTGAGTATAATGCGATTGAGTTGGTGTGGGCTCAAATTAAGGGATATGCTGCAAGACACAATACAGAACCCCCATTTACCACAAAAAAAATGCTAAAATTATTAGAAGAAGCTTGTGAACATGTGACTAAAGGAGACTGGGAAAAGGTTGTGAATAGAACTGTTAAATTAATAAGGGAAGATTATGAAAGAGATGTGAAAATAGATAATATTATAGAAAACGAACATATAATTATTAATGTAGGTGATGATAGCAGTGACGACAGTGAAAATAGTAGTATGGACGAATCTGATTAATTATGGCCTTTTGTGGCACCTTTTTTGGTATCTTTTGTATTCATATGTTTCTTGTGTGCATATAAAGTATGTATATTCATTTTCATTCAAATATTCAGTTCGTTCAAATAAATTAAATAAACATATACATTTTTGTTTTATTAAACCTATTTAATCAGGTACAAAAACAAAACTTAATTGTTTTTTGTTCGAGAATAAATTGACATTCCACATCACTATTGTAATGTGTCAAACCGGCCATCATAGCGTGCCGCTAGTGTAAGCATTTGTATTCTTTTAATGTATAAGTTCATCCCTTTACAGTTTTTCCGTCAAATTCAGCAGACGGAAAATCATCCCTCTGCTGACTTTGAACCTAAGGAGGGAGGAGTTATGTGTACCGATTCCCATGTTCCAAACCCTCATTGCATAACTTTTGTAAAGTGATTGCGCAATTGTTTCTAACTAAAAAGACCACCGGCGATGCGCCACTGGCATGGGAAACGGACAAAGACTTGCAGTAGTCCCTAAATCGACTCCGTAGTTTTAACACGTAAAATTTTTATTAATTATAATTAATTTTAAATAAAATTTCAATTTCTTTTCCTTTTTTAAAAAAACATATCAACGCTCTCAAAATTTGACTACTTACATAGTATTTGAATAAATACAACACAAGAAAATATACTATTTTTTTATTTTTACCACTCCGAGGTTTCTAAATAATATAAGTGAGAATTGATTGGTTTTTGTCCTGTGAGTAGATGTCAAAAATGTAAGCTTGAGATGGCATCACTTCTTTTTGAATGGTCAACTTTACTTTTGACATCCACTCACAGCACAATCAATTAATTAATTTACCAATCAATTCTCTTTTTTTTTCAAAGAATGTTGTTTTCGTGGTTGGAACTCACTCGCAACGCCAATTTTCATAATTTATCTTCACATTTTTTGTCGACTGGAAATATGATAGAAATTTAGCTGCAGGGGGTCCACCGGAACCAGCAAACTTTTGAAAGGGGTCTATGAGCAAAAAGAGTTTGGGAACCTCCTATACTGCCTATAGTATAGGCAGTATAGGGCTCTCCGTCGACTCATATTGCGGCCGCGGCGCCTCGTCGGAGCCTCCGCTGGCGCCCAAGGCCGCCCCGCCCCCGGCGCGGCGCCGAGCGTGTTTGTGGCGCGAGTTACCAGATCCCTCAACTCAGTCGGCGGTGGGCAAATAGCACTCCACACAGACTTGTATATACTTTGAGCTTTATACATATTTTAAGGCTTAAATTCCAAATAGTTATTACTTAAATTGAAACTGCTAATAGAGTACAGGCTCTAAACGCTTTTTAGAGACAAGGCTGTTAGGAACTCGTTTCTGCTACTATTTTTGCCAAAATCTAAAGTTAGGTTAGATTGGGGGTCGATATGAACACTTAGGATCCATTTAGTATAATCAGATATGAGTGCTTATACTTAACTGAGGTATATTGATCAAATGGAACCTAAGTGCACCCAACTGTTCATGTCGAACCCCAACCTAACCTAACTTTAGATTTTGGCAAACATGAATTTAACACATAACAGCAAACATGTACATTCTATGTATGACTATTGTTGGACATAGACTCAGAAGTGGAACTTATCACTCAAAACTAATCACGCCTTAAGAGAATACATCTCTTAAAACGCTAAAACCCTACAACGCTAAAACCCTACCTAAGCCGTCGCCACCATCCCCAATAACGGCCCCTTTCCACTCAGCTAATAACCACAGCACGACAGACAAACCACCATCTGATCGTGAGGGTAACTATCAAAAATAGCAAAGTATTAATTTATCAAAACAACATCTAAACGTGAGGGTAATTATCAAAAATATTAATTAATCAAACCAACATCTAAACGTGAGGGTAGTTATCAAAATATCAAAGTATTAATTTATCATTTAAACTAATCTAAGCGTACTGGCAATATTTAATCGATTAGGGAGCGATTGCTATCGCAATCCCTCAATCGAGAAGAACGACCTAGACGCGAAGGCATCTACTAGTCGAATGAGTCTCTGGGCAGAGACTGAATTTGTATCGTCAAAACAGCCGTTTTATACTAATATAAGATGGCGCGCAAGATGGCGCGCCCACGCTGTCAAAGTCAAATGTCGTCAATATACGTCATGAAACGTATATTGACAAAGGTATGTTGACACTGTTACACTTATTATTTCATGAGGTATACTGAAAAACACCAATCATATTTTTAAATTGCTAACAGTCGGCCTTTCCTGACCGTATTCACGTCTCGTGAAACAACCGAGTAGCCGTTTACAATGTTAGATAACTTATACTCTAACAGAATTTATTAAATCTCAACTATTTAAAAAAAACACTGATGATGATGATGATGATGATGAATTATTTAACTGCTCTCCTCATACTTACAATAAGTCAGTTGAGTGACCCCTTCTTGTTCACATCAACTAAACCATTACTTGAGTGACCCCTTCATGTTCACAACAAGTAAGATCAAACTTGAGTTATTGTTAAAGTGACCCCTTCATGTTCACTTTAACTAAAACATTACTTGAGTGACCCCTTCATGTTCACAACAAGTAAGATGAAACTTGAGTTATTGTTAAAGTGACCCCTTCATGTTCACTTCAACTAAAACGTTACTTGAGTGACCCCTTCATGTTCACAACAAGTAAGATGAAACTTGAGTTATTGTTAAAGTGACCCCTTCATGTTCACTTTAACTAAAACATTACTTGAGTGACCCCTTCATGTTCACAACAAGTAAGATGAAACTTGAGTTATTGTTAAAGTGACCCCTTCATGTTCACTTCAACTAAAACATTACTTGAGTGACCCCTTCATGTTCACAACAAGTAAGATGAAACTTGAGTTATTGTTAAAGTGACCCCTTCATGTTCACTTCAACTAAAACATTACTTGAGTGACCCCTTCATGTTCACAACAAGTAAGATGAAACTTGAGTTATTGTTAAAGTGACCCCTTCATGTTCACTTCACCTAAAACATTACTTGAGTGACCCCTTCATGTTCACAACAAGATGAAACTTGAGTTATTGTTAAAGTGACCCCTTCATGTTCACTTCAACTAAAACATTACTTGAGTGACCCCTTCATGTTCACTTCAACTAAAACATTACTTGAGTGACCCCTTCATGTTCACTTCAACTAATAATTAATAGATTATTCCAGATTAATCAACCACTTAGCTCAAATTGTATTATTCCAATTTAAGTATAACCTTTAAATTCCAATGGAAACCAACTTCGTCGATATGATACTTTCAGTAATTCATTATCTGTTATTTGGGCGTAGTCCTTAACCAGGATGACGATAAAACTATCTCCCCGGCAATCCCACTTCTGATCTGTTGGACATAGACTCAGAAGTGGAACTTATCACTCAAAACTAATCACGCCTTAAGAGAATACATCTCTTAAAACGCTAAAACCCTACCTAAGCCGTCGCCACCATCCCCAATAACGGCCCCTTTCCACTCAGCTAATAACCACAGCACGACAGACAAACCACCATCTGATCGTGAGGGTAACTATCAAAATATCAAAGTATTAATTTATCAAAACAACATCTAAACGTGAGGGTAGTTATCAAAAATATTAATTAATCAAACCAACATCTAAACGTGAGGGTAGTTATCAAAATATCAAAGTATTAATTTATCATTTAAACTAATCTAAGCGTACTGGCAATATTTAATCGATTAGGGAGCGATTGCTATCGCAATCCCTCAATCGAGAAGAACGACCTAGACGCGAAGGCATCTACTAGTCGAATGAGTCTCTGGGCAGAGACTGAATTTGTATCGTCAAAACAGCCGTTTTATACTAATATAAGATGGCGCGCAAGATGGCGCACCCACGCTGTCAAAGTCAAATGTCGTCAATATACGTCATGAAACGTATATTGACAAAGGTATGTTGACACTGTTACACTTATTATTTCATGAGGTATACTGAAAAACACCAATCATATTTTTAAATTGCTAACACTATTATGTGTACTTTAGCCTAATAAAAATTACAAGAACTGTATAAAACAAATATATTCTTAGTTATTCAATAATGATAATATACTTAGTAGATCTAAATTATAGTAGTATAGTCTAAAGAACCTTAGTAGTATCTAAAATAATTATATTTTGCATGTCAATTGACGAAACATACTGGACATTGAATATTATGTTAACATCTATTTACGTACAATGTTTCTTGCAAATAAATACATTTCATTTCATTTCAAACGTAGTACTTGTTAGGCAATATTCGGTGATCAGGTGCCTGGGAATTGCGCGAGTTGTTATTTTGCCTTCTGCATATTACATAACAGCGAGCGTTTCTAAACTGACGACGCCGTAGGTAAACGCGGAATCACAGCCCAACCTAACCTTACTTTAGATGATTTTGGCGAACACAGTACTTGTATAGGAAGAACTAGTTTAGCCTAGGCTGCCTGGGCAACCAGTTGTGCAAATCAAAGAAAAAATGTACTTCTATAACCATTTTACTAGATTAGTCTAGTCAGGTAGCTACTAGATGCTCGTATTATAGCTATATTCCTAGTAAGATAGCTATGAATGGCTTTCGTATAGCTATATTCCTGCATATAGCTATAAGCCTAGGTTTATCGCTATAACACGGCTTCAACTTACAATCTTACTGTGACTTATAAATACAATATTATCTATTTTATCAACTTGGTAATATTATTATAATTTAACAGTACTAAATTAAATACTCAGGTGTTTAATAAAAAAGCAGTCAAAGGAGTTTATATGTCACATTAATGATACTACGACATACGACGATATGTAGTTACAGACATGTTCACAAAATGGCATACAGGCTGTAAGGGAATAGGTTAACGACAACTGATACGGGTACTGGTACCTACCTACCCCTGTACCATGTACCTACATGATTCAGAGTCGCTCAGCGTTGGAACTTTCCACCGATCATTTCATGACTTTGACAGTGCTTTTATTTTATTTATCACAACATGGAATCGTCTATGTACTCTATCTCCACTAGTTTTTAATTAACTAAACAACAAATGACGATATTTAACACAAAACAGCAATGTACATTTAAAACTCCACACACGCGCGATCAGCTGTTTTCCAAAAGTTCAAGCAGCTCAAGACTCGGTATAAGTATTAAGTATCTACGGCAAGGTATAAACATCTCCGGCGCTTCGCGAGCACGAAGGCTCCTCGCCAGTGTGAGTTCTCATGTGACGTACTAAATGAGTACTTTGTGAACATTTATACTTGCATAAATTACAACAGTAAGGCTTTTCGCCAGTATGAGTTCTCATGTGAGTTACTAAATCATTCTTTCGTGAACATTTATAATTGCATGATTTACAGGAGTAAGGCTTTTCGCCAGTGTGAGTTCTCATGTGATTCACTAAACTAATCTTCTGTGAAAATTTATACTTACATAATTTAGAAGAATAAGGTTTTTCGCCAGTGTGAGTTCTCATGTGACTTACTAAATTACTCTTTTCTGAACATTTATACTTGCATAATTTACAAGAATAAGGTTTTTCGCCAGTGTGAGTTTTCATGTGTCTTACTAAATTATCCTTACGTGAACATTTATAATTGCATGATTTACAGGAGTAAGGCTTTTCGACAGTGTGAGTTCTCATGCGACGTACTAAATGACTCTTTTGTGAACATGTAAACTTATTTTCGCCAGTAGGGCTACTCAGCGTCGCAGCAGCTTCGCTCCGACTAGTCGCCTGACAGCTGACATCGTCCGCGGCAATACCACTCGCAGGCACGTCTTGTTCGTCGTGTGAGTCGTCTTCTTCAGCTGGAGGCACTTTCGTTTCGTTATTCGTCGCACGGCTCGCGGGCAGAGCGACTGCAACAAACATTGTCTCTATTTCCTGATACCTACTTATCTGAAGTGGAAATTTTATGGAAATATATTTCGTGTAAAAACTATAATATAGTTAACATATTAACATGTTAAAAAAAATGATTAATGAAAGTAAACTAAGCAGTCACACACACACGCGCACACACGATGTAAATGTCAAGATGAATTCGAAATGAGGAAAGCTCCCGATAGATGGCGCTGAAATATTGTGTCACTTGGTACATTTTAACATTCTACTAGTTTTTATATTTATGAACTCAGAATTTTCTCCACTTTCATTTGACACGCGACTAGATACGATAGCAAAGAAATTTCAAAGGCCCCCACTTTTTTCAATGTTGAAATCCGAATATATTGATTTTGTTCGTATGAAATACAGCCTTGGATGTCAGCCGGACCAGAACAACGAATCGATTGACATCATCAAAATCGGCTCAGTAGTTTAGGCGCTACGGTGGAACATTCATAAATAATCACATACATACACACACACACACATACACAGAACCCTTCCTTTTGTCTTTGCAGCAGTCGGGTCATAGAAAACGGATAGCCCGGTACAGAGTGGTGCGTGATAGAATCGGTTCACGGGACACCCGGCCGCGACTACCCTTAGAGGTGGAATTTAGTTTTCAAATTTAAATGGGACCAACTTCGAGGTAGACCCTATCCAGTATAGATAGAATCATCAAAGCCGGACGATTCTGTAAAAAGTAATGCATAATCATATATATAAAAAATATATTATACATACAAATATATATATGTATATACCTATACGCGATAACTTGAGACACGTCTTCGTTTGGAGACGACTAACGGAGCTGTATCTCACCTGATGTGGGAGGCAAGAGTCCGGAAGGGCGAGGGTCGTCACTCAGCTGCTGAGGGTCGTCACTCCGCCGTCGAGCGGCCGGCCTGTGGAACACGACAGAATGTATCGAGAGTGCGCCGGGCAGCCACCAGAAGCTAAGCAAAACACTTAACAGGGCAGTTACAGAAGTTCCACTCCGCAAACACGTTCTAACACTGACCTCTGTAATTAGTGTATGATTGACACTGGCCTGGCTGCCCCTATACAGGTGACGGCTTCATTGTGGTGATACCTGAAGCGCCACGGTTGACGTACGAGTGGCTCCGGAACTAATAATATAACCGCACCGACCTCAATAACTAATCTAAGAAATCATAAATTAATTTAAGAGATCGCTGCGCCATTTGCAATATTATTAGTTCCATAGACACTCGCACCTGCTTACAGCGCCAACATGGCGTCGATCAAGTAGGTCCAATGAACGTGACGGCAGCCTCTGCAGTGTTCATTTATAAACAATAATGTGAAGCTCAGTGCGTTCAAACAACAAGCACGATGACCAATTTTGAAAAAGTGTTGGATGAGTATCGACTATTTTGAAAAATTATCTTATTTCAGCAAAAAAAAGTTGGGTAGATAAAATTGCTACTTAAATTTTAAGTTTTAAAATTCACGCAATAAAGTTCAACGGAGTTATGGCGTCGTTGTGACGTCACCTCTATGTTTTTCACAGTAATTATTTGTCTAAGTTTGAAAATAGATGTGACGTATCGCTCTGATTGGTGTTCAATCCAATATGGCGGATTTGAAAATAAATATCAATTGCTCAAAATAGAAAAATAAATACGTTTTTTTCTTGGCGACTGCCACCATACCTGTCAACAACACAGGCAGGTATACTGACCTGCACAGGGACGCGCCACACTCGCCAGCAGCGGCGCCGATCTGCCGAATGCGAAACGAGCTCATTATACTTCCGTCTTCAGAACGCTTCAGAGGGTCGGAGTACAGGCGCAGAATACACAACAGTACAGGCACAGAATACACAACAGTACAGGCACAGAAGATTCACTCTGAGTAATCATTTAAACAAGCTACAAGTTATAATTTTTGAAAAATTATATTGGATATTTGGATAAATATAATAACTAAAAAAGGAAAACTGTCCATATCTTCAAAACTGCTGAACAGATTTTTATAAAACCTTTACTGTTCCCTAGTTAAAGTAAATATAAATAAATTAAGAAAAGGATCGCAATCCGATTACATTTTGGAGAAATGGGTGGACAAACATACCCATAAAATTTTGTATATTAATTGTTTGGAAGCCCTAATAGAAATATTAGCATCAGTTGTTTGAACTATGCGCCCCGCCCGTCGTCACTTCGGCTTCGCAACTCAATGAACTATGTCGGTAACTTTGTGCTCCTCCAGATCCAACCAGCTCATGGACTTGGCGAGTTGACTGAAGTGCTCAAACGTTGGAGTTTGAAACAGACACAGCGAATCCACATGTCTTACCTGAAGATGCGTGCTCAAATGTTGCAAGTATGCATGTTCAAGAACAAATTCCTTGAAACAAAGTGTACATTGGTAGGGGGCACTTTCACACTTGAATATATTATCCTGTGTTACAGCCCCTTGTGTACAAACTGCTGCTTTTCTGTTTAGAGCTTTCAGAATAGCACCATCAAATAGTTGTGTTTCTATCTTTATACTACTATCTGATGAGTATTCTTCATTAGGAACAACAAACTCATCTTTGACACAGTCAGCATGATCATCTTCATGTATCACCTCCATGTCTTCATCAACCAACATTGACTCGTCATTTGCTTCAGTTTTCACTACATCTGCGTTGATAGTGTATTCTGATTCACTCTGTGTGTCTTCTAGTATGTGTAAATCACAATGATCAGGTGCCAACATTATCGCTACCATATTACTTTTTAATTGGTGTCTTGTGTGGTTTATCCTTTTAATATGAAGTCTTGTTATCTGTGGACAAACAAGTTGACTATTGAGAGAGCTCAATTATTATAATCATCATCATCAACTACCCATCAACAGCTCACTGCTGAGCGCAGGTCTCCTCTCAGAGAGAGTTATTGGCCATGGTCCCCCGCTATTATTGGCTATGCCGTCATGCCGCTGTGATAATACCTTTAGTTTTCGCGGTGACGAACAAGCGAATGTACGCAACAAGTATACACTTGCTGACGACGCATCACACCTCTCACGACACCTCACATTGCAAACCTGGTCGCAGAATCGTCACTCGTGGAACAACGAACGAGCGCCACGTCGTGTGCAGTGTGTCGTGTGTGTCGTGACCGCTAGTCGTGTCGTGTCGTGGCTCGTGCACAAACGCTGTTACTGTCAATTATATTTACTTAAAACTGTCATCCATATCATCGTATCCCGAAAATACATATCTGACTAATAACAGCAAGAAAAAGAAGAAAAAAAAACAGTATCATAATTCATTTGCTGCAATCAAATGTTTAACTGACGATTAACTAAAGAACTAACTAAAGAATTACCTAACGATATATAAAGAAGAATTGAATCTACTCAAAATCTAATTTAACTAGCAATGTATGGGAAATCAACATTTCCTCATTTCATTTTCATGTGCGCAGGCTAAGATTTGAAAGCCATTTAACACAGTTTTTGAAAAAAAAAAAAAAACGTTTATTTCTTAAGATAAAGCTGTGTTTCAGCGCATGAGATATTACGATTAAGCACTCACTGATTCATGTTGTTGAACTACGTCCATCAGCAGCCCTCGGGCTCTCAAGCTCTTGTCTCTAAATCTGCTAAAGTTGATCAAGCTCTGAGCGCAATGCACACAAAGTGTCTGTTTCAGGTTTCCCAGGTCACACGGCTGAAACAACATATTGTATAAACAATTGGGTATTCAAAATTCAAATGTTGTGAAAATGTTGATATTCATTAATTATTATAATCGAAAATGCAACATGTAAGGATAACAGTTATAAAAACAGAAAATAAATTGATCCAAAAACAAATAAGTTATAGGCTGTTTTACTGCAACTATATCTGTCTCTTTCTAAAACGAAATTTTCTATGAGCAGTGTATGGAGCTATTGCAGTGTGACGTCACACCTCAGTAGCGCTCTCTTTGTCTAACAGGAAACTTTAAAGCACTATATTTCTGAGACTAGTAAAGATATTAAAAAAAGAAAAACAGGAATTGCATTATGATACATTAAAACTTTATTTTAAATAATTACTAGCTGATGCCCGCGACTTCGTCCGCATGGATTTAGTTTTTAAAAATCCCGCGGGAACTCTCATTATCCGAGAGAAAAAGTAGCTCTCCCTGTCTGAGGAACCACTACTACATCCATTACTATACCCATGAAAAAAATCGCATCAATCCGTTGTTCTGTTGCGACGTGATTGTAGGACAAACCAACAAACAAACACACTTTCGCATTTATAATATCAGTAATGCTTTATTATAACACTTTTTAGAATTGTCAAATTTTTACCATACTTAACCAAAGACAAAATTACGTTTAGCTGTCATTTACGTTTTGTTATTCCACTGTCATTTGCGTTTTGTTATTCCATGTCAGATGCGTTTTTGTTATACCACGTTTTATAGTGACTTGACGAAAACGCGGTCGAACGGGATAAAAAGTATCCTATGTCCGTCTCCTGGTTCTAAGCTACCTCTCCACCAATTTTCAGCCAAATCGGTTCATCCGTTCTTGAGTTATAAATAGTGTAACTAACACCACTTTCTTTTATATATATAGATATGTCGGCGCGCGGCGATGGTGTCAGTTCGCACCTTGCCCAAATATCGGTAATCAGAATACAACAGGATCATTGTTTCAATAAGAGCGACGATGACGTGATGATTATGGCATCGTACGTGGCCGAGGGTTGGTTTAGATTCTCAAATGGAAGTTTACATTAGAAGAACTTGAGCATGGTATGGCAGTTAAATACTTGCCTTCGACGCGACTAAGCGCGACCCACGGACTAGTTATCCGCTCTCTTAATTAAATTTAGACAAAGACTTCAAAACGTAGGTTTTAAGTTGGACAACTCAGTGATTAGTGCGAACAATACTGTTAAACTAGTTCTAGTGATGTCAATATAGTAACTGTGTTTGCTTCGCGTGTTTCCATTGCCCACAAAAGCTCAGAACAATAAATGAACTAGGCTTATACCTACTGCCATCCTGATGATTACCTGGAGCCTCGCGCTCCGACATATATATAATATTTGATGTTTGTTCTCCAATCACGCAGCAGTGGAGCAACATATTAATGCAAGTTTCTTCATAGATGTAGGTTTCTTTTAAAACTGTATATAAGCCAAGCTGAACTAGACTAACATTCCCCTCTCCCCTCCACATAAGCAGCAAGCTTGTGTTAGGAGTGCGTGTGACAATAGTGCAACAGGTGGGGATTGAACTGGCAACCTTTCAGTTTTCAGTCTGCACATTTAACTGTTAGGCCATTAAGGCCTTTGAAGCCCTGAATCCTGCACAGAGTGTTCATTTTAAAGACTAACTTGACTACCTCCCTGGCGCAGTTTTCTGGGGTTTGATTCCCAGCTGTGTCAATTTGAGAATTAATAATTTCTGAATTGTCTCTGATCTAGTCTGGTGGGCGGCTTTGGTCGAGGCTACTTACCACCCTACCGTCAAGGACATGCCGCCTAGCAATTTAGCGTTCCTGCACGATGGTGTGTACAAACAGATTAGTGGTTGCATGTTCACTGCCATACCCCTTTCGAGTTAGCATGCTACCATCTTAGACTGCATTGTCACTTAACATAAGGTGAGATCACAGTCAAGAACTATCTTGTCATCGAATTATAAAGAAAGCTTACAGGATTTCCAGTTAAGTGTTGATATGCTTCTTCCAAGTTGTATTTGCTCATTAGATACAGCTTGCTGTCTGTCTCCAGGCAGATCATGCAGACCTGTAAAGATAATATATTCACTAATTCATCATCATCAGCAACCCATCAACAGCCAACAACTGAGCTCAGGCCTACTCTCAGAGAAGGGTTATAGGCCAAAGTCCACAACACTGGCCTTTAATAACCTTACGAAAAACTATTCAAGATTGTCTAAACATGTATAAAATAACTGTAATTGTGATGGGGGATTTCAACGCGAGGCTGGGTGAACGAAGCGGTGCAGAGACGAGGGTAGGGCAATTTGGTTATGGGCGAAGGAACCAGAGGGGTCAAATGCTGGCCGACTTCATGGAGAAGGAGGGCCTCTTTATGATGAACTCCTTCTTCAGGAAGCGGCCACACAGAAAATGGACTTGGATGAGCCCCGATGGTTCTACGAGAAGTGAGATTGACTTCATTATGTCGACCAAGCGCCATATATTCAATGATGTCTCTGTGATCAACAGGGTGAAAACCGGGAGCGATCACCGTATGGTAAGAGGCACATTGAATATTAATGTGAAGCTGGAAAGGGCTAGACTGGTGAAGTCAACTCTCCGACCCTCTCGTGCTTATATCCAAAACCCCGATAACTTCCAACTCGAACTGCAGAACCGATTCGATTGCCTAGCAGACTGCGTTTCTGTGGACGATCTAAACAACAGGCTCGTGGAAACTGTCCATACTGTGGGGTCTAAGTTCTTTAAGACCCATCGCAGGAAAAGAACCGAAAAGTTCTCTGACCATACTCTCAAGCTCATGGAGGAGAGACAAGAGATGAGGCTGCAGTCATCGGTAGACGCGGCTGCCTACCGGCGGATTAATAGGCAGATCTCTAAGGCACAAACTCGCGACCTTCGGGACTTTAATACCAAGTGTATTAAAGATACCATCGAGCGGAACAAAGGCTCAAAAGTGTTCGCGAGAGATCTGTCTATCGGACAGAGCCAGCTGACGCGGCTTAAAACTGATGACGGTCGTCTTGTCTCTTCTCGATCTGAGATTTTTTGGGAGAGGTCGAGAAGTTCTATGGGCAGTTATATACCACGACACAAAAACCTGTTGAGGATTTGGCCAAAGATCCCAGAGCCAAACTGACCCGACACTATACCGAAGATATCCCGGACGTCAGCTTATACGAGATTAGAATGGCTCTCAAACAGCTCAAGAACAACAAGGCGCCAGGTGATGACGGAATCACTGCGGAACTCCTGAAAGCGGGTGGAAAACCGGTACTTAAGATCTTTCAGCGATTGTTCAATTCCGTCATTCACGAGGGTATAACGCCATAAGCATGGCACAGGAGCGTGGTGGTCCTGTTCTTCAAAAAGGGTGATAATACCTTGCTGAAGAATTATAGACCCATCTCGCTGCTGAGTCATGTTTACAAGTTGTTCTCGAGAGTCATTACGAATCGTCTCGCTCGTAGGTTTGACGACTTCCAGCCTCCCGAACAAGCCGGATTCCGAAAAGGCTTTGGTACCATAGATCACATTCATACGCTGCGGCAGGTTATACAAAAGACTGAAGAGTATAACCAGCCACTTTGCTTAGCGTTTGTGGACTATGAGAAAGCCTTTGATTCGGTGGAAACTTGGGCTGTATTGAGGTCGCTGCAGAGATGCCGGATCGACTACCGGTATATCCAAGTGTTGAAGTGCTTGTACGAAAACGCCACTATGTCAGTACGTATACAGGACCAGACTACGAGGCCAATCCACTTGCAGCGTGGAGTGCGACAGGGAGATGTAATCTCCCCGAAGCTATTTACCGCTGCGTTGGAGGACGTCTTTAAGCTTCTGGATTGGAACGGACTTGGCATCAACATAAACGGCGAGTACATCACTCACCTGCGATTTGCCGATGACATAGTAGTCATGGCAGAGACTCTGAGAGATCTCAATACAATGCTCAATGATCTCAGCAGGGTTTCTCAACAGGTGGGCCTGAAAATGAACATGAGCAAGACGAAAATCATGTCCAATGCTCATGCTCCGCTCCACCCAGTAATCGTTGAGAACTCTGCGCTCGAAATTGTAGACGAGTATATATACCTGGGACATACAGTCCAGCTAGGTAGGTCCAATTTCGAGAAAGAGATTAACCGCCGAATCCAACTCGGCTGGGCAGCGTTCGGGAAGCTCCGAGATGTCTTCTCGTCCAAAATCCCTCAGTGCCTGAAGACTCAAGTCTTCGAACAGTGCGTGTTGCCAGTGATGACTTACGGATCCGAGACATGGTCGCTAACTATGGGCCTCATAAGAAGGCTCAGGGTCACCCAGCGAGCGATGGAGAGAGCTATGCTCGGTATATCCCTGCGAGATCAAATCAGAAATGAGGAGATTCGTAGGAGAACCAAAGTCACCGACATAGCGCAGCGTGTCGCGAAACTGAAGTGGAAATGGGCGGGGCACATAGTTCGAAGAGCTGATGGTCGTTGGGGTCCCAAGGTGTTGGAGTGGCGACCCCGCACCGGGAAACGCAGTGTTGGCAGGCCCCCCACCAGGTGGACCGACGACATCAAACGAGTCGCAGGGAGCCGCTGGATCCAAGCGGCGCAAGACCGAAGCCTGTGGAAGTCCATGCAGGAGACCTTTGTCCAGCAGTGGACGTCTATAGGTTGATAAAGAAGAAGAAGAAGAAGAAGTATAAAATAACTAGCTGACCCAGCGAACTACGTACCGCCAGGTGCCAACAAAAATATTTAGTGGTTTGTCACCCTTATCATTTAAGGGTATGAATAATAGATGTTGGCAGATTGTTAGACCCACCCGATATGCACACAAAATTTCATAAAAATCGGTCCACCCATTTCGGAGGAGTAAGGTAACTAACATTGTGACACGAGAATTTTATATATTAGATTATTTAAAAGTTTGTTGACTGCATACTAACAACATAACAAGATATAATGCATATAATTACCTTGCAACTTAAACCCTAGCAAAGTTACCTGCACTGTTGAGGGAATCGCACCAGCACGAATTTGTCTTGAGCCGAATTCTGTTTCATAAAATTCATCGCTCAGGAAATGCTGCGAGCAGACCACAGCAAGGTCTGGGAGGGGAGTGTCTTGTCTGCCGAGGGCTCTGAGCCAGGCAGCACGGAGATGCGAGTCACTGGGGAACCTGCAGATTACACCAGTTCAACATTGAGTTGTAATGATTAGAGTGAATGTGTGTGTGTGTGTGTGTGTCACACATAAACAAAGATTTCCATTTCTGCCCAGAGGGGACCTATCTACGTGAGAACACCTTTGGTTCTGAATTTCCTGTGGGTGAGAGTTCTAGCAATGGATACTAAGTTTAAAGTAATTAATGATAATGTCCTCACGACTGCAGTTAGCTTCCAGAGAGACTAGCCATCTGAGCTGAAGATATTACAGTTCCATACCTACACATACATACATAAACATTCATACATATAGTAGGTACATTGTAGATAGTACTTTTTCTTTTTGAAGTTTTCCTTTCCAAAGAGTTGCCTTGAAGAGAATCCTTTTGCAATAAGGCCACTTTTGCACCTATTATTTATTTTCTCTTTCTTGTGTATCAACCTTTATTTCTTATTGTGCAATACAGAAGTTTCTATTCTATTCTAACTGCGCACAGGTGTGTGCGTATACACAGGTGCATTCTCTGTTTCCTCCCTCTAATGGCCAGACGGGACGGCAATCCGACATGATCTCTCTGGTCATTCATCTCACGACGGCTTTACGTGCTCTCCGCAGCACGGGGTGACAAACCGCCAACTTCTCCGGCCTGACATATGCAGTTGAAAATATGTTGACATTGTTAACCATTCGACTAAAGTTAATTTGTAGTGCCTACGACATCATCAAGCTTGTGGGCAAGACAAACGGTGGAGGAAATGAAAGGGCTCGCGTGTATTCAATGGATCGTCTTTTTATACAATTATAAATCATTGTATCTAATAAAGTACTCACTCGTGGAGCGTGACCGCCGCGGATCCCGAGACTGTCTCCGCAGTGGTTTTACAGAAAGGCGCGTAGCACCGCATGTTGAATGTTTTAAAATTATTAATAAAATTAATAAAATCCAACAGAAATCTTTGAATATTTACATAGGTAATATTTTATTTCAATCTAAACTTCTTCAGCACAGCAATAGGATTTTTTACAGCACAGCCATAGACCACAGACCAGGAACAACAAGACCAAACAAGACCACCATAGACCACGAACACTAGGAAAGACAGACCATAATGTACTCTATGGTTTAGTCTTTGATGAATCACAGAATACAAAACTCACAGGGCTCGGACCATGGAACTAGGAATTGCAACTACGACGAAGAGTCATCTTGATTCTTCGTCCGAGACATGTCCGAGACAATTTTAACCAAACCATAGACCACGAACATGAATCCGGAACACAAGCCTAAAGGTGGATTATAGGCGTCTGCCCGCGAAATTCAAATTTAATATGTTTTTTCGCAATTTCGCAACTAATACGACAAAGTAGGCTTATGGCATTCTAATTGTGCCAGTGGCAGTATCATCTTCACAGGTTTTTATAAAAATCTTTACTAGACAGTGTCCAGTTTAAGAAATTAGTCAGAATTCGGCTAATTTTTGAGTAACTCACGTCCAACTCGATATTTTGATTAATTTCTTAAACAGGTAACTCTTGTTCACACGAGGCGATTCACTTTCAACAGATTGAAGCCAGCGAGGAAAGTTGAAAGCTAGCAATATCGAAGCGAATGTTGTTGCTTCAACTCGAGCGAGCCTGTCCACACGAGGCGGTCGGCAAGCGAGTTGGCAGTTATTGTTGTTTGGTAGTTGGCTGGTCTGTGCAGACCACGTGCAGACGTAGTCGTAATTCTTAGTTCCATGACAACTATCGTGTCACGTATGGAGTAGATAGGTACTTACCGATAGTTACGATTCTTTGATTACACACTTGTGTACTCTTCTTGAAGATAGACTTGTAGAGTTGTAGAATCAGATTAAGCTCATTCTACACATAAATAGGTAGGTACATAGTTGTATCGCAAGTTTAAACCCTACTTCACTGCTCAGAAACATTACATACTTAAGTATAAGTATTCTTAATTTTCAGTTTCAACTACAATTTAGCGTTGCAGTGTTGTCTGCGTCGCAGTGCCTACGCTGGTCGCCTGTCTGCCGCGATCGGCTGCGCCCTGCCTGTAGCCTGCACTACGCTGGTCGCCTGTCTGCCGCGACCGGCTGCGCCCTGCCTGTAGCCTGCACTACGCTGGTCGCCTGTCTGCCGCGACCGGCTGCGCCCTGCCTGTAGCCTGCACTACGCTGGTCGCCTGTCTGCCGCGACCTGCCTGTAGCCTGCACTACGCTGGTCGCCTGTCTGCCGCGACCGGCTGCGCCCTGCCTGTAGCCTGCACTACGCTGGTCGCCTGTCTGCCGCGACCGGCTGCGCCCTGCCTGTAGCCTGCACTACGCTGGTCGCCTGTCTGCAGCGACCGGCTGCGCCCTGCCTGTAGCCTGCACTACGCTGGTCGCCTGTCTGCCACGACCTGCCTGTAGCCTGCACTACGCTGGTCGCCTGTCTGCCGCGACCGGCTGCGCCCTGCCTGTAGCCTGCACTACGCTGGTCGCCTGTCTGCCGCGACCGGCTGCGCCCTGCCTGTAGCCTGCACTACGCTGGTCGCCTGTCTGCCGCGACCGGCTGCGCCCTGCCTGTAGCCTGCACTACGCTGGTCGCCTGTCTGCCGCGACCGGCTGCGCCCTGCCTGTAGCCTGCACTACGCTGGTCTCCTGTCTGCCGCGACCGGCTGCGCCCTGCCTGTAGCCTGCACTACGCTGGTCGCCTGTCTGCCGCGACCGGCTGCGCCCTGCCTGTAGCCTGCACTACGCTGGTCGCCTGTCTGCCGCGACCGGCGGCTGCGCCCTGCCTGTAGCCTGCACTACGCTGGTTGCCACAACTCCAATATGTGTTGGCAATCTGAATCGGAGCCCGGGATTTATGCTGATATTGGCAAAGGGCGTCGTTTAGTGATTGTTCATGCTGGTAGCCGAGACGGATTAGTTGACGGTGCCTTAACAATTTTCAAATCAGATTCGAAATGCGTGGATTACCATGGCGATATGAATGCCACAAATTTTCATAACTGGGTTAGTCAGTGTGACGACCATGTACAAAAAATTGAGAACCAATATTGGAACCACGACATGAGGTTTGACAATGTGATAGATGAGCTGATCATAAATCTAGGAAACGAGTCAGATTCTGAGGAGGATATGGAAATTGAGGACAATAATGAAGAAGAAGAAGATAATTTTGTACTGTAACGGTGGCAGTCAAATTTTTTTTTATTTGCTTAGTGAGAAATGGTAATTTGCAACTGTTTTGTATCGCAAATAATAAAATGTACCTACTCATTTTAGATATGCGTTTATTCTTGTTTAACCAGGAAATAATTTTTTTTTGTTATAATTACCCATTACATTTATTAAGACATTTTCCGACATGTTATCCTGAGATTTATCTGCCCTAAAATATCTCATGTGCGTCTAGTCAACGTTTTGTCAATCGCGCCCTCCCCCCTCCCCCGTCTCACCGCCCACATGCCTCAGGCGGTGACCAGCCCTTCCGCTCAAACATAATAAACTAGTTTCGTATTTTGACTCGAAAGAGAACTTGGTATTTATAATGTGTACCAATTTCTTTTTCGAGTCATAATAACCTCATCAATATGGTTTTAGTGAGGTATATTAAAATTCAACGGTGAAGGAAAACATCGTGAGGAAACCTGAACATTTGAGAGTTCTCTATAAAGTTCTCGAAGGTGTGTGAAGTCCGCCAATTCGCATTGGGCCAGCGTGGTGGACTATTATAACCCTTCTCTGTGAGGAGACCTGGCTCAGTAGTGAGCCAATGATGGGTTGCTAATGATGAATGATATTAAAATAACAGGGTTATGTTCTTACACTGCGCATTTATTTTTATTTAAACAGCTTTCAGACTTTAAAATCTCATTTCAGATATTTCAGACTTTAAAACAGCTTTCAGATTTTAAAATGTCACTGTCAATTTGTAGATATTTAAGTACTTTCATACAGCTGGATCGCGCACTTCGATAAATCATTTTTGCAAGTTTATACTCTACTACAGAAATTTTATGATTGTTTTTTTAGGGTTCCGTACCCAAAGGGTACCAACGGGACCCTATTACTAAGCCTACGCTGTCCGTCCGTCCGTCCGTCCGTCTGTCAGCGGGCTGTATCTCGTAAACCGTAATAGATAGACAGATGAAATTTTCACATATTATGTATTTCTATTGCCGCTATTACAACAAATAATAAAAATTAAATTAAATTAAAAAAATTAAATTAAAATGTTTCCATGGGTACATGAAAATATTTTAATTTAATTTTTTTAACGGAACCCTAAAAGAGCGAGGCCCGACTCGCACTTGGCCGATTTTCTTTGACACTTGAGAAAATAAAAAATCGAGACAAGTGAGATCTAGCACAAAAGTAGGCGTTGTCTAGCGTGTTGCCAACGCTAAATATAGTCTTCTTTGGTACTGAATACGGTATTTGACTATATTAAAAATATCGTTTCATTTGGTGTCATCCTAAAAGATTATTATCTAAAAACATTATTCCATACGACAAAACTAAAAAATAAAGTTTTATTTAATTAGAAAACATTAAATAAAATTGCTATAATTCCGGCCATGGTCACGTGATCGAAAACGTTCCGTGTACTCGAATGACGTCACAGTCCACGCCACCTATGGGATGTGGCATTGTCATTGTTTGAAATGTGAACTGTTACGTCATGAGAGCAAATGGAACGTTTCGGCGGCAATTTATTTCTCGATTTTTATGAAAAATACTGAAAATTATGCCGAAATATACGTTTTGTTAGCTTCAGCATAGCATTATTAACAATTTAAGATGATTTTCTAAAAGTAGTCAAATACCCTATTAGTGATTGCTAGCTTTATTGACCGAGCGAAGCGAGGTCTCAGAGTCTACTAGAGTGAATTTGCACTTGTCCGTCCGTCCGTCCGTCCGTCTGTCAGAGCCTTATAACTTTTGAATTACTGAACGTAATTACTTCAAATTTAGATATAATATGTAAACTGATGGCCTTCAGCCGAATATTGGATAAAAAATTATAAAAACCTTTATTTCATGGGGGCTCTCATAGAAGTGAATGCGAAGTAAAAAAAATTTTATCGCCTTACATAAAATTGTTACGTATCATTTTAAAGATAATTTTGAACCGAGTACAAAAATATTTTTTTTTTAATTTTCCCTTAAAATTGACGAAACGGGGGGCTTTCAAAGTGGCGATTTTATACGCTCGCTTGAAGACGCTCTCTAGGAAAATCCGCTATGGATTTTCAAACTGATTTTATTTTTTTAGGTCACTTATATCCTGTACTTGAACAACAAATACTAAAATTATATGAATATTATAAAGAAACGAGATTATTTAATTTTCAATGGGCATCAGTAATTCATATAGCATCAACATAGCTTCACAATAATGCTAATAGATGGCGCAGTCAGTAACTATTCCCATGGAACTACGAGTTACGACTACGACCTATCCCAAAAACAGTTTTGCGTCGACCATTATTATTTAGTTACACTAGTGGTTCGCCCCGAACTGAGACCTCGCGGTAACGGTATCCCATGATTATTCATTCAATCGATACATGATAACCAAAACTGACATTATTATTATGCCCGTTTTCACCAAACATACCTAAATCATCCCATAAGTAGGAGTCTCTTAACGTAGGTAGCTCCTAAATACAATCCTAAGTCCTAATATCCGTCCCAATATCCTTTTAGGTGTCCCGTACAGGATCGTGATAAATAAGTTGACAGAAAACATCACCTAACTTATAGGTAGCCCGTAAAGGTTAGGGAACGTTAGTGAAAACATTGAATTATTATGTAGGTACTAACGAGTGAAACCGGGTTACGGGCATCTGTACAAATCGTCATCTATCGACGCGAATAGAAAATATACAATATTTATTGAATAATATGGTACAAAAAAAATACAATACAATTATTGTATTATATTATGTAACTAAATAATAATGGTCGACGCAAAACTGTTTTTGGGATAGGTCGTAGTCGTAACTCGTAGTTCCATGGGAATAGTTACTGACTGCGCCATCTATTAGCATTATTGTGAAGCTATGTTGATGCTATATGAATTACTGATGCCCATTAAAAATTAAATAATCTCGTTTCTTTATAATATTCATATAATTTTAGTATTTGTTGTTCAAGTACAGGATGTTAGTGACCTAAAAAATAAAACAAGTTTGAAAATCCATAGCGGATTTTCCTAGAGAGCGTCTTCAAGCGAGCGTATAAAATCGCCACTTTGAAAGCCCCCCATTTCGTCAATTTTAAGGGAAAAATTAAAAAATATATATTTTTGTACTCGGTTCAAAATTATCTTTAAAATGACGTAACAATTTTATGTAACGCGATAATTTTTTTTTACTTCGCATTCACTTCTATGAGAGCCCCCCTGAAATAAAGGTTTTTATAATTTTTTATCCAATATTCGGCTGAAGGCCATCAGTTTACATATTATATCTAAATGTGAAGTAATTACGTTTAGTAATTCAAAAGTTATAAGGCTCTGACAGACGGACGGACGGACAAGTGCAAATTCACTCTAGTAGACTCAGAGACCTCGCTTCGCTCGGTCAATAATATAATACAATAATTGTATTGTGTCTAATTGGAAGATTCGACAGATAACTGACATAGAAACTGCAAAAATTGTTTATTTTGCATATTTCCATAGTATTATGTCATACGGAATCTTAGTATGGGGTAAAGCGGCCGATATTGGAAAAATTTTTGTATTGCAGAAGAGGGCGATTCGCGCAATCTATAATTTAAAGCCGCGGGATTCGCTTCGAGAAAAATTTAAAGAAATAGGCATTCTTACAGTAGCTTCACAATATATTTATAACAATATAATATTTGTCAGACAAAACATTGTGAATTACAAAAAAAAGGGTGAATTACGAGATAGGCAGGTTAGAGATCCAAATAGGCTCGTGATTCCTCGACTGCGCCTCAAGAGGGTCCGGAAGACATTTGTGGGAATGGGCGTGACGTTCTATAATAAAATTCCACAGTCGATCTTGGACTTGCCTTTACACAAGTTTAAGAAATCGATTAAAACTACGCTCATGAAAAAAGCATATTATACGATTGAAGACTATATAAATGACAAAAAAGCGTGGATGTAATTCGTTCCAGCGATTCATGAGACAGTAGGTAATGATTAACCTGTATAATTGTATATCAAAATAATTCTATTCTATTCAGAGTTTCCACTTTATTTGTGTACAAGTCATATTTTAAAATGAGTATTTGATTTGAATATTAGTTTCAATTCGATGCCTTAAGATGGGTAGCCTAAGTATGTCACACTCTCTTTAACATTTCTGCGGTGGTGTCGTGTGATGCGGGTTGTTGCGTTCCCTAAAATATGGTTGAGCGAGGCAATGGCTGGGTCATGCGTCATGCTCGTGAACGGGTGCCACCAGCGGCAATGGGGCTACTTTCTGTCTGCCCGTCTTGACATGTGTTGAATTATAATTAGAAATAATTACGTATGCTTTTGTGGACCTTTCCCTCATTGTGGAAACTCTGCATACATAGAATATCTGTTAAGTATATTGTAAAAGTATTTTGAAAAGAGCAACTGCCGAGTTTCTTGCTGGTTCTTCTCGGTAGGAACGGCATTCCGAACCAGTGGTAGACTCATTGACGATTCAAAAGTACTTGTAAAAGTTTATTTGAATAAAAAACATTTCTATTCTATTCTATTCTATTATAATTTTTTTTGTACCATATTATTCAATTAAAATTATTTTTTAGTTAAATTTTAGTTAAATATTGTATATTTTCTATTCGCGTCGATAGATGACGATTTGTACAGATGCCCGTAACCCGGTTTCACTCGTTAGTACCTACATAATAATTCAATGTTTTCACTAACGTTCCCTAACCTTTACGGGCTACCTATAAGTTAGGTGATGTTTTCTGTCAACTTATTTATCACGATCCTGTACGGGACACCTAAAAGGATATTGAGACGGATGTTAGGACTTAGGATTGTATTTAGGAGCTACCTACGTTAAGAGACTCCTACTTAGGGGATGATTTAGGTATGTTTGGTGAAAACGGGCATAATAATAATGTCAGTTTTGGTTATCATGTATCGATTGAATGAATAATCATGGGATACCGTTACCGCGAGGTCTCAGTTCGGGGCGAACCACTAGTTATAATTCTTCTTCGTTTGTTTAGTGGCTCCGCGCGTCGAGCGTTTGAGCCATAGTCAAGTTTTTCTGATCCTTTCCAAAATTCTGATTCTTCAAATCCCGATTCCACCATTACAAAATAAGTTTCTCCGTTCCAAACAAAATTCTATCTCATTAGTTTAATAGTTTCTACAAAATGTGGTTTATTTTATCCATTTTAGGCATGTCGATTTTCTAAAATTATTCATATTGAAATCATGTATAAAATCTATAGAAAAATATTTTGTTTACAAAAAATTAAGCTTCATTATTCCACCATTTTGTCGAGTCCTTTATTATAATTAAAAACATTTGTATTATGAAAATGTACACTTTCGTTCATGATATGTAACTATAGATCACATCTATGACGATGAAACTTACTATCATGAAGAGGCACACGGCAATATTGGCAGTATTTCGTCATCCTTATGCGGTCACATCGTACAGAAATACTGTTGTAGGCTGAGATCTATAGATCGTACGCTGGCTCTGCTCGACTCGAGGTAGAGTCAAAATAAGACATAAATATGTTCCGATATAAATCTGTCTCGTTGTAACTCAGTCTTGAGTCTGAGCCGAGTGAGAGAGCCATCTATAGATCTCACCCTTAGAGCGTCTCGCGCGGCTCGTTTATATCATTACAGTGCGCGCTCCAGAGGTGCGATTGTCTAAAAGTTGCCGATCAAAATCGTATTCATTTCATGGCATTAGCGTCAAAGTAAAATATTCCTTGACTGTATTGATTTAAAGTCACAAACTCAGTACAACCGATTCTAACATGGAGCGTATCGTACATACCTAAACATATGAGAATACATACACGAAATTGAGCTCTAATTTAATGCTTGTATGACTTATTTTACTTTGACACTAATGCCATGAAATGAATAAGATTTTGATCGGTAACTTTTAGACAATCGGGGGGGCTTACATGTCTATGCTACGTATTACAATCCCATAAACCTAATACAGGGGTGGTTTTAAAAAAATTAACCAAAATTGGTAATTTTGTATGTTCAGTCGTTTTAAATAGATGACAAGAGCGAAGCCGCGGATAAAAACTAGTATAATATATACATTATACATGGGCATACACAGCCGTAAGGCAATTAAAGTCACACATACAGTCATGATATAAATATAAACAGAGGTTTTCGCTAAGTACACAACGTTACTTTATCAGGTCAAAAAGTATAGCTGTCCTGTTCACAATGTTGCCTCCTGAAAAGGATAGCATGACTTACTATACTATTTAATTGACTATTTACACAATTATTTTACTGGGCTGATAGTTACGTTTTTCATAGATATGTATTGTGATGAATTATGACACCCTTTCATAGCTCAGTACGTCAATTTTTAACAATTTTCTGCGAGCTGGTCGTACTAGCGCGACGATACTGCGTAGTCGGCCTTCAGAGGCTTAGACATGCGTCACCACCGCGTCGGCTGCTGCGCTGCTAACAGTTGCAGTTCGGTGATATCAGCACTGAGTACATGAGTGAGGTGTGGGATGGAAAAAAATACTGTTTGCTCGTAACTTAGTCCTTTAATATCCATGTAACACTGACAGCCTCCAGAGTCCCGCCACAGTTATGTTTTATAATTTAGAAAAACCGGCCAAATGCGAGTCACACTCGCGCACTGAGGGTTCCGCACCTTGTGAGGATTATATTAATTAGGTACTAAGTAGATGACCAGCTAAAGTGCGCAGTTCTATTGCAGAGTTTCTATAGCCGCCTTCCGGCTCCATCATCAGACCAGCTCCATGTCACAATAATATTGCATTGTCATCCGACTTACATACCTATACATGCTCAATTGGAAACATGGAAGTGGTTCTAAATTCTAATTCAGATTGCAAGATTTAACCTCGAATATGGTTACGAACACACTCTAAGCATCTAATCTAATCTAATACCGCATAAATTTCATTTTTCACGTAATATTTCATCACAGCTTTAAAGTAGAAACTTGAATTTTTCACAGAATTAAGAAAGCATTGACCTTCATATTAAGTACAAATTTCAACTTAGTACCTCGAGCCGTTTCTGAGAAGCGAGCCTATAAGGGTGCAGTTTTTGTTTTCGGAACCCCAAAAATGTACACATATAGATACAATATTATTTATTTTATCAACTTCGTAAAATTATTTTAATTTAACAAAACTGAATTAAATACATATTATGTGTTTAATAAACAGTTAAAGGAGTTTATATGTCACATTAATGATACTACGACATACGACGATATGTAGTTACAGACATGTTCACAAAATGGCATACAGGCTGTAAGGGAATAGGTTAACGACAACTGATACGGGTACTGGTACCTACCTACCCCTGTACCATGTACCTACATGATTCAGAGTCGCTCAGCGTTGGAACTTTCCACCGATCATTTCATGACTTTGACAGTGCTTTTATTTTATTTATCACAACATGGAATCGTCTATGTAATCTATCTCAACTTGTTTTTGATTTACAAAATTACAAATGAAGATATTTAACACAAAACAGCAATGTACATTTAAAACTCCACACACGCGCGATCAGCTGTTTTCCAAAAGTTCAAGCAGCTCAAGACTCGGTATAAGTATTAAGTATCTACGGCAAGGTATAAACATCTCCGGCGCTTCGCGAGCACGAAGGCTCCTCGCCAGTGTGAGTTCTCATGTGACGTACTAAATGACTACTTTGTGAACATTTATACTTGCATAATTTACAACAGTAAGGCTTTTCGCCAGTATGAGTTCTCATGTGAGTTACTAAAACATTCTTACGTGAACATTTATACTTGCATAGTTTACAAGAGTAAGGCCTTTCGCCTGTGTGTGTTCTCATGTGACTTACTAAATTACACTTTACTGAACATTTATAATTGCATAATTTACAAGAATAAGGTTTTTGGCCAGTATGAGTTCTCATGTGTCTTACTAAATTACTCTTATTTGAAAATTTATACTTGCATAATTTACAAGAATAAGGTTTTTCGCCAGTGTGAGTTCTCATGTGACTTACTAACTTACTCTTTTCTGAACATATATACTTGCATAATTCACAACAGTAAGGCTTTTCGCCAGTGTGAATTCTCATATGTTTTACTAAATCACTCATTTGTGAACATTTATACTGGCATAGTTCGCAACAGTAAGGCTTTTCGCCAGTGTGAGTTCTCATATGTTTTACTAAATCACCCTTTTGTGAACATTTATACTTACATAGCTCACAAGCATAAGGCTTGTCGCCAGTGTGAACGTGCATATGCCTCATCAAATCATTTCCTTCTTTACATTAATATTGGCAAACCTTGCAATTCAACTGCATCACTTCAGAATGAGTTTTTATGTGATTTATCAAGAAACGTTTTTGTTTGAACATTTTCGGGCAAACGTCACAGGAAAACAATTTCCTCTCAACATTCGCTGGTGAACTATTATAAGGTACATTAACGTCATCATTTGAACAAAATGTTTTACTTTGTAAACTTGATAAGTTAGGGTTATTCAGTGTCGTAGGAACTTTATTCTGACTAGTCGCCTGACAGCTGACATCGTCCGCGGCAATACCACTCGCAGGCACGTCTTGTTCGTCGTGTGAGTCGTCTTCTTCAGCTGGAGGCACTTTCGTTTCGTTATTCGTCGCACGGCTCGCGGGCAGAGCGACTGCAACGAAACATTATTAATTATATTTCTTATGGCTTTGCTTGATAACATATGTTAAACGAGTAGTTGGGACGGAATGAAAGGAACTCTGGCTCGCACGAGTGGACTTTTCTACAGCTCTTTATCAGATTTCACCAGACGGAAGGTAATTTTCTACAGAAGTAGGTAAAGTAAGCTGTATGTAAATATATAAAAGGAAAGGTGACTGACTGACTGATCTATCAACGCACAGCTCAAACCTCTGGACGGTCAAGACTTGTCCCCTTCATACAGAACTCTGCAGCACAGGCATTGGACTCGAAGCCCTTATAGTTTTTGAGTAAACCACACTGAAAGTTTTCACCGACAACAATCTTAGCACAACCCTAGAAGACATAACGCGTCGGTGTCCCTACGACCGCGCGCCGCGCGCGTTGTGACCTGTTCAAGTTCAGTCGTAGGGCAAGCGCATTGTATCGATTGAATAAGTTTGTATGAATAAAGAAATGTGCTTCTTTCTGTTCAATATTTTTACAGATGATTCTTTATTAGCTACAATATTATGTGTAAGTGTGTAAGTCCGAGATAATACTGAAGGGTACATATTATGTGTACCCTTCAGTATTATCTCGGGCTTTCTCTATACGTTGTAATTTTCTTTAAATGTGCCTAATTTCGAGGATCGACCTATCCAATAAAAAAACAATAATCAAAATCGAACAACTCTGTAAAAAGTAATGCATATTCATATTTAAAAAATATTTACATATTATACACAAATATACACCGGTGAAGGCGGGAGGGGCAGCCATCGGCGAAACTCCAAATGTCTTATACATATAGGTACATACGCGAAGACTAATGGAGAACCAGCTGTTTATTTCTTTGGTTGAAAAGAACGTATATTCAGTGTTATTTGAATGACTAACGAAGCTCATCTCACCTGACGTGGGAGGCAAGTCAGCGGAAGGGCGAGGGTCGCCACTCGGCTGTGGAGGGTCGCCACTCGGCTGTGGAGGGTCGTCACTCAGCTGTTGAGGGTCGTCACTCAGCTGGTGAGGGTCGTCACCAGCGGCGCCGCTCTGCCGAATGAAAAGTAAGCTCATTACACTTCCGTCTTGAGCTAGCTTGAGCGAGTCGGAATACAGTCACAAAAAATCGGCCAAGTGCGAGTCGGGCCTCGCTCTTTTAGGGTTCCGTTAAAAAAAATTAAATTAAAATATTTTCATGTACCCATGGAAATATTTTAATTTAATTTAATTTTTATTATTTGTTGTTATAGCTGCAATAGAAATACATAATATGTGAAAATTTCATCTGTCTATCTATTACGGTTTACGAGATACAGCCCGCTGACAGACGGACGGACGGACGGACAGCGTAGGCTTAGTAATAGGCTCCCGTTGGTACCCTTTGGGTAACGGAACCCTAAAAAGGGTGATTTACACGATAGGCAAATGAGGAATCCAAATAGGCTCGTGATTCCTCGACTACATCTCAAGAAAGTCCGAAAGTCGTTTGTGGGAATGGGCGTGACGTTCTATAATAGAATTCCACGAACATCAGTTCTTTGAACTATGTGCTCCGCCCATTGCCCCTTCAGCTCGCAACTCGATGAGTTACGTCGCTAACTTTGTTCTCCTCAGATCCAGCCAGCTCATGGACTCAGCACGTTGACAAAAGTGCTTCAACGTTTGAGTTTGAAACAGAAACAGCAAATACATCAACATGTCTTACCTGAAGATGCGTGCTCAAATGTTGCAAGTACGCATGTTCAAGAACAAATTCCTTGAAACAAAGTGTACATTGGTAGGGGGCACTTTCGCACTTGAATATATCCTGTGTTACCTCCATGTCTTCATCAACCAAAATTAGCTCGTCGTTTGCTTCAGTTTTTACTACATCTGTGTCGATGGTGGCTGATTCCCTCTGTATGTCTTCTAGTATGTGTAAATCACAATGATCAGGTGCCAACATTGTCACTACCATATTGCTTTTTAATTGGTGTCTTGTGCGGTTTATTCTTCTAACATGAAGTCTTGTTATCTGTGGACAAACAAGATTACTATTGAGAGAGCTCAATTATTATTATCATCATCATCATCAACTACCCGTCAACGGCTCACTGCTGAGCGCAGGTCTCCTCTTAGAGAGAGTTATAGGCCATAGTCCACCGCGCTAGCCGTGTTGGCTATGCCGTCATGCCCCTATGTTGCTACTGGTTTTGCGGCCACGATACAGCGGCTGTACGCAACAAGTATACACTTGCTGACGACGCACCACACGTCTCACGACACACGACACAGCGGCTGTACGCAACAAGTATACACTTGCTGACGACGCACCACACGTCTCACGACACACGACACAGCGGCTGTACGCAACAAGTATACACTTGCTGACGACGCACCACACGTCTCACGACACACGACACAGCGGCTGTACGCAACAAGTATACACTTGCTGACGACGCACCACACGTCTCACGACACACGATACAGCGGCTGTACGGACAATTTTTTTTCTAATTAAAAAAAACATAATATTTTATTTTACGCCTAAAAGCCACTACATGGGAATAGAATTGAACATTTATCTTTTGAAATAAAAATTCTTTTCAAAAAACCGACTTCTAACGCCACTACAAAGTATAAAAATAATTTTAGTTTGTCCACGTTTGTTGAAGTCGGGCGGGCCTATATACAAACTATGAAACGCTACACAATATGAGAGACTCGTTTGTAGAAGTCGAGCGAGCATCGCGAGTCGGTTTCATAGTTTGTATTTTAGGCCCGCCCGACTTCAACAAACGTGGACAAACTAAAATTATTTTTATACTTTGTAGTGGCGTTAGATGTCGGTTTTTTGAAAAGAATTTTTATTTTAAACTTAAGTGTAGTATCCTATGATTGAGGAGCTAAGTCCTGGAGCTCCATGATGTAGTCCATACTTGTTACCTACAATATCAATTCGTAATCGAAATTTCCTAAATCCCCATAATTTTAGGTAGGCAGTACCCTGCAGCATCAGGATTGAGGAGCTAGGACCTGGAGCTCCATGATGTAGTCCATACTTGTTACCTACAATAATAATTCGTAATCGACATTTCCTAAATCTCTTTATTTTAG